>CP092864.1:95166808-95631817 GCA_030710605.1 Cordylochernes scorpioides
GATCTATCGCGGACATGTCCAGCGAAGCTCTATGGATAAGATGGTCCAAGATAAAGGCCGAACTCCTGGCGGAGGTGAGATACCTCCATGTCCCACGCGTCGCCGATGACGACCACATCTCGCGCGCCAGGCGGTATCTGCAAGCCAGACTGGAGGCAGCATCATCAGCCGCCGACTACCCATCGCTGCCCGTCCTTGTGCGCTCGCTTCGCGTCCGAAGGCCCGCTAGCACGACCATCCGGGATGAAGATGGGAACATCATCGACGGCGGGGAGCTGCGACGACGGGCATACTCCGTCTACCAGCGCCGCTTTGCCTGTGAATCCGGCGACCTCATCGCCGCCGCTGAGTTCATCCGGGGGATGACCACCACCCTCACCCTGGAAGAGGATGATCCACTGACCCGCCCTGACATCACCGGCGCAGATATCGCGGCGGCCATCCGCCGACTACCGCTCGGAAAGGCTCCCGGGTGGGACGAATTGCCCTGCGAGTTTCTTATCACCTACGAAGACTTCTTCGTAGAGTCTCTCAGGCGCGTCTTCGAGGCCTCCAAACTCCGCGGGGCCCTGCCTTCATCGATCAGGCGCAGCACCATCTGCCTCGTCCCCAAGTCCAACGGCGGCCCTGGGCTCAGCGGCTACAGGCCGATTTCGCTCCCCACAGCTGACTACCGCGTCCTGGGGAACATCCTCCTCCAGCGTCTGCGGCCCCATCTTCCCGCCTTGGTGCCTCGCTGCCAGACATACGCTGTTCTGGGAAGGTCTCCCAGTTGGAACGTGGCGCGAGTAGCCGACGAGATCGACATGGCTACGAGGAACGGGTCGGAGCTGGCTGTCATCTCAACGGACCTAGAGTCGGCCTTCGACACCCTGGACCGCTGCTTTCTGGTGTCCCTGATGGTCTCTCTGCGGCTGCCTCCTGCCTTCGTTGAGTGGTTCCTCCTCCTGTATGCCGGGGCGGATGCGGCGGTGCGAGCCGGAGGCCTCCACATAGGGCCCTTCCATGTGCTGAACGGGGTGAGGCAGGGCTGTGCCATCAGCGCCGCTTTGTTTAGCCTCGCCACTGGCCCTCTCCTGGTGCGCCTCGAGCGAGCGCTCGGCCCCGGAAACGTCCTCGCCTACGCCGACGACATCGTGCTGCTCATCAGGCGCGACGAGCTCTTCGACGTGGTGAGAATCATCTTCGAGGACTCCCGGCGCGCTTCGGGAATAGGCGTCAACTTCGCGAAGTATAAAGGCCTATGGTGCGGCGCCTGGCGGGCCCGCACCGACGCGCAGCTTGGCATCTCCTGAACATCGGAGCAGATTCGGGTACTGGGCTGCAGCTTAACACCTGCAGTGTCATCCTCCGCCCAGGAACAACATCTCCTCGCACTGCTCGAGAGTGCTGTGGCGAGGTGGGTCCCCTTCACCCGCGGCCTCTCCTTAGTCGGTCGAGCCAGAGCCGCCAACTCGCTGGTGTTGTCCGCCGTGGTGCACCATCTTCACGGCTACCTGCCCACAGACTCCACCATCGCCAAGCTGCAGGCCCGACTGGTGCGCTCTGTCTGGGGACCTCGGCGTACTACCTGGTAGCCGGGCGGCGTTCTTGCAAGGCCAGTCTTCGTGGGCGGCTTCGGACTTCTCGACATTGGGACACAGCTTCGCCTAGCGTGCTTGAGGGGCGTTCAGACCGCGCTGCGCGGAGGCCTCAACGCCTACTCTTGGCTCGCTGTGAGTGGGACGTGGCTAACCCCTCCAACATCTGGGACATGGCATACACCTCGGCGCCGCAGGCTCCTCAAGCTCTGGGAGGCCGTCTCGGAGATGTTGGAGCTGAACCACCGGGTGCTGCCGCCACATCAGCTTCAGGAGCTCCATATCATCGGGGACTCCAGGTTCCTTCGGCCTCCAGATCTTTTGGTCGCATCGCGGTGGGATTCCTTTGAAGGTGCGGAGTGATAATTCGGATCACTATGGCAAATCAAAGGAAGCTTGTTCTGCTCCCTCTATAATAGGTGTTGTGAAAGCTATTGATGAAAAGGAGTAAAGGATTCTGAAGCGAAGCCAAAGGGCGACGGATTAAAGGATTCTGATGCGAAGCCTAAGGACGAAGGAATGAAGGATTCTGAAGAGGAGCCTAAGGGCGACGTAGTAAAGGATTCTGAAGCGAAGCCTAAGGGCGCAGGAGTACGAGAACTGCCTCCATTGGAAGTAAATGATCGAGTTTGGCTGACGGACCTTAACGGGGAGCCATATGTAAATTACCCAGAGGCCAACCCACACACTTCGGATGCTGCTACGGATGTGACCGATTCATCAACATCTCCTGGAAGAACAGTTCGTCCGCCCAGACGTTTTGGAGAGGACTAGAGCTAATCTCTAAGAGGGGAGATGTGATGTAATTGTACATATTCAGATGTAAATATGTAAATATGGTTTTGCATATAGACGCTCGAGTTAGGATATAAATCGAGATAATTGTAAGTTGTCAGTTAGTTAGAAAGTTCCGTTCTTAAATAAAGAAGTGTTCACCATCATAGCCCGATCCCTTAGAGAAACAAAACATCTCTGGCCTTCGAGATTGTCAACTGCGAGGGCTAGTCCTAGGCCACAGGCAATAGAGAGGCCTTCATCCTCATGAATGATGGCATGAAGCTCCCCAGCTCCCTGGAAAAGTAGATATCAAGTCCAAGGGAGAAACAACACCTGCCTTCATCACGCACGGCGTGAAATGCAGCATGTGCCATCGCCAGGGACATCGGAGAGCCACCTGCCCCAGGAGAGACAGGGAGGAACGCCCCACTCATCAACAAACACCCAGGCAGGACCCAACGCACCTTCCTCCTACCACTCAATCGCCATCCTCTGCAGCACTTACCGCGACTCCCCCAGCAGCAGTTGGCAAGCCTCAGGAGACCCCCTCCAAAATATCTCGGCTCCCGCGGCGTCTACTCCCGTCCAACCAACGCCTGCTACAAGCGCCTCAAAATCACCAGCGGATAAAATGTCTTTCTCCAGCAAAGTTAGCGAAACTAAATTAGCTGTTCCTACCCTGCCCCTCCCTCCTGTTCCCAGAATGCAGGAGGAAAGCTCTAGGAAGGAAGAAACGCCTAAGAAAATATCTTTGGCTCTTGAGCAGCTGAAGCCAGTCCTTGAGCGACTCCCTGATACCATATTCAAGGACATTGAAACAGCGGGCGTAGGGAGAGGAAAAGTGATTCAGGCAATCACCAACAAAGGCCCTATGAAGGCGCTGATCGCTGCCTTGAATCCCGAGCAGGCGGCCTGCCTGACTGACCTCACCACCAAGATGATATTCAATGTTGAGGATAAGGCCTGCCACCTCTACAAGCGGCTCACCACCATCAGAGCTGCAGCTAATAGAGGGATGTCATGAGCTTCCGCATGGCATGCCTCAATGTGCGCGGCATTGCCGTTCGCGAAAGGAGTGTGGAGTTGTGCTGCTTAAGCAGCACGCAGTTGATGTCGCGTTCGTCCAGGAGACGAACGTGCTGGCCCTGAACAATGTCCGAGACCTTTGCCTGGGCTACAGCGCTGTCTTCGCGCCATCATCGACACCCAGGGGTTCCGGCCTCGCCGTCATCGTGGCGTCGGGTGTCACCGTCCTCTGGCATCGTGTCCTGTGGCCAGGCAAGATTGCCATCGCCGGCGTCAAGATCCGGGGCCTCGAGGCCCACGTCATCAACTGCCACCTCTCCCACACTCCCGAAGAACGGCATCTCCAACTGCAGATCATCGCAGACGAAGCCATCAGAGAAGATGCGTGGGCCCTCGGCGACATCAACATCTCCGAGGAGTCTTCGAGCGACATTGGGTCTGGAGCCGTGGACCGGACCGCCCTCGTCGACGTCGCCGCCATCTTCGATGCCGCGCACCTGCCTACCAGGGTCGCCAGTTACGGAAGCCGGGTTGACGCCGCCCGTCTGGATCGAGTCCTTATACCATCAAGACTCTCTGGGCGCGTCACCCGTTACTGGACCCTCAATTACCGCAACTCGGACCACCGTGCCATCCTTCTCCAAGTGGGGGATCCCCCTTCACCGTCTGCGCCATCCATCTCCGCGCAGATGCGATCAGCGTCAGTCATCGAGAGGATTGAGGCGCTTCTTAGCGAAGCTTCGCAGGAAATCGAAGGCATCCCTACTGGAGATCTATGGGCAAAATGGGGAAAATTGAAGCGGGAACTCGTTGAAGACATCAAGTGCCTCTACGTTCCCCGCGTTGAAGATGAGATCTACGTCACCAGGGCAAGTCGGTTTCTTCGCTCCAGGCTCGAGGCTGAGACCGTGGAGGCGGACTACCCTTCACTGCCTGAACTTGGGCGTGCCCTGCGTGTCCGACAACATCGCGCGGAACTGACGACCGTCTTCGACGCCCAGGGGAACTTCTTCGAGGGAAAGAGCCTGAGGCTCTACGTCTTCAACTCCTTCAGAGAGCGCTTCAACGGCTCTACCTGCAGCCCGGAGGACATCGCTGGGTTCTTGGAGGGAGATACTGAGTGCATCACTCTGGAGGATAGTGACCCGCTTCATCGAGCAGATATCTCCTTGAATGAGATGGAAGTTGCCATCAGCCGTCTGCCTCAAGGGAAAGCGGCTGGTTGGGATGGCATACCCTGCGAGCTTGTCAAGGGCTTCGAGGATTTCTTCGGTGGAGTCATACATCAAGTCCTCGCCGAATCCAAGCTTCGCGGGACCCTTCCAGAATCATCGAGGAGGAATATCATCTGCCTCGTCCCCAAAGCGCACGGTGGTCCGGGCCTAAGCGGTTACCGGCCCATATCACTTCCGACGGCGGACTACAGAATCGTCAGCGGCGTTCTTCTGGGTCGTCTACGCGACACCTTCCAGCTATCGTGCCGGATTGCCAGACATACGCTGTTCCGGGAAGATGTCCCTCCTGGAACATCGCGTGCGTGTCTGACGAGGTGGCCCTGGCCTTCAAGAACAAGACGCCGCTGGCAGTCATCTCCACTGACCTGCAGTCCGCCTTTGACAACGTGGACCGAGAGTTCCTGGCCTCCCAGCTACGCATCATCGGCCTGACTCCGCCCTTCATGGAATGGCTCCACCTGCTCTACGCGGAGGCCGACGCTACCATCAAGGTGGATGGAAACTTCACCCGCCCATTCAAAATGCACAGAGGGCTTCGGCAGGGTTGTGCCTGCAGCGCAGCCCTTTTCTCCATCTTTACGGGTCCCCTCCTGCGCCACTTGGAGAGAATTCTCGGAAGTTGGAACGTCCCGGCGTACGCCGATGACATTCTCCTGCTGATCCGCGAGGATTGGTAGTTTGAGAGAGTCAAGACCATCTTTGACGAATTCCGGCGTGCGTCGGGAGTCAGCGTCAACTTCCTGAAAAGTAAAGGACTCTGGTGCGGCACCTGGAGGGACCGTGCCGATTCTCCGCTGGGCATCTCGTGGTCCGCATCCTCCATCACGGTGCTGGGTTGCGAAATAACATCAGGCCATGGAACCTCGCTGGGCATCTTGGAGAGGGCGATCTCCAGTTGGTCCCCATTTGTCCGCGGCTTCTCCTTGGTGGGGCGGGCGAGAGCGGCCAACTCGCTAGTACTGGCGGCGGTGCTCCACCATCTGCACGGCTACCTGCCCGGTGATGCCACTATCGCCAAACTGCAGGCCAGGCTGACGCGTATCGTCTGGGGATCCTGCCATCGCGCCGCCTGGCTCCCGGGAGGTCTACTGGCACGTCCTGTGTCCGTCGGTGGCGTAGGACTGCTCGACATCAGGACCCAACTCCAGCTCGCCTGCTTCAAGGGGGTCCAGGCTGCGTCCAGAAATGGAGGCAAGAACGCCTACTCTTGGCTGGTGGGATCTGGAGCCTGGATGACCCCCTTGTCCTTGGGTTCCTAGTTGCTGCCTCGTCGCCGCCGGCTGCTGGATCTATGGGGGCAGGTCTCCTCCATCCTGGGCCTGAACCATCGGGTGGTGCCTGCAGGTTCCTGGCGACGCCATCGCTTCGGGCTCCCTCTAGATGGAGAGGAGTTCGCGTCCGCGACCTGGCAGGCCCTGCTCGGCCGCCCATCGCCAGGCTTACAAGAAGCACCTGCGATGATGCAGCTGCTCTTGGGGCATTTTGCCAACGCCTGGTGGCGGACAACGCGACGAGCGTCTACAGGGAGCGGACCTTGGAGGAAGCCGTGGTGCTGCGCGGGACGGCTACGCTGTTCCTGCGCATTAGCACACGCACTGCGCGTCGAATGTTGGAGCGTCCCCGCCTGGCTGCCCTTCCCATCTCGCGGTATCTCCGGCGCTGGGCGCCTGTCGTCGGCGTGCCATCCGCCAGTACACCATGCTCATCCCTCCGCCGCTGCTCCTTCGGGGGCCATGCGGCGGACATCGCTCTGCGGCTGGCCCTGCACGCCCTGCCTCATCCGGGGCATCCGGCGTCTAGCCAGCCTGTCTTCATCGCCTGCGGCTCCAGCGACCTGTCGCTGGCCCACCGCTACTGGACCTGCAGCGCCGTCCGTCCTCTCATCCGAGAGGCCTTCTCCATCATCGGGCGGCCGCCGGACCTGCAGTCCTGGATCTTCGCGGTGGGCCTCGAGGACCACTCCATCACCATCTCCTCGGCGGCAAAGCACGCGATCTACGTCTTCTTCGTAGATCGCGAAATGCGTGGTGTCGCTGGAGACCCGCTGGCGATCTTCCATCACACTCTGCAGCGGTGGCAGAGGCGCTATGTACATATTCATTGTACATAATTGCATATATTTTTATATTTCATATATCACTATCATCATCATTGTAAATTAGCCATTTTCATTCAATAAATTGTGCGGAATGTGCACTTTGTGTATTGACGAGTTGTCAATAAATCATGTTCAATTGTCAAATTTTCTCTCTCTCTCTCTCTCTTCTCTTCTCTTATTTCTTCCGTGTACTGGTCCAATACATCAAGAACACCACAGACCCGTTGTTGTTCTGAAGTAATTCTCCGAGGGGCACCGTCAGACTGTGCCGAATTATTGAAGGAATATGTGAAACAGATTAAAAAAGAAATTCATTAAGTAAATATCATTACTTGTAACTTTATTAGAAAGGATAGACCAGAAAAGATGGTATGTTTTAAAATCCGAATAACTATTATATGATAAATGTTGAGGGAAATTTCAATTTTACATTAATGCAGCTTTATAATCTAAACAAATTTATTATTAAAATACAAATAGAGGTTTAAACAAACTAACTAAAAGTGCGAACATTTTTAGCCTCTAATTTAAACCATTACCATTTAAAAACAAACAACTACTTAGTCAAGACATAACATATTGATATAACAGATTTGTTAACTAATCACAAAAATAAATAATGTGAAATTGTTTCAGAATCTAATAAAGCAAGTTAGGAATATTAAATATAGTAAGACACTTGTCGTGTTCTACGAGCAAGAATGAACAAGAGAAGATCCTAAGCAATAGAAACTCTGACTTTATTACTTTCTTGACCTATATATACACATCGTGCTTCTCGCGGACATGCAAATATAACAACCTTTCATAAGAAACATAATGCAAAAATATATAAAACAAAACAATGCTATGCAAATATGTCGAGGTATGCGACAGACTCCCCCTCCATGACCTCTCATCACTCCTGTGATGGGACTCCTGGTGGTCTATGATGAAATTGTCCTCCGGCCACTTGGTGATGGTTATATCCTGCATGGATGTCTCCTCAATGAATTCAGTATGTATTTCACAAGCAGAGCTAAATTCTCGCATTTCATTATGGGTCCAAATTAGCTGAGAAACCTTCTCGTAAAAAACATTCGGATTAGGATCATCTTCTTTATCTCCGTCTTTAGAATTCACTTTATCAGGTTTCTGAAGAGGCTCCATAGTGTAAGGGACGCAATTGTCCTTTTTTGCTGCGTCATTGGAAAAGTCTACGCCATTGATATCGTGGCTATGTATCTCATTCAAATCCAAGCGTTTTAGCGCTTCTCTAGTCTGGTTACACCACACCATATTACGATCGTGCTTGAAAACATGCTGGTAAAAAACAGAAGGTTCGTCTTCATTGCCAACGAATCACATGGGATTAGTCCACTTAGGAATCATGTCACATAAATGTCCTATAGATGCTGGTTTACCTACGTCTTTAAGATATGCCAGAACAGGCTCGTCATAGGGTGGGATGCAATACACTTCCAGGCAATTTACGAGTAATTCCATCTTCGGTCTAGTTGGTCTGCCTATTTTGACACACCACTTCTGAGTTCGAAGTAGCTGCAGGTAACGATAGAACCTCGTGGCCTCTAAAGTAAAGGATAAAACATCCTCCCCAATCATGGTAATGTCACGTAGTCCTTTCTTTGTCCAATTCGCTTTCACAACTTCCTCGTATATATCTACAGGAGATCCTCTTTGTTCAACAGATTCCGGTTCATGGAATTCAAGAATTGCCAAATCTTTTAAGATTTGAATTAAATCCTCATACAGTTGTAGAGATGTAGTTACTCTTGGCAGTTCAGGTAGTGCTGCCCGAAGTTCCAAACTCATATTTATCATTTCAAAATAGAGTCCACTCAGCATAAATAGACTCCTTCTTGAATACTCAATTGGACATGGTCTCTTTCCATATTTACTAATCATCCTTTGTCTATAATCTATATCATTAATACACCTGGCATTCCCAAAATCGATTACTTTAGCAATATATCCAAGAGTTGGGATTTTAATCTTTTTTGAAGCTACTTCATATTTGATTAGTTTCTCTTCTGTTTCTGCAACTAGAACATTGTTAATATGAAGATCATCATGTAAAAGTTCAATTTCCTCTTCGCCAATTGCAAAAACTATACAAATCTGGCGAAATAATACTAATAAATTTTCATATGAAAGTCTCGATTTGATAGCCGTTTCGTTCTCCTTCACAATAGTAAGGCCATGGTTTTCCTTTTTCAAAGATATTTATGAGAAGCCTAAACGTCTTTTCAGTATCTTTAACAAGCATAAAGGAATATGGATAACATAAATTGACCTGACCATTTTTTAGGGTTCTTAAGGAATTGTAGATGGCCAATTCATTTCGTAAATCATCAATGTCATATTCCTCAAATTCTTCAGCTTCTCTTCTGAATCCACTTTCTATCTCTGAAATTTGCATCATTCCAATGTCGTATTTATCAAGCATGCTTTTTTGCATCTGGCTGAATTCTTTAGCATAAATCCAAACTTTTTGGCAGCGTGTTAATTTCTTTAATATTAACAAACGACGTCTTGCGTGATTGCATTTATCGAAATCACCTATTCCATGGCAGATAATAGCATCACATATTCCTAATTTCATATTTCTTTTTTCACCGCTTGTTTGAAACGAATAGATTCCTTTCTTGAGAGTTTCCAACAGAGTATCGTAACAGGGTAGCTCTCTCAAAGCTCTTCTCAATAACTTCATGTCTTTGGTGATGGTGTTTCTATTATTCCAGGTGGTGGGGAGGCTCAACTCCTTTGGAGGTGCTTCTTCGCCGGTACCAGGCTTTGGTTCTTTTTTTTTGCCAGTACCAGACTCCTTAGTAGGTTCTTTTTCTCCAGCTTGGGTGTCAGGGACATCAATAATGCAATCAGAAATTTCTTCTGTATTCTCTGTATCTGTATCAATTTCCCCAGCTTGAGTGTTAGGAACATCAATAATGCAATCAGAAATTTCTTCTGTATTTCCTGTATTATTGTCAATATCCCCAGCTTGAGTGGTAGGAACATCAATAATGTAATCAGAAATTTCTTCTGTATTCTCTGAATCTTTGTCAATTTCCCCAGCTTGAGTGAAAGTGGCATCATCAAGATCACAAAGTCCTGCATTATCTGCATCAATACCAGCAATAGCATCTACCTCTTTCGTAATAGGCTCTGCACTTTCAGTTCCTATAACTGACTTTTTATCAACTTGAGCCTTTTCGCTTTCTTCAACTTCACCAGACTTTTTATCAACTTGAGCCTTTTCACTCTCTTCAACTTCAACAGAATTTTTTTCAACTTCAGCCTTTTCACTTTCATCTGCTTCAACGGATTTTTTCTCAATTTCGGCTTTTTCACTTTCTTCCGTTTCTACAACTGAATTTTTCTCAACTTGAGATTTTTCACTTTCATCTGCTTCAACGGTTTTTTTCTTAACTTCAGCCTTATGACTTTCTTCCGTTTCTACAACTGAATTTTTCTCAACTTGAGATTTTTCACTTTCTTCAACTTCAACAGACGTTTCAAGACTTTCTAGAGACTCCATACTTTCCAGAGACTCAAGGCTCTCTTCTTCCTCCTCATCATCTACATCTTCTACATCTTCCACATCCTCTACATCTTCTACATCTTATACAACTGAATATTTGAATTATTCCTTTTGTTCATAGTAATCCTCTTCGCTGAAATATTCTTGTGTGTACCCCTTGGTTTTCCATGGCGCGCACGGCGAGGACGCTTCCAATAGCGCACACACAGAGCGAAGACCAAAGAGTTTCTAAACCCCATCCTTTCAGCCTTACTAGTACTCCACTAGGTCATCGGCTAACACACTCTCTCCTTTCCTTACAGCCTTACTAGCACTCTCCGCCAGATCATCGGCAAGCTATCCACTGTAGTCAACTGCGGCATCTAACAGTTGAGGAAGAGCTCACTAGCGACATCGTGAGCTCTTTCCAATAACTTCTAGTGGGATTTCAGGAGCTCCAGTTCAATTGCTCCTTTAACTCTTCTACTCTCCTCCTCCCCTCTTGGGACCTTTGGGCAGTCCACTATAAAATGTTTGGCGTTTGCCCCAGGGCTCCCACATACGCATTTGTTGTCCGCTTTAATTCCAAACCGCGCCAAACTAATAGGAAACGGGCCGTGTCCCGTGAATATCCTGTTCTGTTTGTGTGAGAGGATTCGACCGTTCCTTTCTGGAACTTTAATCCATTTAAAGGATTCCCGACCGTTTGTTGCTTCCGCCCATCTATCCTTCCACAATTCATTAATTAGCGCCCGGATTCACATGAAAACCTCTATCTTTGGAATTGGGGTCACCACATCCCTTCCAGACCAACATCCCTCTTTTGCCAGTTCATCAGCCAATTCATTGCCCTCAATTAGAGAGTGCCCTTTTACCCAGTACAATTTGGGGGGGGGGGGGGGGGGGGGGGCTATCCATTTCACTTTGCAGATCCGCTACTTCATGCGCCATCTGTCCCTTCTCAAAGCAAATGAAGATGAGGGCGGACATGCAATCCGAGTAGATTGCCTTGGGAGACCGACAGTCTCTCCTACACCAGTTCAGAGCCTCTCTGATCGCGACCAGTTCTGCCGAATACACCAGCTCATCGTGCCTTAGTTTCAGTGTTTGTCGGCCCACTACCGATCCATCACTGAAAATGGCGATGCCGGCCCCAATTATCTTACCATACTTGCTTCCGTCTGTGAAAATCTCCATTTCTTCAGACGGTAAGCCCACTGACCACTTCCATCTTAGCACCCAGTTCACTTCCTTATCTGGGTCCTTCGCCCATTCAAGCTCCTCAGGCGCAATGCCCAAATCGTTCTCAGTTCTGTCGACCCAGATAAGCTGCCTCAGTTTCTCTTCCTCCAGCCTTAGAGAAACAGGAGTCAGACCCGAAATCACCAGTAAAGCCTCTGTACTAGTAGTACAGTACCCTCCAGTGATCCTCAGAGCCGCTACTCTCTGCACTAACTCTAAATTTGTTCCGACTTTCCTGTCGCGGTTCCTCTTCCACCAAGCTCTAGAACCGTACAGGAGAATCGGCTCAACGCAGCTGAGGTAGAGACTCCTTAAATCTCCCCTTCTCTGCCCCCTCTCAGAAGCGCTAGCCTGCATAGTCTCGATAGTGCAGACCTAGCCCTCAGTCCTATATCCTCGGCGTGGTCCATCCAGCTCAACTTATTGTTCACCACTAACACCGAGAATTTTCATCTGTTTGACCACCTGAATCCTCTCATCCCCTAGCCGCAAGATGGGATTGTGGTCATATTCGACGCCAGTCCGTTTGGCTCGAACATCCCGCGATTTGAAACTCAGGGCCTTTGTTTTGCCCGCGTTAAATTTGAACTTAACTAGTTCCGCCTAACCCTTTAACCTCCTGATGCTTTCATTGGCTAGAGCCTCGGCTTTTCTTCGGGATTTCTCGCTTATAATTAGGTAGTTGTCATCAGCATAGGCTACCATGCAGGCGCCTGCTGAAGTTCCTTGCGGAGAATAGTGTCAGCCACTACATTCCATAGTATGGGACCACAGGAGGAACCTTGAGGGCAGCCCTTTGACACTATTCTGTGCATATCCACTGCACCTACCTTAATTGAGACCCGCCTGTCTCGTAAGAAATCCCTTACTAACGTTAGTAGGTTAAAGGGACACCCTTTCTCATCGAGGGCACTCAAAACCATGTTCCAATTTAGGTTGTCGAAAGCACCTGCGATGTCGAAGGAAATCGCAATCACCCAGTTACCCTTTGCGATTCCTTCCTCGATCTTGCCCAGAATCCCCTCTAAACAAGTGGTCGTAGACCGTCCCTTCCTAAAGCCATGTTGGGAACTGGAAAGGTGTCCGCCCGATTCTAGCCACCTTGTCAGTCTTTGGGCCATAAGACTGTCCAGTACTTTTCCCAGGCATGATAGGAGAGACACAGGCCTATAGTCCTTTGCCGTAGCGCCCGACTTGCCACTTTTCTAGAGTAAAGCAACCCTCGCCGCCTTCCATGCCCTTGGGAACCTACCCAGTTCCAGGCAGCGATTGTATAACCTGGTGAGAAGTGCTCCATATCCTCTCACCAGAACCTTCACGATGGTGTTGTCAATACCATCGGGACCAGGGGATTTCCTGTTCCCAAATTTGAAGCCTGTCCTTTTGACCTCCCTCTCAGTGAAGAGTGGATCCATACGTTCATTTCTTGGTAACACATCCTCGCATTCCAGGTGCCCAAACCCCAAAGTGCACGTCCAGAATATGTGACAGCGTGTCCGAGAGGTCATGTGTTCGCGATCCATCCTCCTTCCTTAACAACTTCAGGGCCGTAGGATTTCGAAGTTTTTCAATGGCCAACTTGTATGGTAAACCATACTTGTCGTCCATCAGTGTCCTGCTACACTGAGCTCTCCAATAATCTCTGCGTGCTTTTCGTGTCCTCTTCTTGTACTTGGCCAGTTCCGCCCTGTACCGAGTCCACTTCCCCACTCTTTCATTTTCGCTACACTTCTGCGCTCTCCTCCTTAAAACCCGCATCCGTTTCCGCTCCGCCTCGAGATCATCACTCCACCAGGGCTGCTTTTTCCTCTTGAAGAAAAGAACTGTCCCAGTTCCAGGTCCGAGACCTCTGCTCGTAGTGATTATGTCAAGGTGAAGCCCGTCCACAGCTCTATCCAGGCTATAACCATCCACCGCTCGTTCCAGATCATTTTCAAGTTCAGTGTTGAACTTTTTGAGAAACCTCTCGATATTTACTCCCCTGACGCTGTACCTGGGAGTCCTCTATACGGAGACCGGGTTTGCTGAACTCTTTGCTGTGAAGCTGATTAGCTTGTGATCACTACCATCAGCAAACTCGGCTTTCCATGAGTCTCTAACAAGTCCACTTCCCTTATAAAGGGTGAGGTCAATTACGCTTTAACCGTTCACCGTGCTGAACGTCGTAGTGCCCCAATTGTTCCATACCTCCAGACCCTGAGATATTATTAGGTCCACTAGATTTCTGCCCCTGATGCTGTCTTCCCTATCTCCCAGGAAGTGCGAGCGGGCATTAAAATCGCCAGTTATCAGCACGTTTTCGATCCTAACATTTCTAACCATTTGACCCAGCAGCTCGAGCACACCTTGCTCCGGGTCGCTGGGTGAAATGTATACAGAAATGCATAGCAGCCTGAGATCCGCCGTCTCAACCATAACTGCTACTACGCCCCTCCAGGAGCCGTACTCAACGCAAAGAACGTCATCCCTTACCAGGATACAAGCCTTCCTACACCCACTAAAGAAAGTCTTGTACCTTGTATCTACCCACATTTTGTTCCTTGAGATGTACGGCTCCTGCACCGATACCACATGAAATCCCTCCGCTTTCATGTGTCGGTCCAATTCCTCGTTCCCCCTTCTTGCCCTAGCTGCGTTCAGCTGAGCAAAACTCCACCGATATGGTGCTGGCGTCACCATGATCGGTTTTGGAGATGCCAATGCCTTACTCCACAGGCTTTGGATCTGGGCGTGATATCCAGCCTGTACTTTTTCTTAGACTTCTCGTTGGCGTCCTTACAGAGCCAGCACCCTACTGTCTCGAGGCAAGGTTCTTCCCTCTCATACACTCCCTCGTACCTATAGCAACGCCATGGGTTTCCACACTGTGTCACCAGGTGACCCATTCCTTTGCAGTGCTGACAGAAAGGTACCCTCATATTTACCTTTACTGTCACTCTTCTAAAGCCAATGGCAAGTTTCTTTAGGCCTTTCAGTCTGTTGCCGATTACACCGTTTGTCACCAAAACCCACGTCTGGGTTCCAGTACCTCTAGTGTAGACCTTAATGAGCCGGTCCTTCTCCCCCAGTTTGACGCCCTTCTGCTGTCTGAGGAAATTCCGTATTTCCTCACTGGGGTGTTTGGGGTCCGCTCCCAACAGAACCAGCTCAAAAGGCCGCTCCCTCAAGTCCCTGCATTCGGCGATCACACTCTCCCTCAATAGTGTGGTCGCCTTGACCTTGTCTTCCGCCCTCAGGAAGGTCAAGGCCACCCCCCGCACCTTTTTTAATTTGAGTAATTTTATAATTCAGACACCCAGATTCTGCGCCGAGCCTCTTAATAACTTCCATCAAGAGGTAACCTTCGGCATCTTTCTTTTTCTCAACAACGAGCGTCCTCGTTGTATCCCATCTGTTGGATCTCCCCTCTTCCGCCTTTGTTGGTCCTTTGGGAGGGGCCCTCCTAGAGTCCTGAGTCTCCTTCCCAGGTCTCATAATTGGTTGGTCACTTCCTTTAGGCAACACGCTCTTTGGCTTCAGAGGTATAGGAGGAGCAACAGGCGGGGCCCTATTCCCCGGTTCCCTTCCTGGAACCCTTTCTTTGACCCGGCTACCTACTCCAGGTGCCATCCCTCTTGGATTCTGCCCCTTGTCACCACTCAAGGGAGGGTCTCGAACCTTTGTGGGTCCCTTGCTTACCGTATCAGGACGTCCCTTCTTCTCCCGCGCCTTTACAGGGGCCCCTACCCCCTTCCCTCTACCGCTTGGAGGTACCTCCGCTTCCGTTACCCCTGGAGAGCTTTTCTCCATAACCGAGACCCCCTTCTGCTGGCTGGTCTCGGCCGTCATCGCGGTCTCTCTCACCCCTCTGTCTTTACCGCCACCAGGTTCCCTACCCAGAACCCTATCTTTGACCCGGCTACCCCCTCCAGGTGCCATCCCTCTTGGATTCTGCCCCTTGTCGCCACTCAAGGGAGGGTCTCGAGCCTTCTTCGCTCGCGTCTTTACAGGGGCCACTCCTCCTTTACCGCCTGGGGGAACCTTCTCTGCTGTTGCCCCTGGAGACATTTTCTCCATGACCGAGGCCACCGTTTGCTGGCTGGACTCGGCCGTCATCGCGGCCTCGCTTTCTCCTCTTTCTTTTCCACAACCCCCGTCCATCTCCTTCTCCTCTCCGCCTGAGGGAACCTCTGCTCTCTGTTCCCTTGGAGTGGGCTGCTCCATTACCTCGCTCATCTCTCTCTCATTGCGGATCTCACGCTCTTTCACCATTCTGTCAAAGGTTTCCTTATCTGGAATCAGGGCAATCAGCGCACTGTTGAGTTCCCTCACCTCGGCGATGGATCCCTCCAGGCTCCTGCACCTATTCAGTAAGGTGGCGAAGCAGGTTTCCAGAAGTACCATCTGCTTCACCGCCACCCTCTTGCCTATTTTCAAGGTCTCGAAGGTGGAGGTAAGGATCAGAGGCACTTCTTCCACGTTGCTCGGGTTCAGCCCTTCTACCTGGCTAGACCCCGCCTCCTCCAGTGGCGTCTGGAGTCCTTTCAAGACAGCTTCCTCCACCGTCAGAGGAGTGTCACCCGAGTCGTCCAACGTACGCGTCCACTCGCGTACGTTCTTAAAGGGTCTTTGCTCCTTAGAGGGCCCTTGGGTATTGTTTTTATGGACAATCGTTTTATTCGCTTTGTCAATAAGATGGGTGCATGGGAAGTTAGTAGACCTACGGGCTGGCCCGTCAGCACCGATAAGATCGTTCACTCCACGGCAAGAGGGGTCTTCCTCCCACCCGTTCTCAGGCGCTACCTGAGCCTCGTCCTCTGCAATAACCAGTATCTTTGTCATTGCTTTAGGGGGGGGGGGGGTGTACTCTGTAATATAATGACACCAGCCGCCACCGGGTACCAAGGCCGTCACTGGGCATATCCGTCTTTCCAGACTTGTCAGACTAGCTGTCAGCGTTGGCCACGTTTTCGTTAGAAACGTGCTCAGGGCGCACCACGGGAAGGTGCCGATCAGCATATGTTGGTGGCCGTCAAGCCTCCCAACTTTGCGCAATCTGCAACTGGGCGTCACCCCTGTCACAGACTCCTATTAGCATCGCTAACTCTTCCACTAAGGTCCACATTGATCTGTCGTGATCAGTTAGCCCCAGCCACCCTCTTTCAGGCTGCCAGGTACAGACCGCTACTACCCACGAGTTGGGAGCCGAGGACTGCAGATGCCGGACTCATAGTCCTACCCACTCTCCGTGCAGTCAGAACTAAGGCCCCGGGCCTAATTACACTTGACAGTAGACATACGAGGTGTGTTCAAAAAGTATCGCGACTTTTTTTTTTTTTTCAAAAATTATTTATTTATTCATGAATACCTATTTTGTCCCCTTCAAAGATATCCCCATGAGATATTATACACTTGTGCCAACGGTTTTTCCAATCTTCGAAGCACTTCAAAAAATATTTTTAAAAAATCTTTTTCAGCTCCTCCTTCGATGCCATCTTTATCTCGTCAAGCGTAGCGTAACGTCGTCCTTTCATGGGCCTCTTCAGTTTAGGGAACAAGAAAAAGTCACAGGGGGCCATATACGGTGGCTGCGGCATCATTAGTGTGTTGTTTTTGGCCAAAAAGTCACGCACAAGCAACGATGTGTGAGCAGGGGCGTTATCGTGGTGCAAAAGCCAATTTTTGTTCTTCCACAAATCCGGGCGTTTCTGACGGATTGCTTCGCGCAAATTGCGCATAACTTGCAGGTAATATTCCTTATTGACCGGTCTACCCTTTGGCAAGAACTCATGATGCACCACGCCCCTGCAATCGAAGAAAACTGTCAACAAAACTTTCACATTCGACCGAACTTGGCGCGCTTTTTTCGGTCTTGGTTCGTGCGGCAGCTTCCATTGAGATGATTGAGCTTTGGTTTCCACGTGTAGCGGCTCCCAAATATTAACTTTTCATATTTTAATTATAAGTTTTAATTTGTTTAATAACTATTTAATTCAAATATTAAATTATCTTTATAATGCTCATAAAATATACTTTATTAAAATTATATAAATTAACATTAATATCATATTAATTGTTGTCATATCAATATAATAAAATAATTATACATCATTCTAAATATTTATCTATAATATATCAAAAAACACATATATCTAATATTTTATAATCTAGAAATGATATTTGACCACACATAGACATAAA
The DNA here is from genome assembly GCA_030710605.1 of Cordylochernes scorpioides. NCBI lineage: Eukaryota > Metazoa > Arthropoda > Arachnida > Pseudoscorpiones > Chernetidae > Cordylochernes > Cordylochernes scorpioides. The sequence goes on from CP092864.1 coordinate 95,184,464, forward strand.
AAGAACTTCAACATGTAGTATACAACAATTTAACCCCTTCTGATAATTTGTATTAAATAAATGTAATTAAAAGTTGATTTTACAATAAATAATTTGTTATCTGACTCCGCCTAGAATTCCATGCCGCCCACAAAATGGTGAGCCGTATTTAAAATATAAACTTTAACGAACTTTTGCAAGCAATCAAACAAGAATTTCAATTCTTTCAAAAGTGAAAAATAAAATTACTCATAATATCAAATAATAAATATTTAAGAAATACATATTAAATATTTATATTTAAAACAAAAATTATAACATATTTCGCAATATTTAAAAACAATGAAAACGTACATCGTTTGGTATTTAATTCAAGGCATATTTTCAACTTAAAAACAAATCGCTATCAAATATAATTTTAAGAAATAAATATTAATTAAATTTATATACACATTAAATTGACAATAAAAAGTATATATATAACTTACAATTTTAAAAATTATAACTTGATAATATATTCAAATATCTTTTCTTATCAAATAAAAAAATTCAAATTCAAAATTATAATTCTGAATTTTAATAATTAAAATAATCTGAATTTTAATATCTCTTAAGGATATATAATTTTTTCAATACAATATATTCTCAAAATGGATTCAATTAAAGCACCCGAATTTTGGCCAAACGATCCAGAATTGTGGTTCATAACATTGGAATCACAATTTTTATTGAACAAGCCAAGTCCAATTACGAATGATGACACCAAATTTTCTTATATAATTTCACTTTTACCTCCATCAACTGCCATAGATGTACGTGAATTCATTATATCACCTCCACCAGACAAAAAATACGACGCGCTAAAGAAGGCCATAATTAAATGTACCGCTGACAGCGAATTTAAAAACTACAGCAATTGTTGACTCAAGAAGAACTTGGAGACAGACTGCCTAGCCAATTATTACGCCGCTTAAGACAATTGGTTGGAGAAAGCAGGGCCGTCAGTGACACAACATTAAAAATGCTCTGGATGCAACGTTTACCTCCAAACATCCAACTAATTCTGACAACGCAAGAGCAAGCATCACTAAACTTTCTAGCAGATTTAGCTGATAGGGTGACGGAGCTCACTTCTGCACCATCTTCAAGTACTTCGACTTTAGAAAAGGAACTGGCATCTTTGCGTGCGGAAATTTCAGCATTGAAAATTGACTTTAACAAGAAGGAAGAAAGAATATCTCGTTCAAGATCCAGAAGCTCATCCTCATCTCGAAAATCTTCCCCAAACAGTTATAGAAAGTACAATACAAATGGCTCTTGGTGCTGGTATAATTTTAGATTCAAGCACCATGCAAGATAATGATCACATTCAACATCTACATACAATCTTCAAAAGACTTTCCGATCATGGATTAACAGTCAATATATCTAAGAGCGTTTTCGGAAAACCTTCACTAGAATTTCTTGGACACATCATTGACAACAAAGGAATAAAACCTCTTACTGAGAAAATAAGAATCGTTAAAGATTTTCCTCTCCCTAATTCGACCCGTCAACTCCAAAGATTTATTGGTCTTGTAAATTTTATCACAGGTTCATAAAAAATTCAGGTCATATTTTATCTCCGCTTTATTCACTTTTAAAAACTAAATCTCCCAATGCATGATTAAATTGGGGACTTCAGACACATTAGAAGCTTTTCAAAACATCAAAAATGCTCTTGCAGAAAACACACTTTTAAACTACCCTCAACCCAATTCTACATTAAGTGTACTGGTTGATGCCTCCAACGTTGCTGTTGGTGGTGTCCTCCAACAACTGAATGACACTGCATGGGAACCAATTTCAATTTTTTCAAAAAAGCTATCCCCAGCAAAAACGAAATACTAAGCATTCGACCGAGAACTCCTAGCTGCATTCCTTTCTGTTAAGCATTTCTCATACTTTCTTGATGGAAAAACATTCATGCTTTTTACAGACCACAAGTCTCTAGCGTATGCCTTCACATCAAAATCTGAACGTTCACCTCGTCAAGAACGTCATCTCAACTATCTTTCACTATTCTCCATGGACATACGCTATGTTAAGGTAAGTGAAAACATTGTAGCTGATACCCTTTCAAGAATTGAAATTGAAACTTTCAATCACATGAATGTTAATCTAGATCTTAATGCATTCCCTGAAATTCACGAGAGAAAAGGACAAAGAACTAAAAACTCTCATTAATAATTCAAATTCTTCACAAACAATCAAATTAATAAAACAATAAGTTCCTTTTTGCAATAAATTAATAACATGCGATGTTTCTACGGGGAATCCCAGACCTTTCGTGCCTGAAAATTTCCTACGCCAAATTTTTAAATCTCTACATAATTTGTCTCATCCAGGAATTCGTGCAACAAGAAAACTAATAACTCAAAAATACTTTTGGCCCAAAATGATTCAAACAATAAATCATTGGTCAAAGTCCTGTTTAGATTGTCAGAAAAGCAAAATTCACAGGCATACAATTACAAAACACGTAATTTTTCCTCTCCCATCAACTCGCTTTGAACACGTTCATCTTGATTTAATAGGCCCCTTCCCCCTTTCTGAAAATTGTACCCAAATTTTGACTGCTATAGACAGATATTCAAAATGGCCTGAAGCCTTTCCGATTTTGGACAAAACTGCACTAAGCGTAGCAAAAGCTTTTTTTCGCGGTTGGATTTCTAGATACGGAGTTCCAGCAACAATAACTACTGACCAAGGTCGTGAATTTGAAAATCTCATCTTTTCAAGGATCTCACTTCACTCATTGGCACCAACAGAATACGAACAACGGCATACAACCCTGCAGCAAACGGTCTTGTCGAACGCTTGCATCGTCAAATTAAAGCTGCAATCATGGCAAGCGGAAATACTATTAATTGGATAGATGCTTTGCCTCTAGTACTGATAGCCATCAGAACATCCTACAAAAAAAGACCTGAAATGCACAACTGCAGAAATGGTTTTCGGGACAACTTTAAATCTTCCAGCTGATTTACTAACCAATTCAGAATTTAAAACCCCGATCCATTAAATTTTGCCACTCAATTGAAAAATTATATGAGTAGAATTCGACCTCAACCAAAAAGACAAACAAAGCAAAATAATATTTTTCTCATAAAGACTTAGACACCTGCTCACACGTCTTTATAAGAAAAGATTTTGTAAAAAGAGCATTATCTCCATCATATGAAGGTCCATTTCCAGTGGTATCAAGATATTCGAAGACATTTACAGTTAAAATCAATAACCAAGACAAAGTCATTTCTGTCAACAGACTAAAGCCTGCATTCATAGAAAACACCCCTCAAAGTTTCCACGATTCTTCAATCCTGCCACCTATGCCCTACAACGCTGAGGAAACTACACCTAAAACAAGTAGCTACACCACTCGCTATGAACGCCACGTACGTTTTCGACTTTAAGTCTTCACTGGCGGGGGAGTAATGTAGCGGCTCCCAAATATTAACTTTTCATATTTTAATTATATGTTTTAATTTAAAAATATAAAGTTAAGTGCCAGGAGAAAATGTTTTTAATGAATAAAAACATTTTCTCCTGGCACTTAACTTTATATTTTTAATATCCCAAGGAGAAAGTTTCTACGATTAAATAAATATGTTTTAATTTGTTTAATAACTATTTAATTCAAATATTAAATTAAATTATCTTATAAATATATAATGCTCATAAAATATACTTTATTAAAATTATATAAATTAACATTAATATCATATTAATTGTTGTCATATCAATATAATAAAATAATTATACATCATTCTAAATATAAATCATAAATCATATAAAATGTAAATATTTATCTATAATATATCAAACACATATATCTAACATTTTATAATCTAGAAATGATATTTGACCACACACAGACATAAAAAAAAACTTCAACATGTAGTATACAACAATTTAACCCCTTCTGATGATTTGTATTAAATAAATGTAATTAAAAGTTGATTTTACAATAAATAATTTGCTATCTGACTCCGCCTAGAATTCCATGCCGCCCACACACGTCATAACCATAAACCCACGCTTCGTCACCAGTTATGACCCTCTGGAGCAAATTTGGGTCGTCGCGGACAGAGTCCAACATCTCATTAGCAATGTTCATGCGATGCTGTTTTCGGTCACAATTGAGCAATTTTGGTACGAATTTCGCGGCGACCCGTCTCATGCCCAAATCATTGATAAAAATCGAATGGCACGAGCCAATCGATATGTTTAGGTCCTCAGCAACATCTCTAACGGTGATTCGACGATTGGCCAATATCATTTTCTCCACTTCATTATTTTTTTCGTCTGTTGTTGAAGTGCTCGGGCGTCCGGCACGCTCTTCGTCGTTCACATCTTCTCGGCCTTCTGAGAACATTTTGTACCACCGATAAACCTTGCTTCGGTCCAAGGTAGCTTCTCCGTATGCCAGTCAACATTCGGAATGCATCCGCGCACTTAATTTCGTTTTTCACACAAAATTTGATACAGGTTCTTCGATCCATTTTTTTAATAGGTAAAAATCGAAGACGATCCAAAACACCTGCAAGCAAAGCAGCTGTCAACAATTAAGTGAACATTCAAAATGGCCGAGCTTGTCGGCATAAGTGAGAGACATGAGTACCAACATAAAGCCACAAAAAGATCGAAATTCGAATATACATAACCCGCGAAAATTCAAAATTCGCGATACTTTTTGAACACACCTCGTAGTCAAATGTGCTCCATATAGCTCATCTGTACGAAGCTGAAGAGTTAAAATTATTTGCTCTATTACAGTGATTCTCAACCTTTTTTTTGTTGCGGCATTATTTTAAAGGTTTGAAAATTTGGCGGCACAATTTTAGAATTTTGCGGCACACTTTTGCTAACTTGAATGCAAGAAAATTCAAATTATGTATCAATATTTCTATGCAAAATATAAGTAATATACATCTCTAACATTCAATTTGCTAATTTAGTTATTTTAAAAAGTAAAAAAATGAAAAAGAAAAAAAGAAAAACCAATACAAACGCGAACATAATCATATGACTAAAATTCGGCGGCACATTTTTAGAATTTCGCGGCACACAAAATTACCGCGGCACATTGGTTGAGAATCACTGCTCTATTATATCCATGTATGGCCGTCGAGGATGTTGGCTGCCAGTTTCTCTTTGCGGGTTGTTTCCATCGTGATTGCAGAGGAAAGCGTCACCCAACACTTCAATGTGAGAAACTGGGAATTACACACATGTGATAACTGAGTGAAGTGAATGTAAACGTATGACTATTATTGTGGTAATAATTTTACTTCGATCACAAGATTCTTTATTTTCTGATGACAAAGGGTATCTTCCGATACCCAACCTTGCATAACTACTGCCATCTGTCGATGTAAATATGAACTATAGGAAGAGAGTGTGTCTTTTCTCAATTATACATTTATATAGCTAGGATTTCATTCTCTTTTTTAAAAAGTATTTTTAGCCTAATTACGTACATGGGTCTCGTCATGGTTCTTTTATTTAGAGATAATTAACCCTTAATTATATATCGAGGACACACTTTCCTCTCTTACATAAATAATTAATGTAGTTTTAATATTAGAAATTTGTGGCTTCGGAGAATTGGAAAATATCGCCTATTTATTGTACTTTAAGCTATATAAAATATTAAAACTTGGTTGATCTATCTGGCGATTTGATTATTTTTATCATCAAAACATTTTTCAATGAACTCTATTATTTCTCAAATGAGTACTTTTCAATAATTGAGAATACAATAATCGTTAGGGTTTAAAAATTGTTCAAAGAAAAATTTATAATTTTGGAATAAATGTATTTTATCTCATCACAAAATAAGTTTAATATAATACCGATACATTTCTGCATATTATCTTCTGTGAGAGATTTAAACTTATTTCATCCATGATAATACAGAGAAATGTAGATGCTTATTTTAGGTACTCCTTCAACTTCACTATATTAGAAGAACATTCTGAATTCGAGATTAGGGGTGAAGAATAAATATAATATCGGTTCAATCGGGTTAACACCACTTTTATTCGAATTAAAACCCCACACCAGCGAAATGTTAAAAGTACAAAGTCCTTTCGAAGATCCACACCCTCAGAACTCATACTTAGAAAAACAATATTGAAACTTACGTGAACACTGAGGAAGGGTCTGATAGACCAAGGCTCGAGAGACCACACAAAAATAAATAAATAAGCAAATCGAAACCGAAAGTTGTGGAGCAAGAAGTGAGAAGTAATCCAGAAATGTACCTAGATCCCTGTATCTAGTTGATGTATTAAAAAAAGGTTGAATATCTGGATAGGCGCTCTGTGTCACCTCGGTAGCTTTCCGTTTAATCTAGCCTATCTTGTTGGAAAGACTTTGACTTTGATTACCAGCGCTGACGTCATCAAACCGCGTTTTTTTCTGGGTTTCGGTTTTGGCTGCTCGCGTGTTTTATTTTGGCTGTAAACCTTACGTCGTAGGACCAAGACGTTCCTTAAATGTAAATCTTAGCTTGTATTTGGTAATAAATATTTGAGTGTATATCAAAAATGGATATTCACATCGCATTTATCAATAGAAAATAACGTCGTATATCTTTTTCGCTTAGCCTACCTTAGCCACCTTTTGAACGTGGAATCGCGGACATAGAGATTTCATTGGTTAAACACGGAGTAATGGGTATAAGAAACGAAACCATTTCTCAGCACGATATTTTTATTTTCTTAAATGAAAAGTTTCCTACTGTCCTTTCAGTGCTGAAAAATATTGATATTAGTTGTTATTTCTTGATATAAAAAAAACAACAATAATAATTATATATAATATAGCTCGCCATCTCTGGAATGACCGCCATATCCCGAAACCATTTGTTTCCAGGTAGGAGTTGTAATTTGGCTAAATCTGGTGTTGTCATCGACTCGAGTCTGCTGGATTACAGAGTCGGCCAATAGATGGCGCTTTGTTTTAGCGTCTATTTTTAACGGTAGAGGTGGCATTTCTTTCTGATATCTTATTCCTCCCCGGTCAGCATTAGAGTGGATATATATTCCGAGATAGATGACATCGAGTAAGTGAACAAATAGAACAAGAAATTTATCGGATCACGGTGATAAATACAAATGGTTGAGAGGGAATGGAGAGCCATCCCTCAGGACGCCATCCGTACTCTGATTGACTCTCTGCCTAGACGTGTTGCTGCGTGCATCGCCGTCCGCGGTGGTCCTACTTGCTACTAAGCCGACGCCGTTCTCGCTCTGTATTATGACTATCATTTTGAAATAAAGATCACTTATTGTTCGTCCCTGTCACTCTCTGTCTGCCGAGTTTCATCACTTTCTGGCCACTATTTCTTGGTGTTCCATTTTCAATGTCACGCAGTGTATATTAATTTTCACTGAACCTTGCTGATAACTGGCCTCCTCCATCGGAACAAATATAAACTGAGACTTAATTTATTTTTTTATTTTATAAAATTGACCATCAGCATTTGTTTTTATATAAATCATGAAAAGCCAACCAGGTATGCGTTTCAAGATGTTGGCCCTCGGTATCGGGCACAAGATGTACCACAATGATAAACAATGGGGTTATAAAAGCTTTTTGATAATCAAATAAAATCATATTAAGACAAGAATGCGAGAAAGTGAGAGGGGTAACTACGCGAAAACATTCAATTCGGATGCATATCTTTACTAGTCACTGGATGTAATATCCTGATATTTATTTATATATGATCCCTATCCATCTATTTACTTACTTCAAACACACTTCACGTGATTTTCACGACATATTGTTCCGAGAAGATTACCAAGTATATACGCTGCAAAGTGAAATTACTGGAATTCAATGGGATCTTTTAATTCACTTAGCAAATAGAAAGTTCTTTACACGGTTTATGTAAAAGGGAAAAAATAGGTTTATCATTATTTTACATTCTAAAATTTCATAAGTTCAAGAGAAACGAAACCGTGTCTATTGATTCCCATTTTGTCGCCGTGTGGTGGAACCTGATATGAAGTGAATTTAAAAACCAAGTGACGCTACATTCTGTTTACGATTGCTCCAACCTATCAAATGTCGGGAAACGTATTTCTGTGACTGTTTTTGATTCCCAGCGTGTTGAAAACAAACGTCAAAGAGATTTGGACTTGTAAATGAGAGGATATTCAGAGAGGAATTTAGCCATATGCGAAACACCGCTTCTGATTGGCGGGGGCGTGCGATGTAAACAAACAAACACTATTGGGGAAAATTTTCACGTTAGGTTAGTTTAGTTAGGTTAGATATATTTTAAGTTCAATTTCGAATTTGGCCGAACCTCTCCGGATCCCCTTGTAAATGTAATGTTATTATGAAGTGTCGCTCACTAAACTCCTAAAGGTGTTTATTTACGCTGTTTGCATCACTCCGGGAGTTCCAACTCTATGTGTTAATTTTATTTCCGGTGTGTAGAATGTATTCTCACTTCAACAGATTTTTCTGTTGAACCTACGAATAGTTTAACTTACTACAGGGTTACATCATATACAAAAATCATCATGTATAAAGAGTCACCTCTCTATTGAAGCTGAAGCTATAACAACACTAGCTTACTTAGAGTTTCGCCTCAGTTGAAAATTACTTTTCCAATAAGCCAGAAATACTATATAGAATAAAGCTGGCCCGCGATGTACACCATTTCTCGACAGTGAAAACAGCAATAAGTAACAATCGATTCCCTCATATTCCCTTTGAATTTCTAATAATGTGCTGAAGTAAACCATGTTATCAACTTCTAACAATGTGGGATTGAATGGCAGCGATGAAACTCGTTGTTGGTCCCCACTTTTTGAATTGTTGTAAAATTAAATTGTTTAATGTTGTCGCGGATATATACCTCGAATAAACTTAGACGTTGAGTCTTTAAATTACTTGCAAAAAGGTTTCTTTATTAAATCAGCAAACGGTGTGCTCTCCTCAAGCCACGAATCACACTCTACTCTTCAAGCCACGAATCACACTTCACTCTACTGCCGGCACAGGCAGCATCTCCTTTTTATAACGTAAAAAAAAACAACAAAGAGATAAATGCAAAATAGAAATAAAAAGGTAAAAAAAAAATCGCAATACTTAAGTCTATTTGATAATCTAATCTCTCTTTCGGAATGCATAAAAACTCTTTCTGCTTTCTCCTTCGTCACTTTGACTTCCGGCACAAACACTAAGTCTTCCGCATCCAATGTGACGTTTCCCACATCAATCTTTTCGATGTCCTCCTCAGGGACCTCAAAAGGAAATAACCTCTGTGAAGCTCGCTTAATTGGTCCCGATTTAGTCTGTACATTAAAAAGTAGTCTTCCATGATTTGGTCCATCTAGTACCTCTTATTCATCCAATCGGCCAGCCGGCCAGCCAAGTCACCTCCTGCTGTTATCATCTGCTTCCAGAGTCACAGTTTCAACCTCAATTTCTTCAGGCATAGCAGCAATTGGTTCTTGTAGAAGAATTTCTTTTTCATTGGCAGCAGCCCTTTCCAAAGTAGTTTGTTCATCTACCATTTAGAGAGGGTTATCCTCCTGGATATTTGAAAGGGATCTACTTCCTTCTTCACCCTGGATGATCAACCGGGGGCTGTCCTCTATTTTCTTCGAGATCTGAATGCTCGTACCCTCTCTTTCCCCTGACATTTCTTCATCTTCATCTGGCAGGCTGAAGAGTAGAGCATTACTTTCACATCTTCTGGACTGGAAAGTAGTTCATCCTCATGGATGTGGATCTAAAGTTCTTGCTCACCTTCAATTTCCATTGGGGAGGATTCTTCTTCTAGACCCTTGGTGCAAGGTTGAGGTGAAGTGGTCTCAATGGATTGGGTTGTTTCCTGTTCATCTTTAACACACGTGCGAGAATCTTCCTTCTTTATATGAAGCTGTTGAACATTTTGTTTATTCAACTGGGAAGGTTCCTCCGTTGCTTGTGAAATTGAGATGGCTTCTTCTTGATTTATATCGAGAGTATTCCTGCTGACTTCTGGATGTGAAAGGTGAGGGACTATATCTTGAGAATACTCCAAGTTATCCATACCTTGGGTGGTATCTATATGGATAGTTCCTCCTTTCTTCTCTTGAAGCCACTCCGACCCCTCCTACCATTCAGATTGGGCTAAAGCAGAGCACCTCTTTTGAGAGCAGATCTGCCAAATCAGGAATCTCAAATTTGTTGACGTGAAAGTAACTTCCCAATGTTCCACTTGCTTTAACCGCCAAAGTCTGAAGATAAATGACACCTGTGCTCGTATTCGTGAAATTCTGTAAGGGCTCTTCTTCTGAAAGAGTCTCACAATTATTTATTCCAGTCTCGTCATCACTCTTGGACGTTTGCGAACTCTTTATTCTTAGTTCCGGACACATGAAAGGATAGTGGGGGCCCACCACAACACACGCAGAACGGTTTATTTCGACATTTGTAGATTACATGTCCCGGAACCAGGCAAGCATAGCACGCTCGCTTTTCTGTGATCTTGTCTAGCTTCTCGTCCATACTCATACGCTGCGCTGAGAAATAATCTCGACTTGAGTGAGATTTCGTGCAAAAGATGCACTCCCTTCTACGCTATGTCGTGTATGCCAAATCCATCGCCGTGGGAGTTTCATAATCGGATTTTTTCCTTTGCTAAAGTTTCTTTCTTGAAGACTTGTCACTGGGGCTTTTATCCCTGAAAGCCGTCCTCGCCAAGTTGACTTTATTTTCTCCAGCCATTTCGGTCTTGAGGAATTCCATGAGTCGTCAACTTATCCTTAGGCTTCTGTTCAGCTGCTCCTGGTGTGGCTTCAACTTGACTTCTCTCCCACACTCTGAGGGTGTCTTCTGGTAGTGCAAATTCCACAAGAGGGTAGAGTATAGATGCATGTTTGTCCCTGGTCACATTCAAAGTTTCCAGTGCCCTTAGCTGCGTTTCCAGCTTGTCATACAGCTTTACGAAGGAGATTTTGTCTTGTTATCGAACCTTTTAAAGAACATCCTGGAGCAAATCACGTAAATACATTTCCACCAGCATCTCATTCTCTCCAAACCGAAATTTCAGGTAGTCGATCACCTTGGGTTAGTTGTCTGCACTAGGCGGGAAACTTTCCACAACCTCCCACGCTACAAGAGTTCTCTGTGGTGGCTTGAAGCAGATACTGGAACTGGTTTATGGTGGTATTTCCAGATTTCGATCAATTTTACTAAACTGGCTCCAAAACGTTATCTAGTCATGTGGCTCACCTCCAAATATTTTGAACTCCAAATTCGGTAAATGGTATGCTGCACTTTGGAACACATCTCTTCTACTTGCGGAATAGACCTTCTTTACTTAAAGCTTAGTTATTTAGTGTGGACTAGCAGAAACCTTACTTGATAATCTTCGACGGATTCAAATTCAGCAGCGATGTCGTCGTCAGGTCTCTGTTCTTGCATCAGGGCTGCCATAATCTGTTCATTCAAATTTGCGAGTTTCTCCTGGAATCCTTGAAGTCGAATATAACAAAGATCAATGTCATCGCGCTACCAATATTTTTTCCCTAACTCCGCAAACAATTCATTGTACGTCCGGGTGAAGGTATTTCTCATCGGCGTCCTGAGTCTCTTCAGATCGGCCAAACTAACAGGTTTATAAGCCATCTTAATTATTCTGTTGTCTGCTAACGTTGAATCCCCGATCCTGTCGACTGCGCTAAATGTCGCAGAGATATATCCCAAATAAACTTAGACATTGAGTCTTTAAATGACTTGCAAAAAAGGGGTCTTTATTCAATCAGCAAACGGTATGCTCTACTCAATACACGAATCACACTTCACTCTACTCTACTGCCGGCACAGGCAGCATCTCCCTTTTATAATGTAAAAAATAATAAAAAAGATAAATGCAAAATAACTATTTACATAACTAACACTAATATACAACAACTGTAAAAAGACTTAGAAATTATAGCGTCTGCAAGTAATTTTAAATAATGAACTTTTCACTCACATTAGAATGTATTAGAGATAAGTTGAAAGGTGGCTGGTTTATGGAAACATTTGATATGTCGGAAATAAAACTGAACGTGTAGGATAATGATACCGATCCTATATATTGTGTGGGAAATTAGGCAAAAGTAATAATTTGCTATATAAATTAGTTTCTTCGCGTTTACATACATAAGGTTGTTGGAAATATATGAGATAAAGATATATATTTCAGATATATATTTTATCATTTATCTTCATTTAGTTGAACCTTCGTTGAACGATCTAGTGTTCTCGTTTATTATAAATTGCCTCCTAAGACTGATTAGAGATTCTATAATAATTTATAGTCAAACCTCGCGAACCCCACTCAATGATCAACCCATAACTACAGTTAACTATATGTTATGATTTATATTATGGATATTTACAGGTTTTTTATAAGAGAGGAGAGGTTTTCTATATATTCCCGTTTCACTTTAGCGGGGTTTTATTGTTTCATATGGCATTAAACTTCAAATTCTGTTCTCTAAATTTAACCTAGTATATATTTGCACAGAAATATAGAGTATATAAGAAATGAAGAATATTAATTTAATAGTTGTTCCTACATCTTCAAATAATCCTGGGACATTCCTGGTAAACCCCGGGAATGTCACGCTAGGGGGCGGCTCCAGACAGTAACCAGACGACACAAAGAGGTTAATTACCGCAGACGATACAAGAGAAGCTCACTTGTCTCACGTGTATCCACCCACCCACATCTCATTAGACGTCTAATTGGGAGAACTTGATCCACGGCATCAATCATTATTGCCTCTCACGACGACAAACCACCAAACATTGCCTATCTTTCTATCCTCACTGCCTGGAATAGCCAGGTGCCCTATCAACCTAACAAACGTTTCTCCTTAGAAACCTATTATTATTGAAGAGGTTGGGTTTATTTTAACTCACAATGACAACTCTCATAAATCTTTTAAATTTGTTTCCAGAAGTTTAGACGACCATTGTCGCCTCTTGTCGAATTTTAAAGGTCTGGATATTAACACAGAGCACACATGCAGAGTGTCGATTCAAGTCCTAATATAAACATATAAACAATGACGTTTCAACTCTGTTTATAGCGTGTTTCGATTTAGCGAGCTTTACGTGCTTGTATCAAGACCTCAAACACCTTATTCAAGTTTTTATCTTGAAAATGGTAACAGTGGATCGCTTAATATCGGAAAATAAAGTTTAAAATTAAAAGTATGATGAGTTTTCATTTTGAGTTCGCTTTAACTTCGCCTTCTTTGAATTCCCCGGAATCTTGTTTCGATTGTTGCTTGGTTATCGGAGTATAATAATGAATCCAGGGCTAATCGACGGGGTCACAACTTAACACAAACTTTTCTTTGGATCTCTCACTTCAAACACTGGGTTGAAAGTCGCCTGTTGTCCACCGTGAAAATTAACGAGCTGGTATCATTTTAATCTTCAACCTTCCATGTGAAATATTAAATACCGTTCTTGTTGACACATCTATGGCCTTCACGCTCTTTCGTTTTTCAGTTTGAGAGAACCATTTAATGATTTTTTTAATGATTTCTTTAGTAAACACATCACAGTTGGGCACCCTTGGCGGTTTCATCAAATATCAATGTTAGAACTCTTTCAATTTGTTAAAGCAATATCTAAGGTAGAAGATTTCCTATAAACGGGGCTTTGTTTTATTTCTTCTCATTTATTACAATGCTGCGATCCTGCAATTTCTCCATCTTAGCATAAAAAAAGTGGAATGTCTTGTTGAACTAACTTCCAAATCAAAACAATCCCATGAATCAGTACGAAATTTGGCACGTTTAAAGAATACCAGCAATTAGACAAGATCTTGGAGGTCGTGCTCGTAAAGAAGCTCAAGAACTCTTCTTGGTTATCTGTACAGGGAGCACCATGGTTATAACAACAACTAGCAATGCCGTATGGCTCTGACAACTGGTATTTGCTGAACTCCACTGGCGCACACCCCAGGTTCTATAGAGCCCCGAGTCTACACACTGTGTTACAGAGTTTGAACGTTTCTCACTTCTAAAAAACCTCCCAGTAAATATATTGCAGCACTAGCTTTTTTTATTGAACTCAATTCCTACAATTTTATTTTTACTTTGATAACAACTTTGATGTATTAAACCTATGATTATCAAATATATTTAATATGTATGATGTTTTTAAAAATGTAATTGCACTATAATTAGAGTAAAAAAACTCTATTTGTATGATTTATAGATTAGGCTTTACTGTGAAAAGACAATTATTCAGTCATATATTGGTGGGCAAGTAGCTTCTAAGTCAACATAGTTAGGATCCAAACATATACACAATACTTTACGTATTTCAAACAAGAAGAAAGTAGATCGAAGTAATATCGAGCTCTCTAACAAAGAAACTTTAACAAATAATAATCCCCTGTGTTCAATAAATAAAAATCGAAGATTCTTCCGAAAATAGGTATCTTTAATTTGAAATAAAGATCTCGGGAATGATCTTAGATTTTTATTTAAAGGAATTTCCTGTCCATACAGCATAGAGAGATGACTGTATATATTTATCAAAATAAATAGGAACTAAAACCCTATATTTTATATTCCTGAGGAAAATTTTGAAAAATATTTTGCTAAAGAAAGCTAATAACGTACGTGTTTCAACTTGCTGGCTCAAAGTCTGCGAGACGCAGGTCTAAACTATCACTTAAATTACTTATAGGAGTTTCTTGGGAAATCGATATGTGGATATGTTAGTAGAAGGAATAATCTCTTTAAATAACTTGTAAAAAGCTAAATGTATGAGTCAATCAATCGAAGTTCAAGTTTTACCATCTATTTTACCCAACCTTCTAATGCATCTAAGACAGAGGTCGGCAAACTGCTGCTCGCGAACCACATGCGGCCCTTTGGATGTGAAGCTGCGGCTCTTTGGTTCCATACGCAAAAATTATTTATGCGAGTACTATTTATTTTTGGCAAGAAAACATTTTGTGGCTCTTTAAAAACTTTGAAATTTTGTAAATTGTAATTTTTTACTCTTCCGACTCAAAAGTTTGCCGACTCCTGCTCTAGGAGAATAGTAAGTATTGAAGAGAGGTACAATTTCTAATGGTAACTGGAACCAGTCTGGCTTTTCCTAAGTTTACCTAAAGAATTCTTCCAGAAAATTTACATTTATCGATAGATCTTTTTAAACTAATATATATCATTCTTTATTCTCAATGATATATGAATATTATTTCCAAAACTCTAGACATTATCTCATATATGATACTTGGTCCAATGACGAATAAAAACCAGGAAGATGTTTTCACCTGAGTCAATTTGGACATACAGTCAGGATGGTATGAAGGTTTCCTTGTTACACACAGCGGGTAGTGCGAGTTCCTCAGTTTAAACGGCAAATATCTCACATTGTAAATTATCAAGATCTGTTCAAACATAACTTCTGCAATAACGATGGGGAAAGATGCCATCATCCTGACCACCATGATTTTAGAATTTAGGCCAACACTTTAAAAACTGCACCTTACACATATCCCACCTCCAAAAATATTCAACGTCTTGTTGGCGAAAAAAAGGCTGAAATCCATTGGCTTCGAACAATGTTCTTCAACCGATGTGCCGTGAGACTGTACACCAATTTACAAAATCTGCGAAATAGATATTTCTAAAGAATCAATCCATTAATTATCATTTTATAATGCTCTCTTCAACATATTTCTAATGATTAAATTGACGAATAAAATATATATTTTGTATTGTGCGTCTCAAATTCTTATATTTAAATATAATCTGAGTGTGTGCTGAGTTTTTGGGAATAGTTGTTAAGGACAACCTAGCTATATAAACAGATTATAGTAAGTGTTTACATATTTATATACAGAGAGAATATATCAGTTTGTATTCACTCTGTGAGAGTTTCCCAGGGATTGCTTTAGTCGTTCTAACTAAGCCGCAAGACTCAAGGAGGACCATTGGTGACTTCATGTTAACTTGGCAGCCAGAGCACACATTTAATCCATCAAATGGAACTACGGAAATTCATAAATTGAGGACTTCAAAGATAGAGAGAATGAGAGACATAAAAACTAAAAGAAAAACAAATTTTCATTGCATTTTGTGAATCCCCAAATTTGTGACTAGATTTTAACACACGGCAACTTAATTAGTTTATTTACAAGGCACACAAAGTTGGCTTAATTGATCCTTCCGATCGTTAATCTCCGATTAGTAATTAAGCCATTATTGGTAATTAAAACCTTTCTATTAAACCATATTTATTCGCTAATTAATAGCTATCTTTAAAACGGCCATTTAGATGGGTAAATAGGCCGCCTCATTATGGATTTTCAGGATGGGTCATTTTTCTGCAAAACTTCACAATCCTTTCTCCGTCTAACCTTTATTTTTTTTAAAATAAACTAGAGGGATATATCGATGGAAAAAAATGATTGCCTTGAAAGAAATATAAACAAACGTTTCTTATTTTGTGGGGAAAAAGATAAAATTAAAAATCTTAGGGAGGTTATTTAATTACACAATGCCGTCTTCTGTTGGTGGGGCTATAGGGTATGTCCTCCATGGTGATTACGAGGGTCAACGTTCCAGCCCAATCGCACACAAATCTAGAGAAATAAAAAAAAAGTAACAGTGTCAAAGAAAATAGGTCAAATGAAAAAAATGGCGGTGAAGGCAGACCCTTTGGGGATTTACCATAAGGCTGGAATAATCTCAAAATTCCTCAAGTATTAGAGAAAGTATTTGAATATAAAAAATGAGAATTAACGTCTATTGAGCCCATCATATTGATAAAAGTTGAGGCAATATTATAAATACCTAATAACCATCATAAATGTATAAAGGAAAGCATAAGAGCGCGAAGAATAAAAGTGATTTTTATAAAAAAAAGTGATATTCATTGATAGGAGGATCTGAGACAGCACCAGTTGTGGGAGATGGAAGGAGAACGAGGTCATTGAGTGAATGATGTAGGCCCTTAGAACCAGAGATTATCGAAGACACAGAAGAACCATAAAGGGATCCTCTGTTGGAGTATTGCTGCAGCGAGCAGCACAAAGAAAACCCTGAACCAGAAAATGACGTATAACAAGGACATGAAGATAATAACATACCAATAAATAAAACCACTATAAATAAACCATAAGCGCTTAGGAAAAGAAAGACGTATTAAAAAACATTCAAAATAAAATGTCTTTATTATTATCGCGTTGCATAAAATAAACTCAACAATTCGTACAATAAGTTCAAATGTAAACGTTTTCTCACCTTTTCAAGTTACTTTTGGATATAGGAAAATCTCAAAATATTTCTTTCGATTCCAAACTTATGTGTGTGTGTGGGGAAAATTATCTAAATATATGTTGTGTATGTTACTATTATAATACAAGGTAGTGAATTTCAATTAAAACTTTTTTATTTTCTTGTGGTGTAAAGGTATTTACATGATTTAAGTCTCTCCCAAGTAAACGATTATGTGTCCTATGAATATTCGAAGTCTTTAAAGGCCCAGCACATATCAATCATAAAAAAAAAAACGGTATTAAAATGGGGTGGGAATCTAAAATAAAATTAAAATAAAACCTCTGTCACCTTTTCCATTTATTTCGCCAAGGTTTGTACAAACAACTAGCTCCCAAATAGGGCTTCCAATCCCGGTACATATTTTCAATCCCGGGATTCGGGATTACTTTTTTCTCAATCCCGGAATCCCGGGATATCCCGGGATTGAAAAACATTTTCGTCTTTCTACACCAAGAGGTATATCATTTCGTTCGTTATATTTTTAATTTTTTCTTTTATATGGTGCCAATGACATGACACTTACTTCGATGAAAACAACCTGAAAGCTATATATTTTGCGCGTGCTTTAGAATTAAATCATTGCTTTTGGGTTACAGTTTGAAATTATCTGTCAATTACTGTACACACATCTGGAAAAAAATACTGTTCTTGGAACTCTTAGACCACATCACTTAAATTAAGAGTCTTAATGCAGTGTTGGGCAGTAATCCATTCAAAGTAATACATTAACTTGTAATTACGATTACTTTGCAATGCATTACTTTGTGTAGGTATTGCAATTGAATTTGAAGAGGCAGCCTCAATAGCTTCTTGCAATCGGCGCTCAATTGTAAGATGGTCATTCGATTGTGATGGCTCATGGCGTTCTTGTTTAACTCCGAGGAAGTTGCGAATTATCAGCCTGAATTTTTTCTTACTTCGGCCTTTTGTTCCTGTAACGGTTTAAGACGCAAAAGCAATATCACGCTAAAGTCTTTGACCATCTTCTTTTTTTCTAACTGTGCTTGCGGATTGTGCAGATATTGGAGGACTAAAGATGTTTTATTGCATCGCTCTTCTAAAATTCTCTTTTGAAATGATTTTTGCAGATCTTTGCTGAGAGAATGGGATTGTGCTTGCAGCTCCTCTAGAAGAAACCTTACTGTTGCTTCTGCAGTCAAAAGCGTAGCGTCGCGTCTACAGATAGCCGCCACAGCTGCCCGAAATGGCTTCAGTGCGGAAATTACTTGCGTCATGATATCAAAATCTTCATCAGTTAGACGGACATTTGCATTCACATCTATTAGCGCCTTATGAATCGCTGACTTCACACTGAGAAGTCTCTCCAACATGTTCAATAAACTATCCCAGCGCGTTCTGCAGTCGAGAATGAGACACATACTGGTGGAAATGCGATTATCTTGCCGCATGTAGTTCAGTAAGATCTCGTTCTTCAGCGGCGATCGTTTGAACAATTTCACAACCACACGAGCTTTTTTCGTCACTTCATTTATATTTTTCTTTGAAAATACTGGAGATTGTGAATAAATTGCTTCAAGGAATGAGGGATGTACTACCTCTAGGCTAACGTTAAATGGAGAAGTGTCCTCATTGTCATCCTCGGAAAGGTCAGATTCTGCTTCATTTACTGTTGCGGAAACGAATTCAGGAACAACCCTCACTTTTTTCTTAGCATAAAGTACATCCATCACAACCAGATGGAGACCATACGCGTAGCAGAGCTGTTGCAGTGGACCAATTATGTGACCCAATTTTACCATCATTGCGCACCCATCAGTTGTAACACACACAATATCAGTTTCGAAGTCGATTCCAAGCTCCAAGAGCTTAGCACCAATGACATATTTGCATTGTTCAGAGGAAAATACTCCAGATATTCGAGTCAAGCCAAGATTCCACATCTTGGTACGGCTATGAATATTAATGTTCAGGTAACGCTTGCTTCTGATTGACGTCCATTCATCCAACGTAAGGCTGAAAAGTTGCCCCTTTTCTTTCTCCATCTGAAGCTCTCGAACGACCTTCTCACGAAATGTGTCCGCATAACGACACACTTTAATCTTTATGGTATCTGCGATGAGAGGAATTTCATGTCCAAGACCATTGAGGCACTTGCGTAGATCCTTAGATGTGACAAAAACGGAGAATGGCAATCCGTCGAGAGCTATCATTCTAGCTAGCACAGCATCAGTCGATCGATCGATGGAAACAGACGAAAAATGATCGAGAATTGATATATTGGGGGTCTTCTTTTGCAGGGGTTTGTTTATCAACTTCGTCTTCAACTTTTCTCTTCGAAGTTTCGATTCCGTGGACTGCCTTCTGGTGTACATGCAGCCCATTTGTAGACCCACCGACGTATTTCAAAATCCTTTTGCACGCTATACACTGTGCATTTTCGCCAGATCCGTCTCGTAGGTAATAGTACCAGATTCCTTCTGATTTAAAATGAATAAACTTCGCCATCACAATCAAAAAGTGATAAGCTTGCCAAAAATGTCCGACGCGTTTTCTATTGAGAAATAGCAAGGTCCGATAATATTGTTTTAGAGACTTTGTTTTATGTTCGTATAAGTTGAAAACTACTTTAGGCTGATGCTTGATAGTGACGAAGCATTTAATGAAATGACATTAAATAAATTTAATTTAAATTAAATGACAAAAAAGCTAGCGAGGGTTTCACAAAATGAACAGCAGAGCAGTGCGCTCATGATGACTCATGCATATAGAGTATAGGATGGAGAGTATGAACATAGATTTAAAAAAATATATAAAACAATTTGGAGCCCAGACAAGAGGTTAGTGGCGGGTCCATGTTACACGCAGGTCCGCCACAAAAAAAAAAAAAAAAAAAGGGATGCCGCTACTATCTAAGAAGCCACTATTTGCATGCCAACAAAATAATTTTAAATCTTCAGAAAAAAAAAGACCCGAAATGCAGCTGTATAAACAAAACGTCAAAAGTGTGCTATCTCATCATCTGTTTGATTACCAAAATACTAGATAAGAAAAATATATTTTTGCGCTGGTTTTCATGCACAAACCAGTAATCTCGGGATTTTTCGAGCAGAATCCCGGGATTTCGGGATCATTATTTGGCTCCGGGATCCCGGGATTGGAGGCCCTACTCCCAAAGTCTCCTCATCTATCCGCTAGAATACAGCATTCATGTTTGAATATTGATGAACAAAAAAAAAACAATTTGGTTGATGTTTAATTTGAATATTCAACTATTACATAATATTATATCTTTCTTGTTTTGTATAATACACAGTTTGTGTTCTCCTTAAGATTTAGGAATTTCATTTGTCTTATAATGTTTAAACTCTTACCTATAAAATATTTTTTCTCTTCTCTTTTAATAATAATGATAAATGAACTAATTTTATTGCAAATATTTGCTGACAAAAAAAAAATGTTTCATTTTTTTTTCGTTCTTTCTCTTTGTTAATATCTTATGACTATTCTTTATAGCCTAAAATTAGTGTAAATATGTATAGACAACTGTTGAAACATACATGTATGTCAGCTCAAGTGTCTCTAGAGGGACATTGCGCTCTTTAAATTGAAATAAAGTATAATATATGTGGAATTTTAGTGAATTTTGCGATACTACAATCTTAGAAGAAAATTAGTATTAATTTATAAGGTTATCCCAAAAGTTCGTAAACACATAAATAATATATCTTATATAATAAGTGTTCGTAAACTTTTGGAACAACCTTGTATTAGTATCTACATTAGTTCGTGACTTCACCGATGAAGGCTCAGTGAGGTGAGAGAAATAGGTTCTTCTCCATTCTCAATAGTCATCTAACTGGACTGCCATCTGATGTGAGCTGATCTTTGACTTTTATTTGATCCTTTGCTATAATAGATTCCAGTGCCTCGTTACTCAGCCATTTTCAAGATATTATGTAGGCCTTCACGATTCAGGACTCACCACCGTATTCCACTCCTACTGCCCCAGCCACGGAGAATTGAAACTTCACTATCTATCGAGAGGATATTATACAAGGAAATAGTTTTAACCGTGTACGGGCGATTCCAGACAATAGAATGATGCCTTATTAACCTAATTGTCCAATTTAAGGTAAAAATTTTATAAAACTGCCATGATTAATGTCTTCATTCCTACCATTTCCTCTTTACTCAATGTTATTATGTTGTTTGTGTGTTGTTTTGAACTGAAAGTTACTATTTTAAATTATGTAAGTACACCGTATCTGTGTGTCTATTCCTTTATTAGTATATAAAAACTATAGGCAAAAAGCCACTCTTCTTTTTAATAAATGCACAAATAAAGGTATTACTTATCTGCATTAAAACAACGCGTCTTTTGATATTATCTGCGAAGATCGCACAGAATATTCTCGGTGAAAAGGCAATAATGATAGTTTTGGTAAAGAGAGGGCGACAAGTTTACCATGGTTTTTGGGCTATGGCACTCATCAGCGTAAGGGAACTACGATTCTATAACATCCGGCTAGGGAGTTATGAAATTGGCACAATCTGGGGTTTTAGCTAGTGAAGTCAGAATAGGTGCTTGCAGCCTGGAGTCAGAATAGATTGTGAAACACAGGAGGATGGTATTGCTGTGGAAAAATTGCACCTTTCCATTTAGGAAAAAATGCAAAATACTTTATTTAGAATATTAAACATTCCACCAGCTAAAACACATCTTTGTCTGATGCGACCGATGTCAAAACTTCTCCTATACAATTTTATGAAACCGTAGCCGCCCCTGTACTGATGAGGACCATAGCCTGACACCATGGTATAGAGGTTGTTGGATTTTGTTTCGGCCTTGCCACTTTACCAGCTTAGACACTTTTTGGACAATTCGACCGAATTCATAAATCTTCTCGTAGGGTGTACCTGTTAGGGCCAACGCCTCAAACCATGGTATACAGGTTGGAATTTTGTCTGAATTTGCCAAAAATGGTGTTGTGGCTCATTCTTTATCACCTCTATTACGTTCTGTACTGGGATGATAAACCGAATGAATTGTTTTAATACTTTCTTTTCAAAAGAGGCTTGCAACTATTGGTACATTAATACCATCCTTATGAAACTTTATAAACTGCTGGCCACCGTAAATACAACACCCTGAAAGAAGCATGCAAATAACATGAAATTTACAACATGAATTAGTGGAGGTGAGATATGCAAATGCTTAGAATGATTAGAAATATAATATTGGTTTGAAAATTTATTCCTAAAAAATATGTAAGGAAGAACATCGCGCGTTTAAAATTTCATTAATATAAAATAATTTTATATCTATAATGTTAAATTTATCTTTTTTTTTTCCATAATCGAAAGGTCACGGCGTAGACACTATATAAGAATCCATTCCACAGGTATTAATTACATATTTAGAGAAAATTACACAGTGGAGATATTGGATTACAAAATAATTAGGGAGATCAAATAGAAATGTGAAATATTGAGTAAGGCAGATCCGTCTGGCATTTATTCCGACAAATTACTTGGGTGTGCCTTCCTAATAGCAGATGCAAATTTAATGGGGAACTGGTGCATAACAGATGGCGTCAAGGTGTGTCCCTCACACGTCTTGGAGGATCGCACGGAAGTCCAGTAGCCTTTCCTACAATCACAGATATTTCTGCAGGCAGATATACATTTGTCTTCACGTGGTGTATGCAACTAAAACAACTGCATATTCTTACTCAACCTGACCCGTATCATTTGAATTTTAGAAGACATAAGGGGAAAAGAAACCTATATTTGACAATACAGTATATTTTTAGTTTTTATTTTTTGAAAATATAGACTCTTTGATACCATTTGAAATAATCTTAATCATAATTTGTGTAAAAATGGAATTTATATACAAATCTCTGGCTTTCAGGAATGATGTTCCTCCAGCTTTCTACGCGATACTGAGGACAACCGCAGGCTGTTGAAGTGAAAGATCTTGCTGAGGTATTGCCAGGCTGTTTTCTCTACGTCGGGCAATACAGTCAGTTAAAGTAGGGTGCACTAGAAGATGCCTCAGAAAGTAAACTGGTCACCCCAATTGTTATGTATAATCGTTATCTTTAGCGGATAAGTATTGCTTCAACTAGTATGGCATAGTAATGCTCTAAAAACAGATGAGTGAACCTGATTATGAGGTTTATAGATCTTTTTGTTACAAGGTTTTAATTTTTAAATGGAAAATATAAAATATGAGGCTATTAATGCAATATATGCAAATATCCTGTATATAAATTAAATATTGCAACAGGTTTCTGTAGAGATGTATTTCTTTTCATTTTTATTGCAATCTCAAGTTTTCAGGCACTATCGCCCTTCTACAGGAAGTACAAAATAAAAAAATAATGAAACTCCGTTAGATACTAAATTTATAGCTACATCAACCAATAATTTATTCAATTCTCGACGTTTCAGTGACTAGCTGTCACTCTCCAGCGAGATATTGAAACGTCGAGAATTAAATAAATTATTGGTTGATGTAGCTATATTTTCTTGAAACCAAATTCCAACCAGCAAATGATCTTCAATAACAACATTTATATTTATACATGCATGCATATATATAAATATCTAAAACCCTTTCGCAATAAGTTTCTTTATTACAAAACACCGCGGGCTTTCAATCTCTCGCTCTTTAACGTGCGAAATTACAACTGGGATTGAGCACGGGAGGCGAGGTTTACTCAATGATGGCCATTTATAATTTGATGTGGGATATGCGAGATTTAATGCGATGATGGCTATATATACTTGATTTGGGGTATGATAGAATTTCTCTGGGATATTTATTTTTCTGTGGATACTGTTCCTATTTTTGGATATGAGGGATTCTAGGATCAACCTTTCTGACTTAGACGGTATATTGCAGTAGTGGCATGAATTTATGGCCTGTATTTGTGGCATGCTGGTATATTAGTGGTCTTAGGTCTTTGGTTTTTATATTGTATATGTTGAATCAATAATTCCTTCTCTAAACTTCAATAACGAACCACTTGATGAGGAAAGAGTATCTTTAATATACAATATCACAAGCTTTCGGGCACAATCACCCTTCTACTGGTGTAAAACGAGACAAAACATTAGTGGCAATCAGCTATGTATATATATACAAAAAGTAAGAAAATAAGACAGATATGTAAAATTGTGCCAGAGAGGTAATATTGGAGGATCATTCATAGAAGTTAAGCAAAGCAAGTAATTATACATATAATACATATAATACATGGCTAGTACAGAAACTAAGTATGAACAACGACTATAAAACGAAATAAAATAAAATAAAATAGAAATAAAATAAAATAAAATAAAAATAAAATAAACCAAAACTGCCATTGACGTGTAAAAGTATAAATAGGTTATGAAAACTAAATCTTTCAGATAGGAGGTTCCAGTACTAAATTATCATATACCTTCCTATCATAGACCTTCCTGAAATATATGATAATTTAGTACTGGAACCTCCTATCTGAAAGATTTAGTTTTCATAACCTATTTATACTTTTACACGTCAATGGCAGTTTTGGTTTATTTTTATTTTTATTTTATTTCTATTTTATTTTATTTCGTTTTATAGTCGTTGTTCATACTTAGTTTCTGTAATAGCCATGTATTATATGTATTATATGTATAATTACTTGCTTTGCTTAACTTCTATGAATAATCCTCCAATATTATGTTAATTTCTCTGGCACAATTTTACATATCTGTCTTATTTTCTTACTTTTTGTATATATATACATAGCTGATTGCCACTAATGTTTTGTCTCGTTTTACACCAGTAGAAGGGTGATTGTGCCCGAAAGCTTGTAATATTGTATATTAAAGAAACTCTTTCCTCATCAAGTGGTTCGTTATTGATATTGTATATGTGTTCTTTTATTCTGGTTTCTATTTTCCTGCTGGTTTCACCAACATAAATAGATTGGAAATAAAGGCATGATATAGAATATATGACATTTTTCTTATGTTGAGGATTCTGATTTATAGATGGTTTAGTGATGGGATTTCTTAAAATATTTCCAATTGTTCTAGGGGGCTTCGGAAGATAAACCTTATGCCCAAATTCTCTAACAAATTCAAAAATAGCACTCCCTGTTCTTGTTTGATAAACATAAACCAATCTGGAAATCTGCAATAAAAAAATGTTGAAAAGGAATAAATTTAAATAATTGATTGTGCGCGCACACAAAAGTCTAACTCTCCAGTAAATGCAAGCAAGGCTTCTAGCAGCTTGTAAGTGCAAGATTGAAAAAATTACACCTCTATCGATATTTAGTACATTTACAATAAACGCAATCGTTCTCACTGTGACTATCATGACCCAATACCATATATATTTGAATAGTTAAATAATACTTTTTAGCGATGTTTCAAAGGAGTATTGGCGTTCGCAAAAATCTAGACTATGTTAAAAAAATATATGTTACGTTTTGAAAACAAATACACAATAACAAATATATCTTATTTCAAAAAATTTTCAACTACTATGGAGAGGACATACGAGATTATTTAATTTTAATAACGATGACCGAAGTTCTACGATTCGAAGAATATACGGGAGGTTGAATGCGTTTTCAATTTTTTCGCTAAACCAACGCATTTATTATCAAGGTGGCGAGTGACAATTTTGGGCTAATAGGCGCTGTCTTGGTGTGGCCAGAATTAGTGACCACAATTATTTAAGTTCTATTCGATATATTCACTGGACCTAGGTACTGATATCGTTCAGCATTGATGACTTTCGGAAGAAGAAACTGTTGAGTCCTGTAGCCGTCATTTCTGATGATCCAGGAGGGAATTTAATATGTCACATAGGCCTGAATAAAGTCATGATCTGGAAACTTGTGTATCTCTCTCTCTCTCTCAATCGTCCAATATTCTTTTTTTTTTTTGCCAAAGATATTTGACTTTCCTTTCTTGTTGAACTCTCTTAATTTCTCTCACATTTCAATCCTAACTTCTAACGCAATGACTCATTTCAAACATGTCAAACATATGCCATTCAACTTCCTTGTTGCATTTCTTATTTAAATTATATCTTCGAAATCTGTCTCCAGACACTTGATCTTTAACCTTTTAGAAATTCAACCTTCTCCTCGGTCCAGTAAATCGTGGTTATTCAAGATCACAGGAAAACCTTTCAAAGAAGCTTTATATTTAAAACAATACAATAGCGTGTTATCTATATAAAATAAATCAGACTATTTTATCACAACATATTCTTACACAAATAAAACGACTTTATATACTACTGTACTTACTGCAATGAAAATATTTTAAAACAAAATACAACTACATCAACCAGACTTCCTTAATTTTATTTCCAGCGTGTTGGTGATTTCCTGCAACCCCCTCAAGAGAATGATTGGAGTAAGGACAGTAGTAAACGTTTTATTTTTAAAAGAAAAAAATTCGCTTTTCTCTTTTCTTAAATATATATATGACACGTTATTGTTCTGTGTGTTTTAATTATTCCTAGCTTGTGCGCTTCGTGAATTATTTGCTGAAAAGCAAGGCTTGTGTGTGACACAAGTATTGATGTATATTTCTTCTGTCTTATAAATCTATGTCCATTGACCTGTTGAAAACCTTAATCAAGAATTCTTCTCCATCACCAAATACATCAATAGATCTATCCATGCAATCTTATAGCAGAATGGTTGATTAAACTGGCGAAACCACTGGAAGGGTTCATCAATGATGAGCCAGGCCCTCCCAATATTTTTCCCATTGCAGTAAGGACAGTAATAAAATTTTTATTTGTAAAATTTAAAATCGTGCTATAATATTTATTATTGCATTTCGAAACTCTCCTTACTTTCGAAAATGGTGTATACTGTGTATGAGTTCCCTAACACAAATCAGCCATGCAAAAACGTGTTCTCGGAACCTCTGAATTGAAAACATTTTCGTTCCCTTTGATTCGAACAATTTGTTGGCGTTCTATCGTGTCCGATTCAGCTTTCCGTGCGCTTTAACCTGACATTTGCCTTAATTCTCTCGGTTCATTCGTCTAGCTAAGGAAAGTTGGATAACATATATGTACACCTTGAGATATGATTATTTTTATAAAAAGCTATAAACATATGGGCAATGGGTATTCTCATACCTGAAGTTCTCTTTTAAAACGTTTTTATTCATCTTTTGCTTCCATGTCCATCTGTCCATAAATCTTATGATCATTCATAATATATTTACAGAGTACCTAGAAGTTTGCAATTTGGCATGCTTTCTCAAACTTGATGAAAATGCAAGTTGACAAAATTACAGACTTTTGAGTGGTCGGTAATCGATTAATTTCTATATTTAATTTTCAATTTTGTGATAAATTTGAATATACCTCCAGCCACACGCGACTATTTTTACTTATATAAATATATTTTTTAAAATTATTCCTAGTACACGTGGTACAGATCATGATAATCATGGTTGGTATAACTTGGCGACTGCTTTTACTGTAAGTGCACCATATGTCCACACATGTGAAAAGCAGTTAGACCTTTACACTTATAAGTGTTGCATAGCACTGTTAAGTTACTTGCACTCGCTAATGGAGTTGGACCTTTTCAAGAATCGGGGGCCATTGGAGCATTTTATTAATTAGAAAAAAGGGCTCAAGAAAGGATTTGATCCCAGATCGTAGCTTTCGAAAATCAACGGTTCAGACCACTTGTTTACCAACTACAAACTTATTTTTTAATGGCGGTATCAGGATAATATCTATTTTTTGATTCTTAGTGTGCATTTTAATGAAATCTATTTTCATATAATTAATTATGGGAGAGAAGAAAAACGCAAAGAGACACAAAGGGAAAACATTCAAACATGCATAGAGCCTATAATATATATATATATGTAATGAGATGTTAATTCCAGTAGCTTTTGTAGAGATCCTGTCGACTTCTTAAATAATGTGATGTTGAATGTTTGGTTGTTGACTCTTGTAGAATCCTGTCGATTACTGAAATAATGTTGAAGTCCTGGTAGCTCTTGTTGTACTGTGTTGACCAAGAGGAACAGTCAGGATGTAGAGTTTTCCAGTACCTCTCTGCACCTTGGAAGACCTTTAAAAGTTCTCACAAAATACAGGCAGTCGTGGTCGAGGCAGAGTGGAAAAGCTTGGGGATATCCACACAAAAAACGAAGACACAGTTGCACTAAGAAAGTCCCGTAACAGATAAAAGTTGAGCTAAGGAGCGAAAAGATGGAGATAGACGAGTTCTTCCTAACTACATGTTGGATGAAATCGACATAACATACGACCGACGCGACTTGCACTGAGGGTGAACTAAACTAAACTGAACTGAACTGAGCTGTACTGAACTGTCAAGTCACTGTAAGGTGATGTTTTATAGGTTAAAGACGGGGCGACCTTATGTGACAGGGGCGTTTCTGAGAAAGGAGGCCTTTACCTGTCCAGGTGTGAGAGGGGTCTCTGCATTCCACCACATGTGACAGTGTGGGTGGCCTTGTTTGTGGGAATTGTAAATCGACCTGATTTATGACTTCCATCTTTAGAATTTGTTGTTTTGGCAATACGATGCTCGATATCTTTTTTAGCTCAACTCTTAAATCTATTACAGATTTTATTTATTTATCCACTTTGTACAAATTACATTACATAGGGCGATGCAATGACACAGATTAATCATGCGCATAATTATTTATAGATGTGTTTCTATATACAACATGACAATCTTATTATAAGTTATATACACAGTATGGGGTTGTTGGTTTAAATTACCATATATATATAGTGTAAAAACTATATAATAAAAATATAATAGTGATTCTATATTTAAAATTTAAAGAGTAAACTGATAAGAATGATAATTTATATCAAGTAGATTTGATTAGATTAGCAAGCTAAATCTAAATTAATTATTAAAATAAATAGTTGTTTATTTTTATAGTTTAGTTTTGTATTAAAATTATCTTTATTTCTTTGATTATTTAAATTCAAATTATAAAATTTGTAAATTGTTATTAATTAATAGAGAGAGAGAGAAAAAAAATACTTTACTTCTTATACATCATCCATATATATTTATAATTAATAACAATAAAATTTAACAACGTAACGTCTTTTGCAGTCGGCTTTTACACGTCATTTAGACATACTCTAATTTGTATATAGAATAATAGAAGTGAGAATATATTTAATAGTATAATTTTTAGTAGTTAGAAAGAGAAAAGAGAGAAAGACAGAACCATGCACTTTTATTCAAACTAATAATAAGAGAAAAAAAAATTGTAAAGAAGGTAGATAAGATTGTTAGTATATATATATATATATATATATTTTTATAATTTTATATTTTATCCTTTTTTTATATGATTTTTAATTTTTTTTATTTTATAATATAAATATATCTAGTTGTATTTAGTAATAAATCTATAATATGAATTAACTTTTGTTATAAGTTTGGTAATTATGTTTTGAAACCCTAATGGCAGACCAGACATATACAAACAAATTTTAAATGAATTAATTAATGGAAAGAGAGATCTGCTTGACCGGAGATTTTCAAATAGAAATCAAGCGACAATCAAGCAGAAGTGAAATAATAACCAAACTTATAACAAAAGTTAATTCTTATTATAGATTTATTACTAAATACAACTAGATATATTTATATTATAAAATAAAAATAATTAAAAATCATATAAAAAAAGGATAAAATATAAAATTATAAAAAAATATATATATATACTAACAATCTTATCTACCTTCTTTACAATTTTTTTTCTCTTATTATTAGTTTGAATAAAAGTGCATGGTTCTGTCTTTCTCTCTTTTCTCTCTATAACTACTAAAAATTATACTATTAAATATATTCTCACTTCTATTATTCTATATACAAATTAGAGTATGTCTAAATGACGTGTAAAAGCCGACTGCAAAAGACGTTACGTTGTTAAATTTTATTGTTATTAATTATAAATATATATGGATGATGTATGAGAAGTAAAGGATTTTTTTTCTCTCTCTCTCTATTAATTAATAACAATTTACAAATTTTATAATTTGAATTTAAATAATCAAAGAAATAAAGATAATTTTAATACAAAACTAAACTATAAAAATAAACAACTATTTATTTTAATATATATATATATATATATTTATATTGTTTTTATAGAGGGATGAAGAGACAAAAATATTTTACACTCACTTAGCTTCTTTCTTTCTAGTTGATGATTTGTAGACATTATGTAGGACCTGAGCAAGCAATCGAGGCTCATTAGGTAAAGCTATTACCTAGCTATATAGTAAGTTATATCAATTGACTACATTGTGTTTTGTTCATAATATATAGTAATAACATATATTGCTATATATACAACATAATCTATAGTATTAACACAAATACATATAGTAATAACAATAGTTTGCGCCCATATCAAAATATAAACACTTTTGGAATATTTAAGAAAGTTTCATAAAATTTGAAACAGATCTAACAAATCACACCTTTATATTATTAAAAAATATATATCCTCTAATGACTGGCTAAAATTAAGGAGTGTAAGGTGTAAAATCTTCTCGAAACTATGTAAGTTGAAAGAATCAAGATGTTTTATGGAAAAATTGCGAAAGATATCAAAATTATTATATATCTTTTCACGATGAGTATCTTTTATATTAGATAGTCAAGCCTTTCAAGCGTGATACTATTTTTCAACAGGTTTATCTCAGAGAGTATTCATTCTTAGAGATACGCCTGTGGTAGAAAATATATATTTTGGCTTGATAGCTCGACTTTCAAATAAGAAATATGCTTATCGTGAAAACTATTTCCCACTCAAGATGTTTTCATACTGTCTTTCAAATCCCAGAGAGGCAGCCCTCCACTTACTGAGTCTACAGCATTATAAATCCCACTGTTCTAACTAAACAAACACACGTCGACATTTCAACTTTCACGAGCACAGAAACGTCTATTGTGTAAATAGTTAAAATACATCTTAGCAGATTTATATTGTTTGAAAAGAGAGTAGTTTTATTTCTATGTAGATTTGTGTGAGTACATTTGTTCTTTTTTTGAAAGTGCGGGATTTATTTGGTGTAGAATAGAGTTGAACAAATAGGTGCAGCAAGTAATGTCAAAGGTTGGTGTTGAAGGACTCCGGCACGTCTAGTAGTTTTGCCAGGAGACACTAGCCAATCTCTTCTGTAAGTTAGTAGCATACCTGTGATGTAACAGAAGAAACACCACTAATATACACCACTATGTCAAAGAAATTGGCAGACCGGGAAAATCATTGCTTGAGAGGAGTACAATTTGCATCATGTGGAGCCGGGCTAAAAGCCCGAAATAACGAGGCCAAAGATTTGTTGACAGGATTTGTTTTTATCAGGCAAACGTTGGCCAAAATAATAATTTTAAAAATCAAAACGTTTAGTTGAAACTTATTTCGATTGTTCGTAGTGTGGTGATCAGGAGAGATGCTTTCTATCATGACAAGATTGGGATATACTCTATTTCAAAAGATATCGAAATAAAATACATTTTTTTAAATTCTTATTTATAACTTCAAAACATATTATAATTTGTAATATTGAGAGCACTGTGTGATAGCCATTTGAAGAAGAGGGTTTTAACCAAATATATAATAAATTTTTTACTACCATTTATAAATTCCCAATACATTTTCAACAAAACACATGCATCTAATAAAAGGAATAAATATAAAAAAAAATTATTATATACACCTTCTTTAATCTTGCACACCAAAAATTAGTTTTTATTTTACGAATTTGATCTAGGCTTACTATATAAATTCTAACATTAGAACCTGAGATATATTTTCAAATATTAGTCACTAAGGATAAACTCACGACAAGATATACCATTGAATATAAGAAACATTTAAATGAATGTTATATACAGAGAATATACAAAAACAGGATTTAACTTCAAACACTAACATTACTTTATGTAACTATCTATAACTTGGAGATATATAATTTTGAAACTATTGAATGAAGAAATGACACTTCATAGATTAAAATATTTCATAAAAGGTGTGCCATGCAAAAATTACCACTATAATATGGCATTTATTTATTCATTCAGTTGTAAGTGTTTATTCACCACATAGTGGATGTGGAACCTCCAGCTTCTGGTGGTTTAACGTAACCCTAACACCGCGGTATTGTAGAAGTCGTTAAAAAACAGCAGGGAGATGGAATAACAAGAGAATATCTTGAACGTAATCATCTACTGCTTTATTTTAGATGATAAACACTTTTATATATAATATATTCGTTAATATTTAGAGTATAAATAGAGGTTTATTTAAAAAAAGCAATAAAACAATAAATTTACGAACTTTGTTCAAGGGGTCCGTTATAATCTCTTTATGTCTCCTATTAAATATCAAAAAGGTATCAATAAAACCCACGTGGAACAAAATATTTTAGGCAAGGACATATCTTTCTGAATAATTCCGATTTGATGATATACAAGTTTCCTATCTTTTTATGAGAGAGCGGAAACAACTTTAACTCTTCCATACATGGTAACTTCAATATCATCCGCAGTTGAAAATTTTCCACCTTTCTATTTTTTTTCATATTTCCAAACAAGTAGAAATTTTATGGCAATAAATCAAGTGAATAAGAGGAATGTAGCACGACTGCGTTTTTTGCCAGATACTTATTTCCATACAGATAGAGCCGCGTGAGAGACTGTGACAAAGCAATTTAAGGACCCTAATTTATCCGCTCGTTACTTGAGATATATTTTCGAAAATACATTGCAAAACCACCTTGTAAAATATTTGGTGGCCTCGTGCATTTATTTTATGACATAGTGGAACAAACTCTTAATGAAATAGACCTTTCAAATTAAAAAGATGGTCAGCATTGACCTTGACATTTGATTTTCCATTTTCGTGTTCTTTATAGGTGAACATATTCATTGTCACTCGACTTTGTTTCAGGAAAATTATAAAATACCTTTGCCTTATTACCCGTTAAGACATTTTGTTTGAGGTCTAGATTACCTTGGAATTCATCTATAAATTTGAGCGGAAAGTATTAATTATCCAAGATGCTGTAAAAATACGATATATTCCAGCTTTTCCTGCAGCCTCGAGCAAATTTTCAGAGCTTTCTGGATTATTTTAAGAACTCAGATTATTTTGGATGCCCTGACTTGTCAACTAATTTGATATTTTCTTATTATCTCTGCATCGAGATCGAGAGAAAATATTTTAAAATTTAAATCAGACTTAAGAAGCATCAGATGACAGTCTTGTAGGTTAGATTTTACACAAGGGTTGTCCGTATAAGAGCTGTTTTTCTGAAATCCCAGCCAGGTTGTATTGAATGAAAGCACATACCGCCTTAGGTAATCTTGTATAATTTAAATTATTCCAGCGATTTTGAGAGCACTAGTTAAAAACGTATTTGCTTCAATAGCTATGACACACATAGAAGTTTTTATTAAATTTTTGAATATAATATAAAAACGTGTAAATATAATAAATGCTGTCTCGCAGGTTGAGGAGTCCCGGCAAGAAGGAAGTCCGACGCCGTGGCAAATATTTGGAATGGCTAATTATCCAGGATTTATGTCCCAGTCCTTTATCCTCCTTAAATAACCGTGTTTTACGAGAAATTCTTCTTTTGGGATGTCTGACACATGTGAGAAATCACGTCGTATTTCTTCACCACTTTGCATATTTATTTATGTCCCCATGCCAAGTGATAATGTCACACAACTGAAGATAAATATTTGTGGGAGAAGGATCTTATAGATGGCCTTGTCAAAATGTAAAATAATGGACACATGCACGGAAACATGAAGGAAAATTCTAGCAAATAAGGGTTAGAAATTCGTATATTTTTATGGAATTAAGGAACTAATATTTACATATATATAACTTGATCTTGCTATTTGAAATAAATAGGTGGAAATCAATAACTTTAAGTTATATGAAAAAATAGTAAAAAATGTGATATTGTACTGGGATAAGGTGCATAAATTAAGAAAAGGCATCTTCTTATCGTGCAACTGAAAGTTGCTGATGGCTTGCGCCACCTATCGGAATAAATATCAACTATTGTCGTTAATTTCTAATTATTCCAGAATCGGCCAAATACCCATTCTTGATTAATCAAGAAAAGCTAACCACGGACGCGTTTCGGGCTGTTGGCCCTCATCAGCGTGGTGCAAGCTGTACCTCAACGACCAAAAAATTGCTAATTCAGGCATCCTGAAAAAGCCCGAAACGCGTCCGTGGTTACTTTTCTTGTTTAATCAAGAATGGGTATTTGGCCAATTCTGGAATAATTAGAAATCAACGACAATAGTTGATATTTATTCCGATAGATGGCGCAAGCCATCAGCAACTTTCAGTTACAGGATAAGGAGATGCCTTTTTCTTAATTTATGCACCTTATCCCAGTAAAATATCACATTTGTACTATTTTTTTCCACATTGTGTAGCGGTCTCACGCAATTCTGGCCTTAACTACCCGTTTAATGATTTTTCAGGATGCCTGAATTACCAATTTTTTGGTCGTTGAGGTACAGCTTGCACCACGCTGATGAGGGCCAACAGCCCGGAACGCGTCCGTGGTTAGCTTTTCTTGATTAATCAAGAATGGGTATTTGGCCAATTCTGGAATAATTAGAAATCAACGACAATAGTTGATATTCATTCCGATAGATGGCGCAAGCCATCAGCAACTTTTAGTTACAGGATAAGGAGATGCCTCTTTCTTAATTTATGCACCTTATACCAATACAACATCACATTTTACTATATTTTTCACATTGTGTAGCGGTCTCACGCAATTCTGGCCTTAACTACCCGTTTAATGATTTTTCAGGATGCCTACATTACCAATTTTTAGGTCGTTGAGGTACAGATTACACCACGCTGATGAGGGCCAACAGCCCGAAACGCGTCCGTGGTTAGCTTTTCTTGATTAATCAAGAATGGCTATTTGGCCAATTCTGGAATAATTAAAAATCAACGACAATTGAGGTACAGCTTGCACCACGCTGATGAGGGCCAACAGCCCGAAACGCGTCCGTGGTTAGCTTTTCTTGATTAATCAAGAATGGGTATTTGGCCAATTCTGGAATAATTAGAAATCAACGACAATAGTTGATATTTATTCCGATAGATGGCGCAAACCATCAGCAACTTTCAGTTGCACGATAAGGAGATGCCTTTTTCTTAATTTAAGTTTTATGGTTGGATTCTAAAGAATTTTTTTAATAATACCTAAATGACTAGCCAAGTTTCCAATTTTTGAGCGCAACCTTGATTTTATACACGGACAACGCGTCGTAATGTGTAATAATATATAAATGTTTGAATGTTTCGTTCCAAACACCCTATTACGGTCAGTCAATAAAGTTCTACAAATAGAGTGTCTGTAAATAAAGGATAATCACAGTTGCGGAATGATGAAGCTTCAATTCACAAATTCGATAAACTTCCAGAGATACGGATCCTCAAATATATGTAAGGATGTTATTTTGCCTTTTTAAAATCACATATATAAATATTGTCAATATTAGTTTATTATCAATCCATATATAAAGGGTGTATATTAAATAGAATAAATATAAATAGATGATCAAGGAACCTTACTACCATAGATAACACCTAGGTGAAGCTTACTCCATTTATGTATTGAGTCTCATAACCAATTACATTTCAACTAAATACTTATTTAAACACCTATGTTTTAAGTATATTGCCAATTCAATCTGTTTTCTTTAAATTGTTATTTACACTTGAATCACTCCTGGTCTCACCCAGACTCCTCCAAGGCGATTGATCTATTGCCATAGTGTAGTGTGGTTGCCTTGGTCCATTCAATTTTAAATCACAGGAGCTATAATAGAATATTTGACCATCTAACACTCACTACCTAAATACTGATAGATATTTAGAAATTTAGCATTTTGTACGTGACCATCTATTTGTCAAAAGGGGAACATTTAGTACAAATTACTTTACTCTCTTAAATATTCTATAGAAGTCACATTTTTCTAGGATGATTATATTTTATTTACCTTTTCATTGTAGAATTTTTAAAAATACATAAATAATAGGAATTTTATATGCATAAATCATTGTGTATTGCAACCCAAATATTCCTACGTATATGTAAAAATATTTTTAGTTTTAATTGAAATATATATATATCATCGTTTTTTAACAATATTATAAATTCCATCAATGAAATAGGTTCTGTTGGCTCCTTTTTAAAACATAGGAAATATACAAGGAGAGAGAGAGGGCTTGCGAAAAACAAATAAGAAAATTGATTATAAAATCTGTCCGCGCTCGTTAATTACTTGTTATTTTAGACTCTCATATTGTGTTATTTATCATCTACCTCAAATATTCAGGAAAATACGTTGAACACTATTAATAAACCCAAAATACATTAAAAATTCAAAACTAGATGAATATGTATCTAATTAATGATTATTAATTACTGGTTGTAATTACCACAAGAAATATACCCCAAAATATACTAATTACGCTGAATTGTAAAAAAAAAGGTTTTATGAGTTTTCATGGGTTTATAGTTGCAATAAACCTTCATAAAATATATATAGAGTAGATATAGAGCATATAGGTAGAGGTTC
Source organism: Cordylochernes scorpioides (assembly GCA_030710605.1). Taxonomy (NCBI): domain Eukaryota; kingdom Metazoa; phylum Arthropoda; class Arachnida; order Pseudoscorpiones; family Chernetidae; genus Cordylochernes; species Cordylochernes scorpioides. The sequence continues at coordinate 95,221,434 of CP092864.1, forward strand.
TCAATATATATCAAATATATACTTTTGTGAAAAATAATTTGAAAAAAAAAATTAATAAAGGTCAGGTGTTGACATTAAAATCGAAGAATGCATATCCTGACCACGAGCACATGATATTTTTAGATGGCAGAGCGCCATCTAGTGAAACAGAAATCAACTAAACGTTGATTTAGCCTGTTCCTTGGTATTTGGCCAACCATTTTATTGATGAATAAAGAAATGCCAACCACGAACGCGTTTAGGGTTGTTGGCCCTCGTCAGCGTGGTGCAGGTTGTTCAGCGTATTTACGCAAGTTTGGCCTTAAATACCCATTTTTTTATTTCTCAAAAAGCCTCTAAGACCAAAACAATTTTGGTCGTAGAGGTACAGCCTGCACCACGCTGACGAAGGCCAACAGGCCGAAACGCGTTCGTGGTTGGCAATTTTTGATTTTTCAAGAAATTTCTATGGTCAAATATCAAGGAACAGGCTGAATCAACGTTTAGTTGATATCTGTTCCACTAGATGGCGCTCTGCCATCTAAAAAGCTTATTTGCTCATGGTCAGGATATGCCTTCTTTGATTTTAGTACTTATTTATGTGAAAAAAAAGATTAAAAAAGTCAGGTGTTGATATAAAAATATATACATATAAAACGCTCATGATAGTGGTTATGGGGATATGCTTAATTTATTTTTAATACTTACTTATATTACACACTTATATATAGAGTATGATATAATTCCCAAATAATAATAATAATAATAATAACATTTATATAATATTTCTAAACGGTAAAATCTTCCCAATTAAATGCGTGGTAAGGACAAAATACTCAGGAGATGAGTTTCTTTCAATTCTTTGAAAGAAACTCATCTCCTGAGTATTTTGTCCTTACCACGCATTTATATAATATAGTTTTTTATTAAAAATATTATATATCATTTATAAAATAAGACATGCTAATTTTATATCTGTTAACAATTTCGTTCTTCTGATTTTGTTCTGGGTTTATAGTGTGTAATAGATAGCTTGCAGACGTGCCAAATATTTACAACTATTGTAAAATTTCTGTTTGCAAAGTTTCTATTAAAAGATGCAAAATTTTGTTATTGTGAATATTTAAAATAATGAAAATAAATTTAAAGAATCATTTGATATAGATTCGACCAAGTTTTAAAGGCGCATGACAAACCTTTTCAAAACGGATATATTTCGAGAAGCTGATACCTACGGTAGACAGATTCCTTGACCAGTTCATGGCAGTATGTGCATTTAGATAAGTAGCATCGAGGCAGGATTACTGTTCATTTCCCAGATCTGAGCTCTCTTTCTTTGACTGATATTTGTTTTCAAATTTAGAAGCTAAATAAATATTTCCATTTAATATTTTCTAGTTGTTTAGTCACAATTTATTTTAGAGTATTGTATATTATAATCTCTATCTGGGGGTCGGTGGAAGTATGGTATAAACCGCTAGTTTTCAACCGCTACGACCCGGGTTCGATTCCCGCATTAGGAACTTTTTTTCTGATAAAAAATGCTCCAATGGCCTTCGATTCTTCCAAATGTCCAACCCCACCAGCGAGTGCAAGTAACCAAACGGGGCTCTGGCACATTTGTAAGTCCAAAGTCGAACTGTTTTTCACATGTGTCAAAATGTGGTGCACTTACAGTAGAAGCAGTCGCCTACTTATACCCACCATGGTTATCATGGCCTGTACCACGTGTACTAAGAATAAGCAAAAAATATCTATCTTTACTTTTATATATATCCTTAATAGATCCGGCATATAAGTGATTCGTTCGCCTGATATTTTAAATAATTCTTACGATCTTGGATTGGGAGCTTTTGGTCGGATTTTCTTTCTATTTTCTTCATTCACCCATAAAGAATGACATCCGGATTCTCCCCAAGTGAATGTTTGCCTAGCCAAAATTGTTTGAAGAAACCTTTATTTTATTATAGTATTATTATCTTTATTAATAAAATACTTATGATATAGAGCAATTCGCGTTAATATATTATCACACTTAAGATCATTTAAACCGTCAAATACAAATTTAAATTCGCATAATGCCGGGTTTATTTGCATATTCGGGGGAAAAAAGTCGGACCTATCACTGTAGCTCCATACCTAACTTTATATCTGGTTAAAGTGTAAACCCAATATGGGGGCAAGGGCAACATTATGAGAGCGCACGTGAAACAATCTTATACAAAAACATTTATCTATATCATTAGTTTACCAGATGTTGTTAAAGTCATAATGTGCAAAAATGGTTGTAAAAGGTTTTGCCGAAATCACAACAAACCGATTTATTTTCTTTTTTGAAAAAATGGTAAATTAACCTGAAAAACCGCGCTGTGGAAGGGTCACCACAGACGAGTTAGGGTATCTCAGTATTTTTATCATTGAAGTCAGGATATCAAAATTTGTTTTATTTTAAAAGAAGCATACGCGCTATAGTTTACATTTCTAAAACATATTATATAGAAAAATATTCTTTTCGTGTTCTCGTTTGTGGTGTTTTGCATAACAATAGTTATGTTTTAGATAAATTGTCGAGATATGCAAATAAGGTTTTGCATAGTGTTTGTTTGTTTGTATGTTAATTATTTTTATGTATATATATGTATCATTAAATTGTAAATATTCAGTCATATTAGTGTTATTAGCCAATAAAGGTTTTATCTTTAACTTAGTGGATCTCGGTGACCTGGAGTAGTGTAGAGACACAACAGTGGCGACGAGTATCAAGAACGTATACGCAACAGTGACTATTGAAGAAAGCAAATACGAGTGAATGAAATTGCGCGAACAATGATGAACATTGAGCAATTCAATCCTAACAACGGAAATGAACTCTCGAGTTATTTAGAGCGCTTTGAGTCCTATTGCATAGCGAATGATATAGTGAAGGTTAATAAAAAGAGGGCAACATTTTTCTCTCTATGTGGTAGAGAAACTTATAATATAATACGGACGTTGACCTCTCCCAAGAATCCATTGGAAACAGAATGGGAGGAGATAGTAGCAGGGATAAAAAAATACTTTGATCCGACGCCAAATATAATAGTGCAGCGTTTTAAATTTGCGAGAAGGCTTCAAATGCCAAATGAAACAATATCTGAATTTATAACAGCTCTAAAGAAAATTGCCGAGAAGTGTGAATTCCCTGATTTGGAGGATAGGTTGCGTGATGCCCTGGTATGCGGTATTCTAAACGGGGAGATACAATCAATGCTGTTAATGAACAGTATGCTAACATTTAAAGTGGCTCAAGATATGGCATTGGCACATGAGGCTGCGGTAAAGAACGTTGCAGAAATTAAAGATGGAAAACCTCAGGAAGAAATGAATGTAATGGGAAGAGCTGTTAAGGTGAGACGGAGGAATGAGAAGATTTTTAAATTTTTCCGCTGTGGGGATACACAAATCACAGAGAAGAGCAATGTTTCTTTAAAGATAAAAGATGTTTTAAATGCCAGAAGTTAGGGCATATATCTAGGGTCTGTAAGAACGGGAACTGGAGGAGCGATCGTAATAATTGCTCGATAGATGAGGAGGCAGAGGCAACTAATGGCCTTTTTAATATAAATCAAGTGAAGGACACAAGTAACATGCGGAATTATATGGTAAAAATACGGACTAGCGGTCGAGATATGAATATGCTCATTGACACAGGAACAGGGAAAAATATTATTTCTGAGAAGACGTATATAGAAACTTGGGTGAAGTCAGAAAGGCCTAGAATAGAGAAGGATTCTACCAAGTTGGTGCAATGGAACAGACAGAGGTTATCCATTCTGGGTAAAATAAAAGCCGACGTAAAAGTGAACAAAAGAAGTATCACAATGGAATTGCTTGTGATCGAAGGTCCGGGCCCAAATCTGATTGGAAGGGAGGCGTTTGACCAGATTGGAATTGGTCTTGAATGGATAAGTTATGGCGACAGTGTATGTCAAATCAATGAGGTAATGAATGGAAATGGTATGGCCGCTGCGATGAACGGCAATGGCAATGGAGCTAAGTACGGTAATGGCAATGGAATGGCCGCGGCTATGAATGGAAATGGCAATGGAATGGCTGCTTATATGAATGGTAATGGAATGGCTGCAATGATGAATGGAAACGGAGGCAAATACGCCAATGGAATGATGAGCGGAGCTAATGGAATGGGCGCGGGTTACATGAACGGTGGGGAGGACATGTACAGTGAGGGTGACGGGCTGAGCGTGTACGGCAACCCCGGCGTGGACTTCCCACTTTTCGCCTCGGTGCCCGAGACCAGCTTCCAATGCGGACAACAGGAGCTTCCTGGATACTATGCCGATCAGGAGGGACCCACCAAGGCTGGAGGAAACACCTGGGCCAAGTAGACCAATAAGAAACCGGAGACTCCCCGAATACTTAAAAGATTGTGTAACAAATTGGGGGTGAGAAGATGTGGTGTTTTGCATAACAATAGTTATGTTTTAGATAAATTGTCGAGATATGCAAATAAGGTTTTGCATAGTGTTTGTTTGTTTGTATGTTAATTATTTTTATGTATATATATGTATCATTAAATTATAAATATTCAGTCATATTAGTGTTATGAGCCAATAAAGGTTTTATCTTTAACTTAGTGGATCTCGGTGACCTGGAGTAGTGTAGAGACACAACATCGTTAAAAAAACTTGCTGTAACATTCCTTATATAAATATTTGTTGTGATTATTATAAATACTAGAAGAATGACCTGGCTTCGCCCGAGAAATCCCCCGAGTGAAGTATCCTTCATACTGAAAGTACATCAATAATAAATAGTAGAAGTGCCATAGAATAGCAATACAGAAGAAACACATAAACTACAGGAAAAAAAGTGTGTAATGGCAAAAATTGTATTATATTAGTGTTTAGGTATTTGATTTAATTATTTTTTGCACTCCATTTAGTTGTTTCAAAATTAATATAGTTTAAATAGACGGCAGCTTTTCCACCAAACCCCCATTAACCTTTGAAATTGCCCGAGTTGAGTGACTGACTGTAAAGAATCCTGACTGCGATGCCCATCTTCTCAGTAAGAATAAAAAAAAAAGGTTTATAAAAAAATTAATCCAAAATACTGGCATGTAAATATTTTTCTGTTAAAAAATAAAAGAGAATATGGAAATATTAGGCAAACATATGTGTTCGCTAATGATTGCGACTGCATTTTAAACGATTTTTAAAAAGAGATTTAAACAAATAAAGGCCAGAACAAAAATTAATAAAAAATATGAAATCCATTATTTACATACATTCACAAAAGCAAACGATGACGGAATTGATGACTCTGATACTTGTATATTTTAATAATAATAATATAAATGAGTTCTAAAAAGTGTAAAAAAAAATGCATCGGCCGGGAATCGAACCCGTGAGGCAGGCGAGCATTCTACCACTGAACCACCGATGCTTATAAGAAATGGCCATATTTGGGTATTTATTCCATTCACAAAAGTAAACGATGACAGAATTGATTGTTGATGACTCTGATACTTGTATATTAAAAATTGCTTTATCAAATTGAATATCTTGCATTGCCTTTTTATTAATTTTCAAATTAGAACTTCCTTTAATAAAAGATATAACCAGCGTTTAAAACAATCTATTTAAAAGCAGCAGACTAAAAGAAAGCCAGCATTATTTAGAAATCTCTTTCAAATCAACTAGAATTGTGCGGCATATATTAATGCCTCACTTTGAATCAACATTGATAATTTGTTAAGTAAAACTAGCTACACGTTATATATATGTGGTAGCTATCGAATCGCGATATTTTATAATTAGTAGGTTCGTGTGATTAAGCGAGCAAATAGATTCAAAGTTAACAATTGAAACTTGCAATAGAAAATTAACATTATGTTTTTCTATTACTAAGTTTTATAAGATCCCTCAAAAGATTTTATACGATATAATAAATGACAAAAAAGCAACAAAACTTGGCAATTGTATTTATAAATGAAATTTGTTAATAATAGTTTTGATATAAAACCATATTTTGCGGAAGAGAATTGCTCGATGCAATTTTCTTTTGAAATTATATATATGCATCTCTACAGGCCTATAAGCTTATGTCCATAGGTTCCCTAAACCATTCTAAGCTTCTTTCCTCAGAAATTCAGGAAATATAAGAAAACCAATCCAATAGTAGATGGTCTAGAGATTTATTTGACGAAACCGCTGAGAGGGTGCATTACTGATGAAGCAAGCCCTCTTACTTACCATAATTTTTATCGTTGCAGTAAGGTCTGTAGAGATAATATTTGATGATATATGTGAATTAAATCGATAGATGACAATTGAATTTATAAAACGAAATGAGTTAATCATCGTAGTACTCGTAGTACCATTGTCAATCAACATTATCAATACCTTGATATAGTTCCATTGTCAATCAACATTACCAATACCTTTATATTGTACCATTGTCAATCAACATTACTAATACCTTGATATAGTACCATTGTCAATCAACCTTATCAATAGCTTTAGAAATCAAATTGATTTTTTGGAATCATATTCATTGCTTTATATGAATAAATTTGAAGAAGTTTAAAATTAGGATAACCTGAGAAAAATCGCAAAATTTATTCGAGTTTAAGAATGCGCTGAAACCCTTTTTTTCGCCTTTGCACAGTGTATTATACTATATATAGTTTATAGTGTATATAACTGTTTATTTGGTGATAGAGAGTCTATCCAGGTCTTGAAGTGACAACTAGAGCGTTTTTCTGGAGCGACAGGAGGACCTTTGGCCTCGGATGATCCAAAGTATTTAATTTATGGCAGGAAGGGGATCTGGGGAGAAAAAAGAGCCTGATGAATGGACTCCATTTTTTAGACTCGGATTTAAAAAATGCCCTCTTAATTTTTTCTCAAACATCCCCCACCCTTTTTTTGGTCGATACGTGCTCCCCTTGATTTTTTTTAAGGTATCCGACTTCAAACCTTACCACCCTGATCCTCTTGTCGAGTTTACCGGCATGTTAGGGACACTGTTCGGACATTTGGGTCGCTATGTGATTATAGGTAGAACTAGAACGATTGTTGTCACTTAATTCTCCTATGTAGGTTTCAAGTATTATTCTATTTCTACTGCTGAGACAAATGCAAGTTCAACATACTTGCGATATAATATATATACAACTTCAAAAAGCTTTATTAAAAACCTTTGGTCTTATACAGATTATTCGAATAGAAATGGGTACATGCAGGAATAACAGTAATCAACAATGTTATTTATAGTGTATCAAATAAGGAGAAAAAAAAGAATGGTTTTGGATATATATTATATATATATATAGTTTAAAGAAGGAATAAAAAAAAATGAAAGAAGGGATTCTCTATTAAATATATAAATAGTAAATGTTAATAAATAAATATCGTGAACGTTTTTTAAATCTCTCGAATATACCGTAAATAAGTATAATTTAATGGGTGCAGAGCACCAGTTCACCGAACTCTTACCTCCATCCCCATGATTATCACGGTCTCTAACTACAACACGTAGACCAACCAAACTATTTCACTATATAATTTTACACGGCCGTTTCAATTACGCTTCAAGGTCTTAGTTCTGAAAAATAATGTCAGATTTTGCTGAAGCCATAGCACACTTACTTCCATTCACAATACTGTGGTGTGTCAACAAAACAAGGAAAATCTTATATATTAAGTATACGGGTATAAGAATGTTGAAATTCGTAGAGAAATAAACCCATCAATATAATAAAATTTATCAAGGGATCTATTCAATACTCACTAAGATGAGGTATTGTAGTTACTACAACACAATCTTAACATACAAAGAGATCGCTATCACGACGCATGCTCAGTAAATTATAAGGAGAAATTAGGAATCATGATGGTTTAACTGATTTTAAAACAAGAGAAGTGGAGTCTAAGTCATAGAAATCTATAATTCATCATAATCTATTCTTGTATATAAACAATTAAAACTTATTCGTCAAAAGGCAAAAAAAATGTATTCTATAAAATCACTGAACAAGAATAAAATAGAGTTATTCACATGAAGTAATCAATGTTCTAGTGAACTACAATAGACCAGCTATATATGATTGATACTTCTCGGTATTGTGACAGTGATAGGTACAAGCGTTTGTGTAAGGAGCAGAAATTTTATTCATCCAAACCTTCTTATATTGGATGGACATTTAACTAGACTATATTGTATTTGATAATTCAGCACTGCTATAGTTATACATTTTTAGATATACCAATTAGTTAATGGCTTCGTAGCGCCTTTAAAACTTGTGTAAAATTATTGTACTAACTATAACACATTCTTTAATCATTAATTACTTAATATTAACTTTTACAAAGTTCCTTTTTTCACTAATCTACACGAGGAAGGGCAAATAAAAACTATACAGGCAATCTAAGGATTAATAGAATTTTATTTGCGAATTTAATTTTTCCAACAGTTTAAAAGATAAGTGTTAAAGAATTAAGAATTGCTTGTTCAGCAATATATAACAACTAGCCGAATGACCCGGGCAACGCCCGTGTTTTACCCGATTGAATGTTTTGGTTCAAATACTATTTGTTACGATTATAAATTGGCGCCTTAAATAAATGCATATGTTAGTTAATAACTATAGCCTATGTGCTTTATCTGTCTATGTACTGTTGGCTTCCGTAGGCGTCTCTTACTGGGTAAAAGAAAGAGAGGATTCCATTTAGTTATTAACTAATATATGCATTTATTTAAGGAGCGACCCGCTCCAACACAATAGTTACAAAAACGAAGAAGCGAGTGGGGGGGGGGGGGGGGGGGGTAATGATGGGGGGGGGGGGGGGGCAAAGGTGGCGTGATCGTATCCAACCAATAGGAGAGCGCCATTCCAAAAAAAAAAAAAAGCAAACGGTGACAGAGATGAAAACTGAAGAATTGATTAAGAACGCATGACGCTCGTAACTGTATATAGAATGATATTCATACTCTCTTCTTCCAACAATATTTTTCTGCAACCAAGTCATAAGAAGGGTGTCAACGTTTCTATTATTATTTTTGGTTGTTGGTCATTTGTGTGATTTGGCAAATTATCTGGCCTTTTATTCGTGATTATGTCAATCGTCTAAATATTCAGCAGCCTTTCCTTTTCTTTTCTCCTGGGAACTTCTAAGACATTATGTAGCAGGCAGTATCTTTTTATATGTATTATCACCTTTTCTCTCTATTATTCCAGGACCATTTTGTCTTCCATTTCTCCTAGAACTTATTTCTTATCAATTATCCATTCAGACCTTTAAATTCTCTGAATTCATATTGTATTGTTATAATGCTATTTCAATTTTCTCTTATGTATCAAATAAAATCTTTTTTTTTGTTCAACCACCGTTAATCTATTAGAGCAGTGTCGGGCAACCTTTTTCGAGTTGCGGCGCACTAAGCTTAATTTCTTTTTTTCGCGGCGCACCTGTGGTTCTCACTATAAATTTCTTCGTAGGTAATTAAAATACAACAATAAATACTAGTAAAAATTTAAACATATATATCACATTTTATTAATTTTCAATATTAAATTAACATAATCAATGCGAGCATTGCGATTGTTTTTGAGAGCATATCAAATCAATACGGGGATCTACTTGTGAAAGACAAACGCGCATCTCCTCATCTATCATTTGAAGTCTTTCGCGCTTCTTAGATTTCATTTCTGTGAGTGTTGAAAAACCTTGCTCACACAGGTAGGAACTTCCAAATGGCAACAATGATTCGATGGCCGCATTACTAAGTTTAGGAAATTTGGAGTTTAAGCACAACCAAAACTCAGATAGCTCCTTTTCAGTGAATAGTCTTTTGAAAACTAAATCGTTTTTTAAATCAATTAAGTTTTCTTGCATTTCTTCTTCCAGATGTTGAATTTTACAGTGCATAAATGGGTTAACTACCCATTCCATCTTTTCAACGTCCAAGTAAGGAAAATATTTATCAAAAGAAGCGGATAGTAATGTCAAGGTTTCTTCGACTTCTTTTTTGATAATAGATTTTGATGGATTCTCTTGAACCATCGGAAAAGATGCAAAGTTTTCTTTAGCAATTTTTAAATTCCATAAACTGAGTTTTTCCTTAAACGCTTTCAACTTGGTGGAGATAGTGATAATGTTCTCCTGAGCACCTTGCAAATTTAAATTAAGGCTGTTTAATTTGTCGAAAATATCACCCAAAAATGAAACTCGTAACCACCAAACATCACTCATCATGAAAGGAAAATTAATCTCTTCGTTATCAATGAATGCCATTATTTCATTTTTCATTGAAATAAATCGATTTAAAACTTTGCCTTTCGACAACCATCTGACTTCAGTATGAAACAATAAATTTTTATAATCGGAATCCATTGCTTCACAAAATGTTGAAAAAATTCTCGATCGAAGAGCATTTGATTTGATGTAATTGACTACTTTGACAACTTCATCTAGAGTTGTGACAAGGATGGGAGGAACCGACTTTGACACTAACATTTCTCTATGAATCATACAGTGAACAAATTTGATATTTGGATTTTTTTTATGACATGTGCTATCAATCCCACTCTTGAACCTTTCATAGCTGGAGCTCCATCCGTACAGACGCTAACACAATTTTCCCATCTCAAGTTATACTTCATAACATTTTCATCAACTAATTCAAAAATGTCCGCACCAGTCGTTCTTTGTTTTAATTCTTTACAAAAAAAGTAGTTATTCAAAATTTTTCCTGTATCGACGAACCTCAAAAATGCCAGCAATTGAGCTTTATTACTAATATCTGTGGTTTCATCAAGCTGTATAGCCCATTTTGTTGATGAATCATTAAAATATTGTTTTATTTGCAACTCAATATCTTCTGACATATCTTCAATTCTTCTCGCAATAGTTTTTGATGATAGTGGGATTTTCGTAACCTTCTCCATAGCATCATTCGTTAACATACATCCAGCCACAATTTTTAAAGCAGGCAAGATAATTTCCTCTGCTTTCGCGTGAGCTTTCTTCTTTCGAGCGATGAGTTGAGCTATCATGTAACTAGCTGTTTGAGCTTCATCTGAGGTGGTCATAAATTTCTTGAATTTTTTTGATTGCTTTTGAAAACTTGATCGTATATTTTCAAAGTAGCTTATTGGATTGTTCATCTGCTCCCGATGATTTGTCTCAATATGTCGAAGTAGTTTACTTGGCACCATTGTTTCGTTGCTGAGGGTTTATTGGCTAATTAAGCAAAACGGCAGTGATGGATCATTAACAGATGGTATAAATCCATATTTGAGATAATCTTCAACGTATTTCCTCTTATTTCCAGTTGATTTTACTATTTTCTTATCTTCTTTATTTTCGTTTTGATTTTGTTTATCACTGGCACCTTCTCTAATTAGAAATCTCTCCATCTAGTTTTGAGAGAATTTATAAAAAAAAAAATAATAATAAAAAACACAAATATAATAATAAAATGTTTAAATAAAGTTACCTTGAGTTAAAAGTGAGTGAGAATTTCGTAACAAAAATATTTTTTTCCTTTTTTAACCAACAGATTTTATTTAAATAAATTTATAATTTTTTTTTGTTTTCTTTTTTTTAAGCTTTGTAGCTTTGAGTCTCTATTAATAAACAGCTGTGACAAAGATTGTAAATGACGGTTAAGTTTGGACATATTATTTTAAAAATTAAGTATTTTCCCGCAGTATGTATTCAACTTTATTAAATAAAGTTTTTTTCGCGGATTGTTTTTTTTTAACTTATGATTTTAAATAGGTACGTTTCTATTTGCATTTATATTTTTTAATAATGGCACGTGCCAGTTATGTACGTCAAGATTATGTACATACGTTATATGAAATATAAAATTATGCAAACTGTTGTAATTATAATACCAAAATAAGTTTTATATAAAATGAAATTTGCTTTTTTTTAATTTCATTTTTTATATGAAAATTTTTGAAAAAAATTATTAAAATTGAATAAAAATTATAAAAAATATTTTTTGAAAAATTATTTTTAAATTTAACCAAAAGTTCTAAATACCTACAAAAATGTTCGCGGCACACCTAGAATTCTTCGCGGCACACCAGTGTGCCACGGCACACCGGTTGCCCGACACTGTATTAGAGTATGACATCAACGCCTTCTGTTAGCTAAGAGTAAAGTACACCCATGAAAAAAACTTAAAGAATTGGAAAGTCTTTGATGTAACCAGTCGTCTATTCTTTTATGAGGGGCAATTTTGTTCACACTTGAGTATTTCGTGTGTAATCATTAAAGGTCACTGTGTATCAAATTTCTTTAAAGAGTTATTCTATGACTCCCGAAATACATGATAAAAGGTACGACATATATAAAAAAAAAAATCTTATAGAGAATACAAACATACTTAACAAATATTGGAATGTGAAAAATGATTTAAAAAAAATTTAAAATGGTCAAGTGTTAAACAAAATTAGCATTTCCTGACCGCTCACATGAGAATTTTATATGGAAGAGCGCCATCTAGTGGAACAAAATCAACTAAACGGTGATTTGTCTTGTTCCAAAAATATTTGGCCAACTCAATTTCTTGTTAAAATCAAGAAAAGTCAACCACGTACGCATTTCGGGCTGTTGGCCCTCGTTAGCGTGGTGCAAACTGTACTTCAAGACAAAATATTTGGTTCCAGAGGCTTCTTGAGAAATCAAGAAATGGTATTTAAGGTCAAGTTTGCGTAAAAATGCTTTTCATGTGAAAAAAAAAAAAGAAAGAAAAAATTGTCAGGTATTGATGTGAGTGGCCAGGAAATTCTAATTTTGTTTTTAACATCAACAACTGATCATTTTTCTATTGTTTTCTTCACAACATATCATTTGAACTATGCCAAGAAATCATTCACGTAGATCTGGGTCTGAAAAGAACTGCGAGCAAGTTTGTGCCTCGTGTGTTAACCACAGAGCAAAAGGAGACACGTTTGGAGATCAGTCAAAAAAAACATGCTCCATGTGATTTAAAACGATCGGAATTGGCAAAAATAAAGTGATAACAGGAGACGAGACATGGGTTTATGGGTACGACTCCGAAACCAAACACCAGTCTAGTCAGTGGATAGCAAGGAATGAGCCAAAACCGGAAAAAGCTCGAATGTGCAAATCGAAAACGAAGGTCCTGCTTGTAATATTCTTAGACAACAAATGACTTGTGCACCAAGCATATCCTGACCAGTAGCATATTTATGTGCTCCTGATCAGGATATGCTTTCATGTATAGTATAAAGCTGCCACCTCCCATTGTACCCAGATATGGTTGGATGAGTCAATCTACAAGATGATAGGAATGATAATTAGGATTCATCAATATATAATTCACATATTGCTGAAATATTCCTGACATTTATTTATTATCATTTACAAAGCACGCGATATCCGTCTTGGATATTTGCATGCATACACAAGTTTGGGAGCTTATTTACAGTAATTATTAATAGGAAATTAGTTATTATAATAGAAATTATTAACATATTTGTCAGTTAGTTAACGATTTAATTACCCTATAATGAATATTAGTGAACATCACATAAGAACAGAAATTTAGAGCTATTTACAGCATATAACTATATTACAGCCCAGGCTATCTATTACTAAAAAACATTCTACAAAATCTATTAAAATTTATATACATATATCTATTATTAACTATTTGATTTAGACAATTTATATTTATTTGATTTTTGACTCTCAAGTCCTCTACAAGTCGACAGTCCGTTAAAATATGTACAGGATTTTCTTCTTCTGCACCACATGAGCATTTAGGTGAATCCGTCTTTCTGACTTTGTACAAATATGATCTAAAGTTACCGTGTCCAGTAAAAAATTGGACATTGTAAAAGTTTGGCTTGACATATTTGGGTATTTGGGAATCAGTGAAGAAGGACTTGAAAATGGTATTAGTCTTCTCATAGTATTTCTGCAATTTTTCCCTTATGTAATTAGAAATTATATTCCTACTTGAAGAGTCAAATCGGTTGTAATTTATTTCGGTTTTCAACATGTTAGATTCAATATAATCAGTAAGTTTGGGGACTTGTGCAAGTATGTGTGTACAATCCGATGATGTTGTACTGTATGCCTGTATACAATGTTTTAAAATACTATATTGAAGAGAATTAAGTTTGTCTTTAGACTTTTTGTTTATGAATGGATACCATATTGGATAACCATAAGTAATTGTACTTCGATATAATGTCCTATACAATATCAGTCTTCGTCTAAAGTCCAGACCCCATGCTTTCTTTGTCAGGCCAAATAGGTATCCACTAGCTCTAGTTACCTTTATGATCATTTCATTAACATGAGGCGTAAAGTCCAGTTTGCTTCTGACTCGGTGATTTTTAATAGTTACTCCTAGAATCTTAAGTTCTTTAACCGGTTTAATTAACTTGCTACCTGAGACTATTATATCGCTATTGCATTTATATAAATATAATATTTTTGTTTTTTCATCTGACAATTTTAATTTACGACTTTCACACCACTTATTGATTTTTCTTAATACATTATCTATTGTCTTTCTTAGTTGTTCAGGAGTTTTATTCCAACATATTAACGTAATATCATCTGCATATCCTATTGTTTCACAATTATCATCCAGATTATTATTCAGTATCTCATTAATAAGAATATTCCATAATGTGGGAGACAGTGGTCCTCCCTGTGGACATCCTTTACTTAGTTTCTTATTAATTTCAGTTGAGGAATATCTTAATCTTATTCTTCTATTATCAAAGTATGATTGTAGAAGTTTTATCATTGAAGCCTGCACACCATCTTCATCTAGTCTTTTCATCAGGGCCGGCCACCATGCATTATCAAACGCTGCACTAATATCCACTGCAATTATTGCTGCATATTCTCTTGCTTTATGTTCTAACGCAATTTTTATTATTTCAGTTAGCGCAGTAATAGTAGATTTCGATCTTCTAAAGCCATGTTGTCAATCACTTAGTAAATTAAAATCTTCATAATATTCTATTATTCTGTTATTAATTATTTTTTCAAATATTTTAGAAATGTTGGAATTAAGACATAAAGGTCTATAATTTTTATAGTTATTAAAATCTCTTTTTCCAGGTTTCGGAATAATTATTGCCTCTGCTCTTTTCCATTCAGCAGGATAGTATTGTATGTCTAAACATTTTTGAAATAGTTTCACCAATATAGGAGCTATAAATTGTTTAGTGTGCCTTATCATGTTGTTAGAGATGTTGTCTATTCCGGGAGATTTCTTTGGATTTAATTTGTCAATCAAGTCGTTGACTTCAGTAATCATAACCATCGGTTTTTCTTTATTGAGTAGTTTTAAATTATAATTTCTTATACTTTTATGGATGTTTGTATCTTCTTCACATTTATCATCTGGAAATAAGTTATTCAATAATTCCTCACCCTTCTGCAAACATTCCATATCAGTATTACCCTCCAAAATTTGCATATTTCTCTTCCGCTTAGATCCACTTTTGATGTTTTTGTACACCTTATATAAGTTTCCATAAGGGTTGTTCGATTTGTTTTCCTCCAGAAAATTTCTCCATGATGCTTTCCTAGCTTTTTCTATTTCCCGTAAATACTTATTTCGTATGCTTTTATAGTATTGTTTAATATGATCAGGGCAATTTTTGTTTCTATAGTAACAGTTTCTAAGGTAATGACAGTGATCCTTTAGAAGCTGTAAATTCGTATTCCACCACTTATTACTAATATTATTTTTTGTTGTCATATTATTATTTACTTTAAGTGAATTATGTGCTGCCTCAATCAGTATGTTCGTAAGTTCTTTTACCGTTTGATCAATCATTTCTGGTGTATCCACTATGTCTAGCAAGTTTTCAATTTTTTCTTGTTCAATACTGTTAATTCTCTGACTAAATCTTAACCAGTTCGCATTTTTCTCATTAAATTTCCAAGTGGAATAATATTTTTCTGAACTAAATTGTTCGTTTGTATATATTTCAAAAGATAAAGCTACATGATCTGAAATTTGCGATATCTGCTGTGTCTTCCAATTTCTGATCGCCGCAATTGCCTGTTTATTTGTTAGTGTGAGATCAATCACACTTGCATCACGACACGTGAAAGTTTTATTATTATGGATAATTAAGTTTATTTCATCTATGATAGGGATCAGTCTATGTCCATTATAATTTTTCCTGATATCATACCATAACGGAGCTCTGGCGTTGAAATCGCCGCAAATTATCACTGGTATATGTAAATTTGTATTAATTAACTTCTTCATAAATTCCTCGTGCTCACTTTTCATTGAATTCGGATGTATATAAATGTTGGAAAGATATATTTTCTTACTTTTTGTTTGTATGGTTATAGTTGTAGCGAATGAGTTAGTGAATTCTGTACTTAATTGAATTTTTAAGCTGCTATTTCTTACAATTATTGCCGTATTTATATTGGGACTGTTCATCAATTGATATTTTGTACAAGGTCCTGGAAATATTACCTCCTCTTTGATTATATAAGGTTCTTGAATCATTACTATATCTGCATTTCTAATTTCATCAGATGCACAAAGCTCATTTATGCAATTTTTGCTTTTTCTGGTATTTTGTTGAATAATTTTTATTTTGTCACTATATAGTTTTCGCCCCATCATTCTGGAAGTTTATTATTGGCCCGCATCTTCTATAAGTGTAGAATAGTCTGTTCTTTGTATTATGATTTGCATCTCTTTTTTATAGATTGGGCAGTCTTGACTATTCGGTTTATGCTCCAAATCTCGATTTCTAAAATGTGGATGTTTGACGCAGTTGCAGCATTTAAATGTAGTCGAGCATTCGTGTTCTCCCTCTTTTTCACATTTAATACATTTTTTGGGATTGGGACAGTTATTCCTCTTATGATTAGGATTAAATAGAAAACAGTTCTGACATTGGTTCACTAATATTTTATCTTTAATATCGCATCGTTGAATATCCGTGTAAATTTTTCCCTTTCTCTTCATAATTTGGTAGACTCTAGGTGAAACCCTCAGTACTACATCTTGCTCTGGTCTATTGGTTTTCATTGGAAATAGCACTTTGATCTCTTCACTGAGTTGAGAAAGTTCAGGGTTCATCTCACATAACGTTGTCGATAAATTAGCTAAGTTTGTCATCTTGTTGACTGATTTTATGACTATGTTTGGATCTCTTAGTTTTGGCTTGTATATTTTACTGCACTGGTTTAGATCATCTTGCTTAGTAAAACTTTCTATCATTCGATCTATATCTTGATCTTTAGGCAATTTTATTACTGTACCTTTCCTAGTATTAAATACCTTGTTGATCCTAATTTTATTTCCCTCCTGTCGTAAAATTTTTATACTATCATTCACCTTTTGTTGTACCTGTGAGATGTTTTGATTTTCATTGGCAGTTATTATGATAGTTTGTTCCTCAGGAATTTGCTTTTCTTTTTGAATAAATTTATCTTCCCCATATTTTACCACCTCTGCATACGAGTCCTTGTTTCTGCTTTGTTTTACTATTTGGGATAAATCGTTTCTAATGTCGGTATAATTTTTCTGCATACATTCCCCAATTCCATTTAAACTCTGTTCTAGTTTCACTAATTCTATTACACTATCCTTTAGCTGTTTTGTTGTACTTTTTACATATCCAATATCTTGTTTATTCAACGTTTTTTGATTGTTATCAAATTTGTCTACAAAATATTTACATAATTCATCCAACCTGTCTAATATTAATGCATTCATTGTTTTGCATACCTATTGACAGCGTAAAATTTTAATGAATTATTAGCGTTATTTAAAGTATTCAATTCAATCCAAAAGATTTAGCAATATTAATATATAATTTCAAAATTCAATATGTTTAAATATATAATATAACAAAAGTTAAATCAAATTTAAAGTATATTTACCGGAAAATTAGGAGCGATGCAATACACGTCCACTCAGTCTGGCCGCCACAAGTTGAATCGACATGGATTTAATGATATAATTTTTTACTTCCATTATTCCGAAGACCTGTGTATTTACAAACTGTGCGGAAGCCAGCAGAAATGGAACATGTGCTATTGTGTGAATATGTAAATATTAATTCCATTTTTAAACTTCGCGGTGTATTGAAGATAACATTTTGTCAATGTAAGTATTTTCTCACGAAAAAAAGCATTCATTTATATATATGGACATATTTCTTCAGTTCAATAAAAGATTATATTTAAAGTTACTCTAAATGCTTTTACCACGAAGTTCTATATTGGCTCTTTCTCTCTAAGCCAACAACAAATATAATTATTTTACCAAATGTCCATACCAAAATTTGTTCATAAAAACCTGCTGGTTGTTAATATGCTTAGTATCCATTTCAATGTTAAGTGAGAAACACTAAACTTAACAATTAAACCTTAGTTTTGACTAGGTAAGGTTGGTTTAGCTTTAGCTTAGCACAACCTAATGAAGCCATAAAACACATCTCCGCAAACAAATATAATTGTAGAGCGTTGTGGTGGATTAAACAAACTGATAATACTTGCTAAGAAGTTTGACCCTTGAAGAAACAAACCCTCAAAGAATAATTTCATACAGCATTAGGAATTATAAAAAAATATTCTTGAAAAGCATCCTAAAAGAGTATTTATTTGTAAAATCTCAATTTTCTTTTTTCTTATATTGTAGTTAAACCGCATTATAAGTTGTGATTCAAATGCCACATCTGTCGTAGATCTACAGAATGTTGGTGGGGCAGGATTCAATATCGACAGTCAATCTGTGCGGTCACTCTCGGTTAGAAAGTGTGTAAGAACAAGCAACTCGCCGATAAGGCAGGGAGGCCACTGATATCTGTGACACTTGACTGATCAACTCTGATAGCGACCTTTTTTTTTGCCATGGAATTCATTGACTTCGGACCCCTTTTTAATCCATATCTGTTAATTGTATATACCTATATTGCAAACCTATAAATATATGTGAAAATAACTTTTCTTTTGGTTCTATAGTAAAGGTTTTACTACCAGTGGGGTACCTTCAGGCACTTTTTATTTAGTCAGAAAACAAAGCGAGGGTATTGTGGGCAAAATTATTAAACACACTTGAAAATTCTATAATATAATGAGGCAATATCTTCTGATCATGTAGCTAAATATTTCAAATGGAATAGCGCCATTTATCTGAATAAATATCAACTGAAATTTTTATTTTTTAAATAAAAAAATCGGCCATATACCTTTTCTAATTGCTCAACATGAAAAATTATCCATCCGCATGTCCAAAGATTTTGTCAGCATTGCGCAGCCTGATCCTCAACGGTACACCAAAATGTTTATATAGGTTTACTAGCGGATGTATACCCGGCTTCGCCCGGTTTTCATCCGAGTGAAAGTTTGCCTAACGAATATTATTGATAATAATTTTCCGGAACACAGAATATTATAATAATAATATTAATTACATTATCCTTCCTTATATCTATAAAAATGAAATGCGAAATCGATGTTTGTTATCGCTTCAGGCAAAATCTACTGACTCAATCATTATGGAATTTCGCATGTAGGTAGCTGAAGATTTCCTTTAACATATAGGCTATTCAAAAAACTAAAAAAGTTAATGTGCTTTGTTTTTTTAATAAAAAACCAAAAAGCGTTAGTTCCAGCCTTTTACCGCTTGGGCGCAGCACTGGTCGCGACGATAAATGAATTTGATTGGTTGATAATTAACACGTGGTTTGTTTACACGATGAATGTTAGTTTGTTCACACGATGAATGTTTTTAAAAGGTAAGATTATCCAATCGCCGTGAAACTTTAGGAAGTTATTTACTATACTACTGGGAAGATTTCTGGTTTGAATTTGATTTGAAATAAATATTCTTTGAAATTTTATTTGCAAATTTTCTACTTTCACTCGCAAGCAGCGCCTCTAGCGGCGTCTGGTGAAATTATATTTATAAATTGAAACAATGCTTAAAATGTTTTTCAAGTATAATAAATTCAATTTGAGAATTTAGTAATATAATATTCCAATGACGTAAAAAAACTTGGCATTTCAATATTAATATATATTTGAAGAATAAATTGTAACGTTTTTGTGTTAAATGTTAAAATGTAATGTTAAAATATATCTTTACATTGTTAATTTAATTTGCTGTTTTTTATAAAAATGATGATGCAACTTTAATTGTTGTTGTGAAAATATCTTTATTTACGGAGCTGCTAACCATAATAAATGATTTTTGAGCCCCCAATTGTTGTTGTTTATTATCGTTTGTTTATATCAAAAAATTACATTGTATGTGATGATGATAAAAAATGAATTTTTAAATTAATATATATAATTCATTGAGAAAAAAAGAAATAATTGATTATCAAATTCACAAAAGTGACAATATCTTATTTAAAATATAAAAAACTAGCGGACGTACCCGGCTTCGCCCGGGTTTTACCCGAGTGAAGGTTTGTCTAACGAATCTCTCGATAAAGTGAACATTTTTTTCCCGGTCCCTTGAAAAATACTCGATAAGTTGAATAAAATCAATATTAATTGGTTCCCTCGGTAATTGGAAGTTAAAGGAATAGTATCTTGCCTTGGAATTGTATCATTATTCTTGTATGGATGTACCCGTCTTCGCCCGGGTTTTACCCGAGTAAAGGTTTGTTTAACGAATCTCTCGATAAAGTGAACATTTTTTCCCGGTCCCTTGAAAAATACTCGATAAGTTGAATAAAATCAATATTAATTGGTTCCCTCGGTAATTGGAAGTTAAAGGAATAGTATATTGCCTTGGAATTGTATCATTATTCTTGTATGGATGTACCCGGCTTCGCCCGGGTTTTACCCGAGTAAAGGTTTGTTTAACGAATATCTCGATAAAGTGAACATTTTTTCCACGGTCCCTTGAAAAATACTCGATTAGTTGAATAAAATCAATATTAATTGGTTCCCTCGGTAATTGGAAGTTAAAGGAATAGTATCTTGCCTTGGAATTGTATCATTATTCTTGTCTCAAATAAATTGCCGTGTCATCCTGAATTTTGTCTTTCCTAATTTTCTACATTACAAAATCATCGTATCATCATGATAATATTTAGAGCAGATTGTTGAATTATAACAGATAAATTAGAATATTTATCTTGATTATTTTAAAGCGAAAAGTTATTTCAAAAATTTTATTTGCTAGAAACCTTCCCAGTACTATACTAAATAACTTCCCAAAGTTTCATGGCGTTCCAATTAGTGGTTTGGTCAGGCATAAAGGACAAACAGACCACACACACACACACACATACATTCATTTATATATATATAGATATTTTCAAAAAATTATGCATATAACAATATTTATATTTATATACGTTTATAAATCAATATATAGGTGGTTCGAATGTTTTCTAGAATCGTTTTAACAAATGTTCGTTTGGCAAACTTTTACTCGGATAAAAACTGTTCGAAGCCGGGTACATTCGCTAAATACAGTTATTTACAAATTTTCGTTTGTGGCAAGATACTATTCCTTCAACTTCAAATTACCGAGTGGACCAATTAATACTGAATTTTTTCAACTGATGTTTTTCAAGGGACCGGGAAAAAATTATCGAGAGAGTGTAGACAAGTATAGATTCAGTAGGGATTGGATGTTTGCTAGAATCGTTTTAACAAATGTTTGTTAAGCAAACTTTTACTCGGGTAAAAATCGGGCGAAGCCGGGTAAATGTTTGTCGGCTATGCAAGCCCTCAATATGTAACTAATCTCGCTGAAATTTGAACAGGACAGAGAGTTAAATCTGGAAGAGTGTTTTTGTCGCACTTTAACAAAGAAAAATTATATTTAACCAAGTACTGAGCAACAATATTTTTTTAGTCAGAAATGATGATGACAATATTGCCGTATCATGCTTGATTGCATCAAAAAAATCTTTTGGAGAATATTCTCTAAAGCAGACCACGGGCGAAGCCAAATAATGATTAATAGTAGGCAGGAACAAAATTCTACCAGCGAAATATCACTCGAGCAGAAGACACACGAAGCCAGGTCATCTCTATATATAAAATATCGTTTCTCGGCCTTTTGGCTAAGATCATGTAGTATATCTCTAGATATTTTTATTTATGTATATCTTTTTAAAAATCTATTCAGTAGAGAGTGGATATGTTTGCTCGAAAAATAAATTTCATATATTATATAAATATATGACGTAACGAATATAATTATCATTATTATCATAATATTCTGTGTGTTCCAGAATATTATAATCAATAATATTCGTTAGGCAAACTTTCACTCGGAAAAAACCCGGGCGAAGCCGGGTACACATCCGCTAGTATATTTATATAATATATAAAGTATATTTTTCGAGCAAACATATCCCCACTCTCTCTACTGAATAGAATTTTAAAAAGATATATATAAATAAAAATACCTAGAGATATACTACATGATCTTAGCCAAAAGGCCGAGAAACGATATTTTATATATAGAGATGACCTGGCTTCGTGTGTCTTGTGCTCGAGTGAATATTTCGCTGGTAGAATTTTGTTCCTGCCTACTAATAATTATTATCTGGCTTCGCCCGTGGTCTGCTTTAGTAAATATCCCCCTAAATAATTTTGTTTATGTCAATCAATTTGAAACTCGTAAATTTGAATCTCTCGATAAAGTGAAAATTTTTCCCGGTTCCTTGAAAAATACTCGATAAGTTGAATAAAATCAATATTAATTGGTTCCCTCGGTAATTGGAAGTTAAAGGAATAGTATCTTGCCTTGGAATTGTATCATTATTCTTGTCTCAAATAAATTGCCGTGTCATCCTGAATTTTGTCTTTCCAAATTTTCTACATTACAAAATCATCATTTTATCTATTCTCCCAATATATATGTTGTAGATAAATGATAAAACTAACTTTGACTTTTGCGCAATTAATAGGTAGAAAATCTTACTTTTGATAAATAATCTTTAAGATAATAAACTTAGTGATAATAAAACTTATAGATAAAAAACTTGTTATCATCGTCGCAATGGTGGCGCTGCTTGCGAGTTAAATCTACAAATCTGCAAATAACTCTAAGGATATTCAAGATATTCAAGAAATTATTTTTCAAAAACCTTCCCGGGGATATACCTAATAATATCCCAAATTTTCACGCCGATTGGATGTATGGTTTTTGAATCTATAGAGTACACACAGACAGACATTCAATTTTATATATATATAGATAGATTATTTCTTTTTTTCAATGAATTATGTATATTAATTTAAAAATTCATTTTTTATCAACATCACATACAATGTATTTTTTTATATAAACAAACGATAATAAACAACAACAACAATGTAATTTTAATCGTCATTATTATAAAGCAACAACAAATTAAATCAACAATGTAAAAATATATTTTAACATTACAAAATTTTAACATTTAACACAAAAACGCTACAATATTTTCTTTAAATATATATTAATATTAAAATGCCAAGTTTTTTACAACGTCATTGGAATATTATATTACTAAATTCTCAAATTAAATTTATTATACTTGGAACACATTTTAGCATTTTTACAATTTATAAATATAATTTCACCAGGTGCCGCGAGAGGCGCTGCTTGCGAGTGTAAGTAGAAAATTTGCGAATAAAATTGTAACGAATATTCATTTCAAATCAAATTCAAACCAGAAACCTTCCCAGTTGTATAGTAAATAACTTCCTGAAGTTTCACGGCGATTGGATAATCTTACCTTTTCAAAACATTCATCGTGTAAAAATCTACGTGTAAAATTATTAACCAATCACATTCATTTATCGTCGCGACCAGTGCGGCGCCAAGCGGTAAAAGGCTGGAACTAACGCTTTTTGGTTTTACATTTAAAAAAGGGGGGTCGGTGGAAGGCTGGTTAAACCGTTTGGTTTTCGACCAATACGACCCGGGTTCGATTCCCGCATTGGACACTTTTTTTCTGTTAAAAAAAATGCTCCAATGGCCCCTGATTCTTGAAAAATTACAACCCAACCGGCGAGTGCAAGTAACCAAACCGGGCTCTGGCACATTTGTAAGTGCAAAGTCGAACTGCTTTTCACATGTGGTGCGCTTACAGTAAAAGTAGTCGCTAACTACCCACCATGATTATCATGGCCTGTACCACGTGTACTAGAGATAAGCAAAAAAAAACATAAAAAAAAAAAAACACATCAACCTTTTTAGTTTTTTGAATAGCCTATATGGTAAACGAAATCTTCAGCTACCTACATGCGAAATTTCATTATGATTGATTCTGTTGATTTTGCGCAACGCGATAACCAACATCGATTTTGGATTTCCTTTTTATATATATAAAGGATTTATGATTCCATGAAAACGTATTTGAAGCTAAATATGGCAGGATACGTTGAAATAAACATGTATATGCTAGAAAATATTTCATACACTCTTCTATATATTTCTCTTCAACCCATTGGCTGGTAGGTAGTATACCTGTCCTTCCATTTCCTTAAGCTCCAATACCACTCAACTTCCTCTATCTCTTCGTCTCTTCCCAGACCTAATATTACTGCTACGAAACCAGATATATCCAGCTAATGCCAAAACAAATAAGTCTAGTTGTTTTCAATTAACTCGCAGCCCTTTATGTCATTTGTAACCTATAACTCCCTAAAACCCCATTCACATAGCAGTGATAGTCCGCAAACTCACCTATCTAAACGTACAGTTCTGCTGGGTTAGAAGCTACTTCAACTTAGAGGGAAATGTATGTAAGCATCAAATCGCCACTGCAGCATCTCAGTCCAATCTGCCGCTATCTTCTGCTACCCTCTCTAAAAATCTTTCTCAAGCCCGTAGCGAATGATATTCACCTCAACTTAGGACTGAACTGAACACCAGTTACCACTTTACAAGAAAGCTTTGGAGAACTGATATAAATTCCTAAACATTTTCATTTCATCAAACATAAAGCTTTGTATCAACTCTTCTACATAGCTCACAGGGCGCCGCTTTGTTAAAGAAGTTGCTTAAAAGTACCAAAGGACGAATCCCCAAGTCCACATTACCATCAGCAGGAACAAACTGCTGACGACTTTTTTTGCCCGCCTACCACGGTTTCATTCAGTCACCCTAATAGACCACGTTTACCTATGAAGATCTACTGAACCTACATAGGTTAAAATCTGTCCGACGACACCTCAACAACTAGATGTACACCTGCATCATTAGACGTCAAGTCAGAAGACCAACCCGGGTAGTTTTTGACTTTTATACGTGGCTCCTAGAGTCCGGGTTACATCGGGAGAAGAAAAAGAAAAATTCTGTCCTCAGAGCTTAATTTCTATTGCTAGTCTTTTGATGTAGTTTCTTCTCTAGACATTGTCCATTCTGGGATAACCTACATCCTTATCTACTCCGAGTGTTGGATAAAATGACCAAATTTCTGGTTTCCTCCTCTCAATAATTTCGAGTAATTGCTCATTTTGTCATTCCATAGTATTCCCATTGAAAATGGTCCTTTCCTTCTAAAATATAATATTTCACCGTTCTATATAACCCAAATATTTAATAAAATTGTAGGTTTGTTTAAAAAAACATCAAGTATCAAACAATCAAACATCTCAGTAACTATTACAAAAATAGGCGATTAAAATTTTAATAGTCCTATATTTCAAATTATGCTTGTGTAAAAAAAGCATTCTGGGAATTGTAAGGTGTAGAAATACACTTAACCAGTTGTAGTATAGTAGCTCCCAATTCCTTTATCACTAGCGCCACTTCACTACGTGAAGTGGCAGTTCAAGGTGCAGTATTAGCTAACTCAAGCTAATAGAATCGAAGACAAAGAAAGAACAAAGAGAATAATAGATGGCAAAGATTAGAAAACGAGACACCACAGTGGTGCCATCAATATGAATACATTTCTATAATCATTTTTATTTTTCTAGTTTGTTAATTCTACTGTGTTTAACTTGATTTACAAAGATTGGAAAATGTTTTTATACAATATATTCTTGAATTAAATTATATATATGTTATGAATAATTTTGTTGTTGTTAGATAAAGGGTTGATAAGACAAAGGATCGATAAAATAAAGGGTTCAGGTGCAGTCGTGATAAGAAAAAGATAAATATTTACCATCAAGTAAGTAGCTTTTATTTTCAATTACTTGAGGAAATATTACACATTAGTTATTTTCACATTATATAGAATTTATAAAGTTAATCCAATATTAATGATTTAAAAAGATAGATATGTTAACTACGCATATTCACAACAAAACTGCACAACAAAAGTGAAAGTCTTTCTAAAACGATGATAACAAAAGTAAAATTATCAATGAATAAAAATAAAATATATATTTTTTAAAATATAGAAATATTTGAGTTTTATATTATATAATACTAGCCGAATGACCCGGGCAACGCCCAGGTTTTACCCGATTAAATGTTTTTATTCAAATTCTATTCGTTACAATTATAAATTGGCGCCGTGGATGTCATTCTTGTGAAACGTCCCGCTCCAAACCTTGATAGAGGGCGCTGTTCATGAGCTAAGTAGAATAATTTGAATATATAGTTTTAATATTTAATTTATATATACGATATATACGACGTAATTTAAAATTACTTATCGTCTTCCCCGTATTTTTTCACCCATGTATGGAAATTTTGGTTTGAATTAGTAAACTACTGCGAATTTGTATACCGGACATACAAACAAACAAACATACAAACATTGATTTTTATATATTATTTTTTATACATTAGATTTTTTAAAAGTTTTAAATTTTAAAATAAAACTGGTAATTAAAAATAATTAATTAAACGAAATCAATGAATCTATAGAAATAATTAAAAATGGAACAATAAAAATCAATATCCAAATTTTTCAAAATAAAAAAAAGAAAGTTTGTTAACAAATAATTTATATAATTATGAAATTATAATAAAAGTATATATAAGATGTATTAATGATCGATTTATATGAAAAATCTATATGAAGCAAAAAAGGTATTTAAAATTTGAGTAATTATGTCATTATGCTTATTACATTTCAAAATATCAAAAAGCAGTAGAAAATGTTATTTTTACACAAATAATAGCTCGAAATGAGTTGTTTCTGATATATTAACATTTATATGTATGTGATATAATATATAAAGGTATTTCTTAAAAATGGGTGAGTACTGAAATGCTAATAGAGAGATATATGGAGTGACATAAAGTAATTTGTGTAGGCATAAGAATTGAGGTTGATATTTGTTCTTCATTTTCCATGTCCAAAATATGGCCTTCCTGTAAAAAACATGGTTTATCATCAATATCTATTAACTTTGTGTTAGAAATTTGGTTTACTATTAAGTAATTTTCTAGGTTAGTGCTATAGTGAAGTAAAAAATCTCCTTCTGGGTAAAATAATTTAAGTTTATCAGAGTGTATAATTTCTGTTTGTTTTTTCTCTGAGGTAAGTTGGGTTTATTAATTTCATATGTGACTGGAGAAAGTTGTTTTTATATTGTAAATGGGACTATATATCTTTGAGGTAATTTACCAGTGTTTGGATAAATAAAGGTTTTTACAATACCTGATCTCCTTCTTTAAAAATGGGTTCTGGGTGCTTAATATCATATTTTAATAATTCAGTTATTTGTTTTTGTATTTCAGCATTATTGTAAAAATATGTCCTATATGGCTTTTGTGCTATGGGAATATTATCTAAAAGAGATATGCAAATTGGGTTGGTCTTTATGTATCCTATATCAAAATTGTGTTTAGAGAAAAATTTTCATATTTATGCAATATATCTGAAATTGTTTGATTAGAGAAATTTAGATTAATATCTACTTTACTAAAATCTAAATATGAATTATAATTTGTTATAGAGCATGATCTTCGCATACTGTGAAATGAGTTAGACTCAATGATGGAATTTGAAGTAGGATCTATAAGTTTAACATTTGTGGTTGGAATTTAAAAATAATTGAAATTATACAAAGAGTTGATATTTAAAAGAGGTGAATTTTCAACATAGTATGGCTCTGTAATACATAGGGTAGTAGCATATGACTTCTGATTATCATATATAATTTTGAGAAAGAAGGTTTTTTTGATAAATCTATTTGTAACTTAAATATATAAAATGTTTGTAAACCTAAAATAAGATATTCTATTGGACTATCACAAACAAGCATTTCTTGATACCTTGTAAGTTTTCCTAAGGTAAGCCTAACCAATATTTTGCATAATGGGTAACTAAATCCTTCTACCTGACCTATTCTTTCTTTTGGGGAATTATCTAATATTTTATAATAAATAGAGTTTAACTATTTTAAAGGGATAATGTAAATAGATGATGCAGTGTCAAGCACACAAGGTAAAGATATATGGTTTATAAGTACAGAGAATAGTAATAATGTTCTACCTGGGTTGATGCGCTTTGGATGCGTATTGTTCTTAAGTGGGCAGTCTCTGTGGAAATGTATCTGGTTGGGTGACTGGTGTGATGCACATATCTTGCAGGGGTATGGAGGCTGGTTTATTGAGTTGTGGGGTTCTTGCTGGTGGTGAGTTGCTATTGCTGTCCCGGGAAAAGGCTGGTATTGATGAGCTTGGGAGTAGTTGGGGTTAAATCTTCTTACTAGATTAAATCGTCTATTGTTTGTACTTGTATAGGGTTGTTGGAGTTCTTCTTCTTGATTTGTTGATAATTTTAATTGGGTTGTAATTTTAAATCAATATGAGGGTTCTTGTATCCTTGCAGCTATTAAATATTTTTAAAGGTGGTTTGGCATTCCATCTGTTAGTGCCTCTAATAAAAGAGTTTTTTCTAGATTAAGTTTTTTTGCCTAAAGCAGACTATTCCTTAAAATATTCTTCAAGATCATCTTTATCATTATATTTTAATTTCAGAAACCTACTGAATAAATTTGAATCCTTAATTGTGTGTGTGTGTGTGTGTGAAGTATGATGTTATTTTTTGTTCTAAATCTCCCCAATTATCTATATCTTGCAATTCTATGTAATAACTGAATGCTTCTCCCTCTAGATAATTTGATATATTATTTTGTTTAAAATCTTCATCAAGAGGTTTCTGCAGACATTTTTTGTTAAAGAATTTGAGCCAAGATATTATGTCTAAATTTTGACCATTAAATTTTGGTATTTCTAAAGTACTTGAAATAGGCGTCATGGTATGTTCTATATTTCTTGGTTTGCGCGACATTTTGTAAAAATAGTTTTATAAAATTTGAAAAATAATTTATAGAGTAATTGAGTTGAAATTCAGGCAATCCTGTCGGCTTATTGTTATGAATAATTTTGTTGTTGTTAGATAATGGGTTGATAAGACAAAGGATCGATAAGATAAAGGGTTCAGGTGCAGTCGTAATAAGAAAAAGATAATTATTCACCATCAAGTAGCTTTTATTTTAAATTACTTGAGGAAATATTACACATTTGTTATTTTCACATCATATAGAATTTATAAAGTTAATCCTATATTAGTGATTCAAAAAGATAGATATGTTAACTACGCATATTTACAACAAAACTGTACAAAAAAAACTGAAAGTCTTTCTAAAACGATGAGAACAAAAGTAAAATTATCAATGAATAAAAATAAAATATATATATTTTTAAAATATAGAAATATTTGAGTTTTTAGATTATATAATATATATATATATATCAATATTTAGTTGATATTTATCCTGAAAAATGGCGCAAGAATCAGCAACATTCATTTGCATGAATCTTTATTTCGACTTAGAGCGCTATGTCCCCCTAGGGACACTTGCACTTTAAAGATAAACAAAATTTTGGAAGAAAAGAAAGAAAAATATTTTAAATATGTACAGAATTAGTATGCAAATTAGTTAGATAAAAAGATAATATATATATATATATATATATATAAACACAATTGATATATGTACAAAGGGTTGGTATGCAAATTTAGTTAAATGATATCGAATCGTAAAGTATTGTGTGTATTCGAGAAAAGCAATTTACAGATTAAAAAAAGTTTTAAGGAATATTTTAGAATGAAAATATGCTAGATATTAGAGAATTATTCAATTAAAACAATACTAAAAGAGTTAATTTCTAAATAAAAACGTTCCAATGGAATTTTGTAGTTTTTTATAAAATTCAAAATAAATCTTCAAAATGAGTTGAATTTTATATATTTGACTTTTGTTGAAATTAGATCAAACGGGTTTGATACATTTAGTTCATTGTTTATTCTATACTCTTGGAACACGGGGCAATTTAGCAGCAGATGAATACAGAGGGTGTTCACACTTATAGGAAACGAGCGCCCGGTGTAAAAAAAGAACTATTACTTCATTTTAAAAAAATCAACAACGTGGAATTCGAAAAGGCTTAAGATAATTCTAACACGCAATACATTTCTTTTGTTATTAAAAAAAAAATACCCTTCAAATACAATAATTTCATAAGAGGTTATATTTTAGGACTTTCCAGAGCTAATCTTACCTATTTGGACATAATTAAAATATGCAAAAAAGATGATATCAACATTTCTAAAAAAGATATTTATAATATTATTCACGACAAAAATATCAAGTTTTTATTCAAAGCACCTACGGAGAAATGGACAAAAGATTATCACCCTATATCTGTGAGAACTCCTGCAACTGTCAAAAAAGTGAAAAAAATATATTACAAAAGAAAATCCTGTGCCACAAAGAGATATAGCCAAATTAATAGGAACATCAGTGTCAACAATAAATAAAATAATAAATAAATATTCAGGCCTAAAAGCTACAAAAAAAAAACATGCGGTTCACAAATTGTTTTAGAATCATATTCGTCAGCGACACACTATCAGCAGATATTTTTATGAAAATTTCTTGGCTGCTGATAGATGGAAAATTATTGTTACATATGATGAAGCATGGGTATATTTAACCGATTGCGACAGAAAAAGAGCTATATACTATCAAAAAAGGGTAGAAAAATCTAGGCCAATTTGGTTGAAGGAATGTGCCGAAAGTTACCCCAAAGGATTTATGGTGGCATGCGGTATATCATATGAATAAAAATTAAAAATAAGAAAAGTTGAAAGAAATGCCAAAATAAACTCGGAGTACTATCAAAACAACATTTTAGAACCTATATTTTTAAATTATATTCCCTCTATCTATGGAAAACAGAGCAACAAAGTCTGGTTTCACCATGATAACGCCACAAGTCATACCTCATCTTCAACCCAAGCTTATTTGGAAGATCTAAGGCAAAGAACAGGAATCAACACTATTCCAAAGAACAGAACCCCTGTAAAATCTCCTGATTTAGCTCCGATGGATTTTTGCATTTTTGGATGCCTTAAAAGAGCACTTGGAAAGAGACACCCTAAGACAATTGAAGGTCTCTGGAAAATGGTAAAGAAGAATGGGATCTTTTGAGTATGACCATGATCAGAAAGTTTCTGCTATCGTGGAAAATCAGGTGCCGTTCTGTAAATAAACAAAAGGGCTTTCAAATAGATCATTTGAAAATTTTCAAATATGGTGTTAAATTTTAATATTTTATAATAAAACCTGTTTTCTATAAGTGTGAACACCCTCTGTAGAAGTTGCATGATCAAGAGTTTTTAGGAATCTATTCGCCTTTTAATAACCAATGAGTGACCCAGCTTCGCATTGCATGTTCCCGAGAGAATGTTGGCCCATGTTAAATAACAATTTATTGATTATAAATCATAGAATACGTCAAATATATATCGACAGAGAGATAACACACACAATCGAAAAAATCATATAATTATTTATTTACGTTTTATCCATTAAATGGGTAGAAGCATTCAGGACAAATCTTCCCTATATGTGAGTTAGGGTGTCGACGATACATAAGGATTCTTTTATATTAATTGTAATTTATCGATAAATATTAGTAGCTATTTTATAGGTATCAGTGCCATAATAGGTTGGCCGCCTTATCCTGCCTCTGTGCTATCCATTGGGATGTCCCATCTATTCCCTGAGGTCGATTTTTACCAGCTTCTCACATAAGAGATTGCGGTTTTTTTATTTTGTTTAAAATATAAAGAAATAATGTTGATAGTGATGCAAGGTTTTGTGAGAGATAGTAGAAACGCAGAACACACACATATGATGGTGTATATACTTTCATGACAACAAGGTAGGTCGATATATTGGAAGATAAAGAACCCGATATTCAGGCTGGCAGATCAATAGGACGCTGATGTAATAAGTAGAGATAGCCTGTCAGTATGTTATCTTTTAGAATATATATTATTTTTCACAATATAAAATCGATGCGAAATAGGCGGTGTTTGTATGATTGACCAGTCACTATAACGCAATTAACTATTATCGTTTAAAAGGGGGTATATGATATCGAAGTTGACTCCCTTGCCTCCCCACTGACAACTGGTGCTGTCGATGAATTCCAAATGGCTGAGACTATGCGTGGGGCAACATTCCATTGTACGGCTGGGGAGCCCATATATGTTTTTGTGGTTGATATTTAGATGGCACATTTATTATTATCATTTTTAAAAATAAGTAAATGGTGATTTTACAGATAAGTATATCCGTGAGTTCCTAAGTCAAATGTGTGTCGGACCAAATTTTGGTGTGAAATGTGTTGAAAAGTTGAATAGAGGTGTATCGGACTGATGTTCTCGTGTGCGATTTGTTGAATAGTTGAATACACATGTTTCGGACCGATGTTTTGTGTGCTATGTGTTGAATAGTTGAATACACATGTGTCGGACCGATGTTTTAGTGTGCTATGTGTTGAATAGTTGAATACACGTGAGTCGGACCAATGTTTTGATGTGCTATGTGTTGAATAGTTGAATACACGTGAGTCGGACCAATGGTTTGGTGTGCTATGTGTTGAATAGTTGAATACACGTGAGTCGGACCAATGTTTTGGTGTGCTATGTGCTGAATACACATGTGTCGTACCGATGTTTTGGTGTGCTATGTGTTGAATAGTTGAATACACATGTTTCGGACCGATGTTTTGTGTGCTATGTGTTGAATAGTTGAATACACGTGAGTCGGACCAATGTTTTGGTGTGCTATGTGTTGAATCGTTGAATTCACGTGAGTCGGACCAATGTTTTGTTGTGCTATGTGTTGAATAGTTGAATACACGTGATTCGGACCAATGTTTTGGTGTGCTATGTGTTGAATACACGTGTGTCGGACCAATGTTTTGGTGTGCTATGTGTTGAATAGTTGAATACACGTGAGTCGGACCAATGGTTTGGTGTGCTATGTGTTGAATAGTTGAATACACATGAGTCGGACCAATGTTTTGGTGTGCTATGTGTTGAATCGTTGAATACACGTGAGTCGGACCAATGTTTTGGTGTGCTATGTGGTGAATAGTTGAATACTCGTGTGTCGGACCGATGTTCTCATGTGCTATTTGTTGAAAGGTTGAATACACATGTGTGGGACTGATGTTCGGGTATGCTAAGTGTAATATATCAGCGTGAAATATTCTGTGAACATTTTTTTGCTTCTGTAATTCTCAAGTTGTTATCATCATAGTTGTTTTGAATATATATAATTCGCATTATTTTATTCTTTATTGCATTCATTTAATTTAATATTTTTGTGTTTATTTCTTTTGATTAAATATTCAAATATATATATATATGTAGTATATTTTGAGTTAGTTAGATCACAACCTTCTTATAATATTTATCATAACCCCATCTCTATATAAAAATATGTATCGATCTTGTAACAATGGAAATGACAAATAAAACGAAGAGGTAGACGACGACAAAGGCCAGACGAACAGGTGTTTATGATAATGAGTTCAATCACCCCGTCAACAGGTGGCCAGACGTGATAAACAACCCGGCGCTTGACAGGTGGCGTGATTATAGGAGCCAATCAGGACTCTCCGCCATATGCGGGCAGCCAATATAAAAGAGCCCAGAAATGGGACAAAGTTAGTTGTTCAGCTAGTTGTTTTCAGAGCGACGCCGTCATACGGTCGGGTCTCTCACCCCTATCCGCGTTGTAGGCATTCGTGACGCCCGTGGTTCGACTGCCTTCGTCCGTGGTCTACCTCTACCTTTTTGGAGTTACCATCTAGACCTGCCTCTGTCTCTTGCTGTCCCAGTGCGGGAATCCCATCACGCACCCACAACCACGACTGCCCAGTACATTCCACATCGGGATTACTACAGAACCCGTTAAAGTCGACAGGATGACTGAGGACAGCAACATGCAGAGGATGACGGAGGTCGGAGACGAATACGTCGCGGATGCCCTCACCAACATGCAGCTCCACTGCGAAGACCTAGTAGGCCGCCTAACAGACGCCATTCGGGGACTAGCCGTTCCTCGTGCGGAGGAAGCCCTCATCTCCTCTTTCGACGGATCCCACGCAACAAGCAGCCTTCTTCCAAACAGCCATCTCCAGAGATCAACTCCAGCCAGCATCAGCCATTTCAAGGTACTTTAAACTTTGTTTCTGCCATTTTCCCCATAAATTTATACTTATATTTTCACTTTAAGCATTTTAAAATCAATTATAACCTTTTTTATAGCATTTTTATTCAATTTTTAAAACTTTCACACTCTTATTTATCATTTTTACTTTATTTTCATCAAATTATAAATTTTAATTCATCATTTTCAATTTTATTATTAAAAATATTTAATCACGCATTTTTTCCAATTTACTAATCTTACATGCCTTTCTTAAATTCACCTAAAATAGCTTTACCCAAATATACAACTTTCAAATTAAATTTATTACGCTCTTTATTTTACTTAACCTATTACTATTTCAATTGATATTTCTCAATATTCAAAAGTTTTAAAAATTAGTCCTAGATTTGTATTTTTATAAATATCAATTTTAAATTATCTCATCTCAAAATGTGCCTCCCCTATTTCCCACAATTACAAATACAACTATAAATGCAATATGCGAAAACTAAATATCATACCATAAAATTTCCATACCCCATGTCCCAGTGCGGGAATTCATCACGCACCCACAACCACGACTGCCCAGTACATTCCACATCGCGATTACTACATATATATATATATATTTCGGTCCGTCATTTGTTTCTATTCCATCAACATCATAGCCTCTAATTGGATTCATTATTCGTATTAAACGATGATCAATCAATTCAATATTTTTTTGTTCTCTCTAGTAGAATTGGCAAAGCATTTCTTTCATACAGATTCCTATAATTCGGTCCGTCATTTGTTTCTATTCCATCAACATCATAGCCTATAATTGGATTCATTATTCGTATTAAACGATGATCAATCAATTCAATATTTTTTGTTCTCTCTAGTAGAATTGGCAAAGCATTTCTTTCATACAGATTCCTATAATTCGGTCCGTCATTTGTTTCTATTCCATCAACATCATAGCCTATAATTGGATTCATTATTCGTATTAAACGATGATCAATCAATTCAATATTTTTTGTTCTTTCTAGTAGAATTGGCAAAGCATTTCTTTCATACAGATTCCTATAATTCGGTCCGTCATTTGTTTCTATTCCATCAACATCATAGCCTATAATTGGATTCATTATTCGTATTAAACGATGATCAATCAATTCAATATTTTTTGTTCTCTCTAGTAGAATTGGCAAAGCATTTCTTTCATACAGATTCCTATAATTCGGTCCGTCATTTGTTTCTATTCCATCAACATCATAGCCTATAATTGGATTCATTATTCGTATTAAACGATGATCAATCAATTCAATATTTTTTGTTCTCTCTAGTAGAATTGGCAAAGCATTTCTTCCATACAGATTCCTATAATTCGGTCCGTCATTTGTTTCTATTCCATCAACATCATAGCCTATAATTGGATTCATTATTCGTATTAAACGATGATCAATCAATTCAATATTTTTTGTTCTCTCTAGTAGAATTGGCAAAGCATTTCTTCCATACAGATTCCTATAATTCGGTCCGTCATTTGTTTCTATTCCATCAACATCATAGCCTATAATTGGATTCATTATTCGTATTAAACGATGATCAATCATTCTGGAGCCAGCAGTACGGGGATCTGGTAGGAATAATGCTACGATGACCCTGAACATATTGAAATTACACATCAACAGAACACAGAAAAAAACTTGGAGTGCTGAGTGAGCTGCGAACATTACATTGATATAGCATGCCTCCAGAAAACCAAGCTTAATTGAAATCTGAAATGTTAAATCCCAGGCTACTATACTGTCAGGATTGTCAGGATTGATCTAGAAAGATGAAACGGCGGATGGACTCGCCTCTTCATAATAAAATATCAAAAATTTAAATATAAGGAATTTGAGGTAGATACCTTCAATTTCAAGATAACCGAATTTCAAGTTATTAAAGTACTATATTAAAAAAACAGCACACAAACATTTAAAATAATAAACACTTACTACTAGAAAATACACGTCCATCACCACTATAATAATTCAGGAGTCAACAATATACCTCTAATTTAAATAAATAGTCAACTTTCAAAGCTAGTAAAATTCAAATCAGTTATTTTTGTATGACATATATAAATCCTCTCTCTATTTACTGAAATTAATTTTCCAAAGAATTGTTTTAATATGTCAAAAGACATTATATTCCCTGTTTTTTAATGTCTTAATTTGATTTTATTAATTTTAGTAAGCAGATATTACATATTTATTTTTGGCGCTCTGCCATCTAAAAAGTACAAGTGCTCGTGGTCAGGAAATGCCTTCTTTATTTTTAATATTTATTTTTATATTAAATAATATTATTTTGATTTATTATGTTTAAACATCCTGAAAAAAAAAACATTTTTACATGGGCTTGCCTTAAGCTTAACAAACAACAATAATATTAATAATCATTTTAACATCATTATTATTATTGCTACTATTAATATTTTCCATGGATATTTATAGACCAGGTTACCTTTTTAATTTTTATTGAGGTGTAATTCTGGCAAATGAATATACTAGGTTACCGGAATGTAAATATGTTTTCCAAGTAGAGATTACGAGATGGTCAAAAACATTGTACCTTTTTCAGCCGCTGCTTCAGCAGTAAAATGGATAGCATTCATGGAACCAAAGTTCACTGGCTTTCAATCCCTAGAACTATTTTAAATTATTCCCTTAAAGGTACTACTTTCCGTACATAGAGTAACTACCATTTTCCACCAAAGGAATTAACAAATCTCCAACCTAAACAGTTACAGAGATCTGGAGATTAAATCGGTAAAATCTGATGGGATCACCATAGATATTCCTATCAATTTCATTCAAAGAGAGATGTTGTTTTGTTCCTCAAGATATATTTCGCAAATTCAAATTTCAATGTACTCAATCTAACAAACGACTATTCTAATAGCATCATCGGGTGTTTGTGAACCCCTTTGAAGACGAAACCTCACTATTTTAAGAAATTTAGTGAAGGCTATTTTATTGCTGAAAGATTGAGTACATTGGGAGATAATGTGCAGGAGAGAACTTGAAGACGATCCCTAAATCCTGAAACTTCGTTTGTAGACACGTTCCTTGGATTAAGGGGAGAAATGGTAGATGGGAGGGCGTTACGGAAGTTATCATGACAGCGGCAGTAATATGATAAAGTTTTCCTTATACATAAATCATGTGTCTGAAATGTGTATTTAGTTATTTGAATTTTTAGCATTTGGCCTTGTGATGTCCTCTAAATCCGGTAAATAAAGTATACATATATACGTATATGAAATCTTGTATTGTTTGATATGTACAGTCGATTCTACAATCAAAACCAAAATTTCACGGTTTCGAGCCACAACTAAAATTCTAACATAAAACTAATAAGAAATATGACCATTCGAGTTTTTGAACTAATCAAGTTTCAAACCAATTTTTAAAGCCCTGGAATAAACTTTGAATTTGTAAAGCCAATGTTTACATTTACATTACATTCTATACATCTTTTTTACAAACTTGAAGAATGTTTGTGTATTCGCATTAGATAACATTATGTAGTTCTAAAACCGAACATATCGCTGAGGTTTTTTTCGTTGCCACTTTAGATTTTGAGGTATGTCTCGAGATCGAAGTGTTGGAATAAGTGATAGTCGGACGTAAAACAGTGGGTGAAGAAGGGGTTTCAAGCACAACTCATTTAAATTTCGACATCTATTGTTGAATGTGTAGTCCGGAATTGTCATGGGAAAATACATACTCTTATTGGAGATCATTTGTTGGTTGGAAGTTGGTTTGGAAAAATATAGCTACATCAACCAATGCGGAGAGTAACAGAGTCACTGAAACGTCGAGAATTAAATAAATTATTGGTTGATGTAGCAATATTTTCTAAATATAACTTCTTATTATGAAGAGTAGATTCTTTGAAGTTCTTGTTCAATTTTTCGGCTTGTTGAAAATACCTCTCAGTAGCGGAGTGGTTCTGTCTAGGTTCAGGAAGCTGTGCTGGATAGTACAAGCCATAAACACCAAACAGTTTCCATTACTTTCTTCAGGTGCTATTTGGGCTTTGTGAAGTGTTTCAGAACTACATACAACCATTGCTCTGAACGTCGTCATAGAGAGTTTACTTCTCGTCGCAAATTATAATACGTTCGGACAACGGGTTGTTCTCATTGCGCTCAAATAGCGACGACCGACTACATTTCAGAACGTCAATTTATCTAGTTTAAGTTTAATTCGTGCAGCGTGTATTTGTTGAGCTTCTTTATTTTTTCAATTTGACTCCGACGCCGAACAACTTGACTAGTCGACGGTGGGTTCTTCGGTAACATATTTTGTACGATTGCCGTCTTTGATCACTCGGTGTTAGTAGGATGCCTACGATATTCTCTTCAAAGCTGGCGCGAGGCCATATACACGTTATACAGGCACATCCCCGCACGCGGTGTTCGCATTTCGAGTTGTTATTCAGCGGTGTGTCCAAGTTAAACTTGTGAAACAAAATTATGTATATTTTTGCTTTAAAAGTATTTTTTAAATATTATCTGTATAAATATTTAGTGTAGCTAAATCCTGGCAACAATAATACAAATCACTTTAATTCATTTAAACTAAGCCCTACACTCAACAATATACAGAATATACACATCAAAGACTAAACAGAGAAACAATGTAATCATTAAGAATACCATTTAGCATATATACGCAGACAGATACAATCAGAACAAACCAGAATGAATTTTGTGACTATTTTGCAAGTTCACCCATCAATAATATCTTTGTAAATACCTTCACAAGAAGAAGAAAACCAATATAAATAACCCACAATTGTACAAATATAGAAATGATATCCCAAAAACCGTTCAAATACAATATATCATATGATATACGTGGTTATTACATTGCTTCGTGAAGGGAATAGTTCGGAATGTAGAGACGATACTTAGGTTAGATATATATTATTGTTGTTGTGATAATGATCTAAAATAATACGGAATATAGGATCATAAAATATTAATAGAAATAAATTATAGAGCGAAATATAGGTTTTGAAAAAAATGATGTCTCACATAAATATATAAAATGCTATTATTTACAAATATCTCGGCTTAAAGTTCGACGACAATGGCAACTCGGCCGCTATTGTTGCATCATCCAAATATCTAACAATTATGTTAAAAGTAAGTTCTAAAATAGGCATCTCTAAGTATTTTAATTACGATTAAAAAAACCGTATTTGACACCAAAACGATCTTAAATCAGGAATAAACAGTAATATATTTGCAAATACATTCAATATTATTCAAGTTTCGATTGAATGGTAATCTATATATCGTGTCATATTTAAGTACAAGTTAATAATAAGCATTGCATTTGGGAAAACAGATAAAAATAATTCAAAATAGGTCTAATTATATATTTTTAATCTATATATTTGTTTACATAATTGTTTTAATACCACTATGTACATATCTTTATATCAATATCGTAAAGCCTATATAAGCATATTGCATTATTAGAGATCTGCTTGAAAGCACCATTTTTAGAGGCCAAATCAGACTTCGGGTACTAAAATGATAATTTTATTCAATTATATATGTAGACATTATTTAAAAATTCTTACCAGATTCACGTTATGAAATTGACAGCAGGACCGGATGTGTTTTGACCCGCCAATGATCTACATTCGAAATCGCCTCTAAGCGGATAATGCAAGAATTCAACTTGGACTCTGATGATTACGGCTTTGTTTTGGACACATCTCAATAGTCAATTTTGGTTGTAAAATGTTTCTTACTTTTTTCCTAATAACTTGATATTTAGGTTTCTTTGCAACGCTTGACTCTCTCTCTCTCTCTCTCTCTAGCCTCGCTGTTCACTGGAACTGATATTTCACATCGCAAGACTCCCAATATAATTGTAGAACTTTGGCCGTTGACATCGGTCACTTATTACATAAAAATAAATTATTTATCAACGATTCAAATGGACCAAACGACACCAAGATCATCAAACGAGAGTTACTCAAAAGGCGCACATTGCCCTAAGGTTTATTTATATTTCCCTCAAAAATATGTATAAAATATTCTTGATTATTATCCAAGGGAACACACCTTAAAATTTCAAGTAGGTATATAATTAAAGGAAATATATGAAATTCAAAAAAAATTATTTCCCTTTATAAAATTATTTTGAATAATATAATGGGAAAATGGCGAACTATATAAACTTTTCATTATTAAATTATAAAGTTTAGAGAATAGAGAATTGATTTTTTTTATTTTATAATATTACATTTTCTAAAATATTTATATGAAAGATTCAATTATAATTTTATTCTGTTTGTGTTTTTTGTTTGTAAAAAAAATATATGTAAAAATGTGTGTATATATCATAAATATTTATCGATTGTTTTTCTGATTTAGAGAGACAAAACAACAACAAAAAGCCTTAGAAATAAAAAATGAATAAAAACATTATTAATGTATTGGCTAGAGTTCCCTTTCTATTTAGGCAGGCGATGATTCTGTTTATTCATTCTCTCGGAATGGTACACAGACCTGAGCGCTCACCCGATAAGGGAAGGAGGCACTGCTACTGAACGTGCCGGGAATATATTAGAACGGGGCCCGTGATTAAAATTTTATAAACTTTTTCATCTATACACTTTCTTCTTTCTTGTGACTTGCCTTAGTTTTTCCATAGTTCCCCCTTACCCCACTTCTACTCAGCTATATCTTCCGATAGACCCAGGAGTTATTCTAGCTCTCCCAGCCACGCCTTCTATACATTTTTCAAAGTTTAATCGTTTTTTTAGGACACACATAATAAATTTAAGGGCCGAAAAAATAACAATAATAAAATATAATATTATATTAATTAAACAATTAAAAAGGTTTCCGGAGATGAGTTTCTTTTTATTTTATTAACACCGTCTCAAGCTTTCTGGCATTTCTGCCGTTCTACGGGAGAACATATATAATGTTTTTTTTTGGCATAAGGCGTTTTATTCATTATATATGTTTTCTTGTATAAGGTCAGAGATGCCCGAAAGCTTGCGACGGTTTTAATAAAATAAAAAGAAACTCATCTCCGGAAACTTTTTCATTGTTTAATTAATATCCAGATTTAAATTAATTGTTATAATATTATATTAATTTGCTATGTAATATTAAGGATATTAACAACATCGTCTGAAGTTTTATTTTCGCAAATATCTCAATTATAAGACATAAATATATGTACATGTACATGTAAAGTACATATGAGTCATAGCTTAAAACCACGATATGCAGGTAGGCTTTGGTCTGAATTTTTCAAAAATGGTATTATGGTTGATTCCTTATCATCACTAGTAAAGTTATAAATGGGGTGATAACATAGTGGATTGATATAATCGCTAATTAATGGGAGAGGTGTCTTTTTTAGTAGATGAATCTAAGTAATACACTGAGGACCACTTTCGACACAACTCTTGAAACACAGTAACCTGGAAGTTCATATATCGGGGAACGGCTTCATTCTTAGTGATATGTCGTGTGTGTATCTATATTGTTCACATGTGCTCAGACTTCAATGGCTTTTAACGCCCTTTCAAAAATATTTGAAAACTATTTTAAATAAAAATATATATAAAATGTACCATAAGAGGCACCTCTTATTTCAATTATACATCAGAACAATTCACTTGTTCATCACCTTAGTAAATAAACTTCACTAGTGATGCCACAACACCAGGTTTTGCAAATTCAGACAAAAGCCAACCTGTATTCCATGGTTTCGGGCTTTGACCCTCATCAGTACAGGGGTGGCTTCGATTTCATAACACACTACGATAGGGATCATGAAATAAGTCGAATGCTCTACAAGCAAGCTTATAATTTATGAACTCGATATTAGCGAATATCACCGACATATGCGCGACAAAATCATATTCTCATTTCATATCAATACTTTAGGCCTGGTTTTGTCTACAAGTATGTTGTGACGAAAGAATATGTCGCAAAATATCAAAATATAGATTCTAAATTTACTTATATATATATTTTAATATTTAAATATTATTTTTATATAATTTTTATATTTTTGTGTGTATAAATATATTTTATAAAGGTAGTTCAATATTCATTGATTCGGGATACAAGCTAATATTACCTACCATTCGCTATCTGGCGCAAATAAATAGTTCCAATTTCGCATAATAATATATGTCAAGTAGAGAACATTAGCTCGCTACACATGCGACTGAGAAACTTGGGGATATCTAAACCTAAGTTCTAATTTAGATGTTTGTGATGTTCTATCTGAAACCTACCTGAAGAAAGGTTATGAGATTGGCTCAAGGAGAGAGGACCTGCTTGAAGGGGAATTATATGAGAAAATAGTTAACCTCTTATAAAACATGAAAGCATATTTATAAAAGTTGGCCTTATTCCATGGTCAATAGCAGTATAAATTCCTCAAAATTATCTGCAGTTTAAAAATAACTTAAAACTCCTTAAGTTCATCTTAGCACGATGAAGACGCGATTTATTTTTGTTCATTGATGTAGAAAATAGTTTTTATCGTTGAAAAATTAATGGCTTCTTAAATGCTATCATATCAAAACATAGCTTATTTTTAATAAGCTCAATATTTATCAATTCTTACTTATTGAAAGCATTATATATTTTAAACATAAGGTATCAGCGCGTCTCATATAATAAATGAAAACATTGCACGCGTTTTCAAACAAGTATCTACTGGGTTTAATGCAAATGAAACTTTTTTTTTCATTGGAAAAATCAAAATTCTCGCCAATAGTTTCATTAATTTTATTTATTTTATAGAACACTTTTATTTTAACTTCGCATTAATTGCATTTGGATATGAAAATTTCTATTTAAGATTTGAAATGTGATTAAAAAAAGGTTAATTTCACATATAAGGTGAAATTTTCTATTAAGTCTTAAAAACATATGCATTTAATTTGATAAGTTATTTTCAAAATTGAAATCGATAAAATGATCAGCAAAATACCTTTCTGTTCTAGCTTACCATATTTGTTTAGAAATACTAGTTATATTCACAATATTTATATATTCGTCTAAAGTGAATTCGAGTCGTTCCATTACAAGTATATATATATTATAATCATACTCTATATATAATTATATTGATACAGCAAGAGACTTATATTATAATAACGACTTCTTGGTTAATATATATCAATTTTCAAATAAAGAAAATAAAAAGCCATTAACTGAGGGGAGATGCTAACTGAATGTCTCAAGATGATAAATCATTAACTCACAAATTCAATTTAAATATTATTTAAAAGATAATAATGTATCCGCATACCCCCCCTGTGCGGTTAAATTATGTGTGTATGCATCATTAAATTTTAATATAAATATTTTATATATTGCACGAGTGTGCGTGTGGGCCTACAATTAATCAAAAATGGAAATAAACATTTATCTTACATAATTTAAATGGAAACTTTAAAATATGAGGAAATAAAAACAAATAAATGCAATTATTCAAAACAATTTAAATATGTAAATAACTAGTTCAACATAGATTGTATCCAAGCATCTTTTGAAACTATTTTATAAATCGCCAATTTTTATTTTTTTTTGTAACTGAAAGAGATTCGTCTGTTTGCATTTTAAATGAGACATTTGGCTTGAAAAAGGCGGGAATTCCCCGCCCCGGCGAAGTATATCTAATTAATTTCAAATAACAGGTTTTATATAAGGGTTAAATTTAATTTTTAATTATAAAAAGGGCCTAGATAATTTAATTTTCCGCCTTATTGTAGGGGGTAAAAATT
Source organism: Cordylochernes scorpioides (assembly GCA_030710605.1). Classification (NCBI taxonomy): domain Eukaryota; kingdom Metazoa; phylum Arthropoda; class Arachnida; order Pseudoscorpiones; family Chernetidae; genus Cordylochernes; species Cordylochernes scorpioides. The sequence continues at coordinate 95,265,674 of CP092864.1, forward strand.
TGAAAGTTATCTAAGCAAGACAAGGGGCTTGGAACGAAATAAAAAGGTGGTTTCTATAAAGTTGATAATAATTATTTGGTGTAATCTTGGTGGAGGAATAATTAAGTCTGTGGGGTTCTCTATTGACACAGCTGGCCTCTTCTTTGCCCATACACAAGTGGCTGTGGATTCAGGCATTCTTACTGAAAGGATTAGAGGCTTTTTGTTTACCCCACTCAATTAATTTTAAAGAAGGTTTATTTATCATGCATTTTTGGAAATTGTTGAGGGAAAATACTCCATGCTCAACAATAGAGAAGAGATACCTATTTACTATAAATGAATGTAAATTAAAAATTTCACAGATAGAAATGTGTTTAATAAGATTAAAGAAGAGCTGTTTATTCATTCAACAAAGCTTCAGATGGGTGATAATGGTTCATTTAGATATTTTAAGATGTTTTGGATTCACTCAAGAGGATTCTAATTTGTTTGTTTGAATAATATTCAAAGTCTTTGTTGAAATATCTTATCTATAATAGAAAAAAATGTAAATTCAATTGATTAATTTTAGAAAGAAGGTTCGTCAATTTTTTAGATGAAGTAAATATATTGTGTAGCAAGTTTAAACGCTAACTGAATATATATTGTCAAATTTGTCCCTTACTACCCATTTCTTGATTTCTCTGGAGAGATAACAGCACGAAATATATATACTCTATAACAAAAAATCGACGCACCAAGAAGCAGTTGTCCGATTTATATGAAAATACGTATACAAAGAGGTTTCGACCAAACATGCAAATGATTGAAATTTGGTGGCCGATTTATGCGAAGAAAGAGCTCCAGCGCATCTGAACTGCGCATCCAGCACGAGCATTCTAGACTCAATATTCGGCGCGGCACGTGCTGATTTTCAGAATTTCCGTTTAATATTTTAGCAGTACGCCTATTTCTACTGTATCAATGCCTCGCCGAAAGATTCGTGCTCATTACGAACATATGTCAGAGTTTGAAACTGGTCGTGCCATTGGATTGAAAGAGGCTGGTTGGTCTAATCGACTAATCGCGCGACATCTGTGTCAAAGTGATGCGGCTATTAGGCGATGTTGGCAAAAGTGTGTCAACAACGGAAGTATGCAACGTCAGAACGGCAGCGGTTGACCAAGGGCAACAACAGAACGGGAGGACAGAGTAATTGTCAGAATGGCTGTCGCAGCACCGGAATTCACTTTATCTACCATCCAACGTGTGACCGGCACACAAGTGTCCAAAATGACCATCAACAGGCGACTAAGAGAGCGGAATCTAAGAGCTCGCCGACCGATGCAATGCCTACCCCTCACACCCGTGCACCGACAAGTCCGACTACAGTGGTGTCGGGAGCGATCAACTTGGAACTGCGCTGACTGGGGACGTATAGTCTTTAGTGACGAGTCCCGTTTCTTACTGTGTCCTGACGACCGTCGCAAACGTGTCTGGAGACGTCCTGGGCAGCGTGTGGATCCTGGCCTTACTGTCGAACACCACACAGGTCCACAACAGGGCGTTATGGTCTGGGGTGCCATTTCATTTGATAGCAGGACCCCATTGGTAGTCATTCCTGACACCCTGACAGCACAACGGTACGTAGATGACATTCTACGGCCTGTTTTGTTGCCGTTCTTCTCATATCACACCGGGCTTACTTTTCAACAAGATAATGCCCGGCCACACACGGCGCGTGTTACTATGGATTGTCTTCAATCTTGCCGAACTCTTCTGTGGCCAGCAAGGTCCCCTGATCTCTCGCCCATAGAGCATATCTGGGACGTGATGGGAAGGCGATTGCAACCATCCCGGAATGTTGACTATTTAGCCCGTCAGTTGGAGACAATTTGGCAAGAAATCCCGCAGCACACAATCCGGAATCTTTATCATTCCATGACACGCCGGGTGGCAGTTTGCATCCAGGCCAGTGGGGGTCCAACGACATATTGACATTCTCAATTTGTGACGATCAAACTCTGAAATAAAACAATTAATTGTTCTGAAATTGTAATCGTTTTTTCCCCTATACATGCTCTTTATATACACCAATTTTTGTTCTAATCTGACAACTCCTTCTTGGTGCGTCGATTTTTTTGTTTTACAGTGTATATGTATATTTATCAATTATTTTTATCTATTTATTTCTATTTATTCCTATATTTATCATTCTATGATCTTATTTATATATATTCGTCTATATTCAATTTTGTAATTAACCATATATAATCTTTGAGATTGAAACTGATTTATTAAAATGTTCATATAAGATTATATATAGTTAATTACAAAATTGAATATATACGAATCTCTCTCTCTCTTCATATTGTTGCATCATGTTTAATGCAGGTATTTTAAAAATCATTTATAATATTATTTTTAATATATTTTAAATTTGATTTATATATTTATTTATTTTTATAAAACAAATTATTACTATAAAATATTATGTACTATAAAACATTTGTATTTTGATACACTGGATACACCACCTGCTTTAAAATTTGATGTGATAAATAAATATATTTTCTAGGTGCTATCTAAAATATAGTTGTTTTATTATTGACTGGTGTAACCTTGTAGGATGGTTGAGACACGTTCTGGAAAGATGCAAGACGCGTCTGAGAAGAGAATCAAGACTGAAGAATCTGCCAAACCGCAGCCTAGTGCAACAATATATATATTATTTTTCATATTTATATATATATATCTCAAATAAAGCAATCCATAAATAAATCTTTAATTATAAAGGCATAAATTAAAAAATATATATATACTAGCGAACCCGGCCACGCGTTGCTGTGGCTAAGTTGTAATATGTTAAATTAATATTATACTAACCTATTCAGTACAGTAAAGTTAATATTCACTTATAAAGATAAAAATGTTTTAGCCGATCTAAAGCCCTACGGGATTGAGAATGGAACGTTACGTTAAAATTTGAAAGTGATTTTTATATATACAGATAATATAGCCCTTTATTGTAATTATTGATTATAATCACTGCATTAATAAATGTCAATGAACCTGTTTTTTTATTTTAAAATAATTCGCCAGAAATCGTTCCGGTAGTATACTAAACAACTTCCCAAAGTTTCATGGCAAACATCTAAAATAAAATAATACTTTTAATACTTTGCTACAATATTAAAAAGAGGGGTGCTTAGGTGTTTAAAATGTAAAATGTGCTCTAAATAGTATTACATAGAGCCTTCATAACAAACATATTTAAAATAAACCAATTAAAATATAATAATGCTGTAAAAAAAGACTTTGCTACAATATAAAAGAAATGAAAATAAAAAAAAAAGACACCCACGCTGAGCCTCGAACCTAGGTTTGTTATAAATATTATTTAAAAATTGTTTATGTTAAATTTTATTTTAAAAAGCCTACATTTTAAATAAAATAATATTTTTAATAATTTGCTACAATAATATAAAAGAAATGAAAAAAAAAAACACCCACGCTGAGCCTCGAACCTAGGTTGTGGGGGTACGAAGCTGTGTACCTAACCTATAGGCTAAGCTTGACGTTACAAATACGCTCATGCGAGGCTATTTCAGGCCCGCGAGTGGGCGCTGATTGCGAGTGAATTTACGTTTTATTGTAAATAAAAATGCAACGAAAGGTTATTTCTAAAGAGTAATTAGCCAGAAACCATCCCGGTAGTATACTAAACAACTTCCCAAAGTTTCATCACGATCGGTTGAGCGATGTAGAAGATTATCACTTACGAACGGACCAACAAACATTCATTTTTATATATATAGATAATATATAAAAATGCGGACTTCATTTTTCTAGGTGTTTCCACCAATAATCTAGAATTTAGCGGTAAAATAATTGATCTGAACAGAGAAACAAAACTGAAATTATATTTAAAGGCGTTCATATTGTTGAAAAAGGAGATAGGAGAAGGAACTGATCACCGGAGGATTTTATTGAACGGTCACGGTAACCAACCTCACACTAAAAGGTAAGAGAGCACACACAACTAACAAAGACATCTATTTATATACAATATAAGACACAGCAGATTAACAGGTCACTGGCCAAAAAGAATAATTATATTATTTCCATATTTAGAAATCTAAGATAATTGTCATTTTAACACTTCCTCTGAATTAATCACATTTCTACATTCCAAATCCAACGACGTGTTTTTCATACGAGATCCTTTGCAAGCTTTTAGTGAGGATGTCGGAAACATTTTCATGGGTTGGTTTCTGGACGACCTCGACAAATCGTTCGCTGAAAATGCTTCTGAGGTAATGCCATTTAATGTCAATGTGTTTAGTTCTGGCATGATAAACCGTATTTATCACCAGCTGTGGAGCACCCTGGTTATCCGTCTTCAAAATGATCGGTTCATTCAATAATTCACCAAATCCCATCTCATTCAACAGCGCTCTAATATAGACTGCCTCCTTTCCTGCTTCAAAAAGTGCGATGTATTCTGATTCCGTGCTCGAAAGAGTGACAGTCTGCTGCTTCTTTGATTCCCAGGCTATTGGACCTCTTCCCAAGACGAAAACAATTCCCGATTGAGATTTTCTGTCAACGAGGTTTCCACCCCAATCAGCGTCGACATAACCATAAAGGTCCTCATTAGCTTTCCTGTAAGTTATTTTTAAACAAGAGCGGAGGCACGCTTAGCAGCTTTCCAGTGTTGTTTCCTAGGATCATTGCTGAACTGTCCCAAAGCACTAACCGCATAGGCTATATCAGGTCTTGTCGACACTGAAAAATATATCAATGATCCAATCAGCGATTGGAATTCTACCTATTTAACTGACTCATTCTCACCCTCTATAGATAAAAATTTGTTATCTTGGAGTTCGAGTCCATGGGTGTAGAAATAGGCTTGGCTTCTTTCATCCTATATTTCGCCAGAAGTTCTTCAATATATTTATCTTGATCTATGGATATTGAACCATCCTTTTTCATTTGTATCCTTATGCCCAGGCAACAGTTTATTGCTCCAATATCCTTAATTTGAATAACTTGATTCGCCGCTAGGTGGCCGAATTGACTAGACGTGCGTCGCATCGCTCTTGAAATCCGGTAAATATTACTTTTTACTATAATATATTCTATTTGGTTTTCATTGCTGTACCTTGAATATTTGATAAGCAAACTTATATTCCTTATTTTATTGAGGAGAAGAAACTCACTTTAGATCAACGTTTGCAAATTTCAACAATGAATTTTTTTTATGTTATGCAAATAAGCCTGAAATGAAAGTACCCTCCTATACTAGGAAAGCTAATCTGAGATGTATAGTGCTAATGCTATTACTGCTATCCGGGATAGAGCAAAATCCAGGGCCTAAATCTACAAGAAAGACAACGTTGGATGTGGGCAAAGAAAGAGATTTACATGAGTTAATGGCAGCGATGTCAAATAGAATTGACGATTGGGGAGCAAAGCTGGAATCAAGGTTTTCGGAGTTAGAAACAGGTTTGGAAAAAATTAACCAGCGCCTACTACAACTGGAGACTTCCCTAGGAACTATGGCGAAGTCTGTATCGGCTAACTCGGGAAAGATCTGTGAAATCGAGAAAAGGATGGATCTCTACGAGATGAAACAGAGGGAAAAAAAATTGATTTTTTTTTTGGAATAGAAGGAAAAGAAAACGAAAGCCCCGACGAATCTCGCTCGCTGATACAAAAACTAATTACAGATAAGATGCAAATATCAGAGGAAATTCAAATACAAAAATGCAGAAGATTTTTCGGGAAAGTCAATTTACCACTTCTCATTGAAGTACCGGAATATAAAGAAAGAATTGTACTTTTGAAGAACTCATTCAAGCTAAGAAATAACAGAATATTTCTAAATAAAGATTATCCTCCAAATGTTATAAACCAGAGAAAACTATTAATTAGAAAAAGAAAAGAACTCCTGGATAGAGGAATGAGAGCTAAATTGAGAGACAATATTTATTAATGGGAAACACAAGATACTATGTTTCAAATGACCAAGTTATGGACCAGGGAGGTAAACCTTTATAGCAACATACAGTTATTAAACATTCTAATGTTAAGCCACATTTTAATAAGATTGAAAAAATATGTAAAAATAAAGATCCAAGTGCTGGCGTTGTACCATATGTAAATACTTTAAATAGTGAAATATGCAAATTCGCTCCTAAAAAATATTTCAAAGCAAGATCATGCTAGGGAAGCGAATATTAATCTTGAGATTGTAAATGGAAGAATTAACTATGGCGGAAAGAAACAGCTTTCACTGTTGTGCTGGAATATTAACGGTTTAGTCAGGATTTCATCCACTTTCCATTTAGTTGATTACCTGAAAAAATTTAACATATTCGCTCTAACTGAAACATGGACTGATCATTACTTAGGATACAAACCGAACGGATTTCAATTGATAGAATCTAAGGCCTCCAGAAATCACAAACTGGGTAGATCTTCGGGCGGTATTATCGTCGGAATTGGAAATATAATTAAAGATTTATTGGTAAATTATGAAATAGATAAACACTGGATAATTATTACTCTAAAATTGAACACCAGAATATTAACATGTATTTTCTTTGTATACCTACCACCTAATGAAAATTATATGACTAACAGAAATATTTTACAGGAATGTATAGAAGTTAAAATTTCAGAGGGATACGAAGTTGTACTAGCTGGTGATTTGAACACGCGCACAGGAACACAGGGATACCTACACAACCCACTAATGCTGCCCACCTCTTTAAATGTCAGTCGTAACTCCAAAGACGAGGTAATTTCCCCTAATGCAGTGCAATTTATAAATTTTCTTGAAGATAACCTCCTGGTAATTATTAATGGAAGAACGAAGAGTGATGAAAATGGGGAATACACCTACATATCAGAACGGGGTTCCTCTGTGGTAGATTACTGTATAGTTTCTCATTCGCTCTTAGAACATAGAATTGATTTGTTGATTAATCCACTTCCATATTCGGATCATATGCCAATGGTTATTAAAATGGACTCCAATTTAGATGGAATGAAATTTGAAAGATCTACAGCTTATACCTTTAAAAAGTACAAATGGGCATCCGAAAAAGAGACTACCTTCATACAGAATCTAGTCGCAATACAAGGATCTTGGTATTCACCGATTGAAATGCTAACTAATAATTTCACCAATCAAATCCGGAGTGCAATGCATACTGCTGGTAGGCAAGTAGTAATAACACCCGATGGTCCTAAATCCAAGCCTTGTTTCGACCGTGAGTGCTACTTAACAAAAAAAGCTCTAAAATCTCAGCTTAAAATCTACATAAGATCAAACAGTGAAGGTGACCGCAAGGCATACGCTTTATTAAAAAAGAAATACTCATCACTTCTGACCGACAAAAAGAAAACCTACTATATTAAAATACAAGAGAGGTTGAAGGAGGTGAGGGACTCGGCGGGTTTTTGGAAAACAATATCACTGTTTAAAAATAGAAGAACAACTCTCGGAAACATTTCTATTAAAAAATGGCAACAGTTTTATACCGAACTTCTCGCGACTTCGCCACCAGTCAAGTACGATTTGTCCATTAGAGTTATACTGATGCCAGACGACGAGTTAATGGCCGAAATATCCCTGTCGGGGATAACTGGAGAAATCGCTCACTTGAAGCGCAATAAGGCTTGTGGACTCGATAATATTCCTAATGAAGCTATAAAAGCCTTGCCCCCAGCTTATTTGACTGCTTTAAAAGATATTCACAATAGAGTTCTAAAAACTGGTCAATTTCCAACAACCTGGTGCAAAACAATTATACATCCCATCTTTAAAAATGGTGATGCCGACAATCCTCACAATTATCGGGGAATAGCACTTCTAAGCAACCTCGCTAAGCTTTTCTCATCAATACTGAAAATACGGCTAAGCAACTGGACCGAAAATAGAGCAATTATACCGGAAAATCAAGCGGGTTTCAGAAAAGAACATTCATGCCAGGATCATATTTTTACTTTAGTCTCACTAATCCAATTAACACTTAGACGTAAAAGACGAAAGTTCTACGCTTTCCTTATTGATCTTAAAAAGGCTTTTGATACGGTGCCTCAAGCTCTCCTATGGAAAAAACTGTTAGACATCGGATTGAATTTCCGATTTATAAATCTAATTAAGAATTACTACGAAAACATGACAGCTGCGGTGAGATGGAACAATTCATTCACTGAATTTATTAAAATAAAATCCGGAGTGTTACAGGGTGAACCACTATCTCCATACTTATTCATACTTTTTATTAACGACCTGATTAGTACTTTTGACTGCCGGATATACCTGGTATTTATCTGCCAAAGCATAGAAATATTCATTTGTTACTATATGCAGATGATATTGTACTGATAGGCGAATCTAAGAACAATTTGCAGTTAAAAATTAATATGATACGAAAATATTTTGAGGAAAATATGCTAACGCTGAACGAAAACAAATAAAAAATAATGGTATTTCGCAATGGTGGGAAGCGCTCAAAATCCGATAATTGGTATTGGGGACAACAAACACTGAATGTCACGGAAAGATACATGTATTTAGGATATCCACTCACCTCAACAAACTCTTTTAAGCAAGCCGCATTATACTATAAGGGTAAAGCTCTCGCGGCCAGTGGTGCGGTATGGCCTATTCTGACCAGGTCGAAGATGAACTCTCTTAAATCCTCTATGAAACTTCATGACGCGATGGTTTTATCAACCCTGCTATACGCGACACCTGTTTGGGCAAATGAGCATACATTAATTGTTGATCAAATTCAGGACTCATTTATGCGAAGATATCTAAATCTAACAAAATACACCCCCGGATACGTGCTCAGGATAGAATTGGGAAGAGTGTCACTCAGCGTTACAGTCTTGAAACTTACCTTAAAGGTTTGGTTGAGAATGCTGGGAATGGGTGAAACTAGACTGTCGCTGCTCTGCTTGTCACAGCTGTGGGAAATCTCAAACGCAACGAAAAATATATATGTTTCACGGGAAGTATAGTTAATATTTTAAACAACACCGGATTTCAATGGCTGAATTGCTGCACAGACTATAGAACATTACAAAGAGAAATTCCCTACATAATCAGGACTGCAATAGACCAGTCTCTGCAAAAGGATCACACAAGAATAATAAATTCAAGACTTTACCCCCACTATAAAAACATCTGCTCAACTCCGTTACCGGAACACTATCTGTCCAGCGATTTCCCGCTCCGGGTCAAACGGTGTATTGCCGGACTGAGAATCCTCTCGGTGCTCTTTGCTGATAATCGCCCCAGAATATTTAAAACAGATGGATGGACATGCGAGATTTGCGGGTCAAGAATGGAGCCGGGGCTACATCACCATATACTCTCATCTATGGAGCTGAAAGACGAACGAGAAGTGCTCCTCAGTGAAATAGGCCTTGAGGGACTCTCTTTGGAGCTCCTGTTGAATGAGGTGGTGAGAAACAGAGCTGGAGCTTTTGCGTTGTTCAAATTCTGGAAGACGGCTGAAGAGAAGAGGAGGCTATATACATAATCTAATTGATGTAAATAATTATATGCAAATAATCTTTGTCAGGATTAGAATGACGAATCCTGTATGGGACTTTGATTCCAGTAAAAGGCTTGTTGCTGCTGTTGTATATAGTCACAGTGTAGAAAATACTATACTATACCTACTACATATAGGTTTCTCTCTGTATTCTTAGTTTTCTTCTCTTCAATTACTCTGTAAACTGGCGAATCCTATATAGGACGAGAGGTCCTCAATAAAGGCTTTTTGTTGTTGTTGTTGTTGTAATTTGACTAACTTTTTCATACCTTCTTTAAAGGATATCAATGCGTCTTCTCTTTCAGCTGCAATTATTTGATCATCAACACAGATTGCTACTAGAAGAATACCTTCATCATGCTTGATATAGACACAATTGTCAGATTGAAGTTGCATCAGTCCCAAATACTTTAATTCAGTGTCGAGCTTTTCATTCCAAACTACACCAGCTTTCTCAGCCCATATATTGCCTTTGTGAGTTGACATACCCTCTCTAGGTATTTTCTCGATACAAAGTTCTCCGGCTGTGTTATATAAATTTCTTCTTTAATTTCTCCATTAAATTAAGCAGATTGAGCGTCCATCTGATGGAGTATCAAGTTGTATTCAACAGCCAAGGCAAAAAACATTCTAAAAGTACTTTGACATACTACTGAGGCAAAAGTCTCTTCGTAGTCGATTCCGTACTTCTGTGAATAGCCCTGTGCTACAAGGCGAGCCTTATGGCTCTCAATGGAACCATTACTATTTCACTTCTTTTTGAATATCCATTTGCTTCTTAAGATATTTTGGTTCTTAGGGGGATCAACCAATTCCCAAGTTTTGTTCAATCAAGGAATCAAACTCTTCCTCCATTGCTTTCCTCCAAAAATAAGGATATTTTCCAGACAGCGCTTCCTCTGCGTGTTTTGAATCTGTCAAGTATTTCGCTTCTAAAAGTTCTTGCGTTGACAAATTGGCTGTATGGTACTCCTTTCTTGGTCGGCCAGGTTTTCCCGTTCTAATATACCTTGGTCTTCCTCTTCTAGAAATGACCACTTAACTTTCTGACGGGTCGCCTACTACATCAGACATATCTAAGTCCAATTCACTTTCAATTTCAGATTTTGGTTTAATATCGGGTGTACTTCCTATTTATTCTACTAGAGGAATTTCCTTGAGAGAAGAATCTTTTCTTCTTTCTTCCACCGGAAGATTTTATTGAACGGTCACGGTAACCAACCTCACACTAAAAGGTAAGATAGCACACAACAACTAACTAATAAAGACATCTATTTATATACAATGCAACACACAACAGAGTAAAAGGTCACTGGTCAATAAAATAATTATATTATTTCCATATTTAGAAATCTGAGAGAATTGTCATTTCAACATATAAAATAAAAAAGATTTCTGAAATATTTTTACTCTTACATTAATCAGAGGACGCTATGCCTAATGTCTCTAGAGTATTACTTAAAAATAAGTGCTAGTTTAAAATTCTTATAAAAGATTAAAAGTAGAATTTAAGAAAATAATGTGTTATATATAATGTTATGAATATATATATATAATAAAGGAATAACACATAGTTAGTTAAAGATGGCATTTTTTTTGTCGGAAGGAAATTGATCTATAAAAGCATAGGGCGCCTCTCCCGTCAAAACTAGACGTCATCTATTGACTGTCGCCGCAAACCTGGTCTGACGAGAGCCATTAGCACGAAACCATGGTCTCCAGGTGTACGCTTTTCAGTTTGCCAAAGCTAGTGTTGTGGCTTTGTCCCCGACACGAGGCCGATAGTTTGCCGCGACGGTCAATAGTTGTCGTATAGTTTTGAAGTTTATTTTGACGGGAGAGGTGCCCTATGCTTTTATAGTTAATTATGTACCAAAAGAGCACCTCTCACTTCATTTGTGCATCAGAACGATACATTGTGCATTATCCTAGATAAAACTTTACTAGTGATGATAAGAATAAGCCACAACACCAGTTTTGGTAAATTCAGACAAGCCAACCTGTATAACCATGGTTTCGGGCTTGGGCCATCCTCAGTACAGGATTGGATGTTGTAGCTCATTCTTTATCATCACTGGTAAAGTATTTTACTTGGGTGACGCACAGTGCATCATTCTGATGAACAAATAAAATAAGTGGTACCTCTTTTGGTCCATTAATTTCATTCTCAAGCAATGTTGTATAGTTAGTTATATTTACTACTATGAAACAACTCTAAAGTGCTACAATGTGACTAGAAAGTAATACCTGTGCTGGTTGGGGTGAATAGAGATATAGAAACTGACACGAAGTAGTGATGACACGGTATTGTCTGATTCCATGCATCTGTTAGGACTGCGATGTTAAAAAACTACCTGAGTTAGGTTGGGGTATGTATAAAAGTCTGTTTGGACTTTGCCTTTATGGTCGGACGGATTTTTTTTCTTATCCCTAGTACACATGGTACAGGCCATGGTAATCATGGTGGGTAAAAGTAAGCGACTGTAAGTGCTCCACATGTATACACATGTGAAGCTGTTCGACTTTGCACTTACAAATGTGCCAGAGCCCATTTTGGTTACTTGTACTCCCTGATGGGGTTGGAATTTTGCAAAAATCGGGGGCCGTTGGAGCATTTTTTTATCAGAAAAAAGTGCCGAATGCGGGAATCGAACCCGGGTCGTAGCAGTCGAAAACCAACGGTTTAGACAATCATTCCACCGACCCCCTTCGGACTGCCTGAGTCTTATTGGACTGTGTTGTTCTGTTCTGACTGCCTGGATATGGTTAGACTGTTTTGTTCTGTTCGGACTGTTTGGATATGGTGGGACTGTTCCGTTCTGTTCGGATTGCCTTTATTTGGTTTGGACTGCTTTTTTCTGTTCGACTGCCTGTGTCTGGTCAGAATGTTTTGTTCTGTTCTGACTGCCTGGATATAGTTGGACTGTTTCATTCTGTTGGGACTGCCTGGATGTAGTCGAACTGTGTTGTTCTGTTCTGACTGCCTGGATATGGTTGGACTGTTTCATTCTGTTGGGATTGCCTGGATGAGATCGGATTGTGGTGTTCTGTTCTGACTGCCTGGATATGGTTGGACTGTTTCATTCTGTTGGGACTGCCTGGATGTAGTCGGACTGTGTTATTCTGTTCTGACTTCCTGGATATGGTTGGACTGTTTTATTCTGTTGGGATTGCCTGGATGAGGTCGGATTGTGGTTTTCTGTTCTGACTGCCTGGATATGGTTGGACTGTTTCATTCTGTTGGGACAGTCTGGATGTGGTCGGAATGTTTTGTTCTTTCCTGACTGCCTGTATATTGTTGGACTGTTTCATTCTGTTGGGACTTCCTGGATGTGGTCGGACTGTGTTGTTCTGTTCTAACTGCCTAGATATGGTTGGACTGTTTCATTCTGTTTGGACTGCCTGGATGTGGTAGGACTGTGTTGTTCTGTTCTGACTGCCTTGGTCTGGTCGGACTGTTTTCAACTAAACATTGATTTAGCCTATTCACTGATATTTGGCCAATATAATTACTTGATAAATCAAGAAAAGCCATCCACGAACGCGTTTCACGCTGTTGTCGCTCGTCAGTGTGAATAAGGCTGTACCACAAAAAATATTTTGGTCTCAGAGGCTTCTTGAAACCAAGAAATGGGTATTTAAAGCCAAACTTGTGTAGAAACGCTAACCATGGGTTGGCCAACATCAGGGAACAGGTTAAATCAATGTTTAGTTAATTTCTGTTCCACTAGATGGAGCTCTGTTATCTAAAAAGCACATGTGCTCCTGGCCAGGATATGCCTTCTTTATTTTTAATATAAACATCTGACCTTTTTTTAAATATATTTTTTTTTCTATTACTTTTTCTTTTACATATATATTATTATGTCAAAAATTGTAATAAAAGCTAAGATATATGTACGGCAATTCGCTTGTCAGTCGGGAGGAATGGGTTCAGGTATACCTTGAAGTAGGTTTACAGCACAAATCAGTTTTCCCAAGCCACTTAATGGTTGTAGAGAGAAGCTCCAATGTGTCTACATTACTTACAGAGTTGATAGTTGCTCCACATTCAGCGAATTCTACGACAAGTGATTCCTCCCTGTCTCTGCTAGCGTCGTGTCGGAATTGGGTTCTCGTCGAGACCAACGTCTTTTTTACGCTGTTCGTGTGGCTTGTAAATATAAATTGAATGAATATCTCGAGAACCGAGGTCCTATTGATCCCGCGTGTTCATTTGATCATTATGACAAAGCAACGGCTATTGGGAGGCTTCTTCGAAGATGGAATAGTTAAATTAGGGAATTGTTAACTGGAATTTTATATACCTCCATTGATGAAGGATTTATAATATATATATCATATATTAATTTAATTTTCGTTTTTTAATATATATATATATTATATAATCTAAAAACCTCAAATATTTCTATATTTTAAAAAATATATACTTTATTTTATTCATTGATAATTTTATTTTTGTTATCATAATTTTTAGAAAGACTTCCAGTTTAGTTGTTTAGTTTTAGTTGTATAATTTTGTTGTAAATATGCGTAGTTAACCAATCAATCCTTTTAAATCACTAATATAGGATTAAATTATAAATTCTATATAATGTGAAACTAAAAAATGTGTAATCTTTCCTCAAGTAATTGAAAATAAAAGCTACTTGACGGTAAATAATTATCTTTTTTTTATCACGACTGCACCTCAACCCTTTATCTTATCGATCCTTTGTCTTATCAAGCCTAATCTAACAACAACACAAAATATTCATAACAATAAGTCGACAGGATTACCTGAATTTTCAACCTAATTGCTCTATATATTATTCAAATTTCATAAAACTATTTTTACAAAATGTCTCGCAAACAAAGGAATGTAGAATATGCCATGACGCCAAATCCAAGTACTATAGAAATAACGAAATTTAATGGTCAAAATTTACACATAATATCTTGGCTCAAATTCTTTAACAAAAAATGTTTACAGAAGCATCTTGAAGGAGATTTTAAACAAAATAATATATCAAATTATCTCGAGGGTGAAGCTTTCAATTATTATATAGAAGAGTTACAAGATATAAATAATTGGGGGGAAATAGAACAAAAATTAACATCATACTTCACAATAAATGATTCAAATTTATTTAGTAGGTTTCTAAATTTAAAATATAATGATAATAATGATCTTGAACAATATTTTAAAGAAAAATCTGCCTTAGCCAATAAACTTAATCTTGAAAAAACACTTTTACTAGAAGCACTTACAGATGGAATGCCAGATCATCTAAAAAAAATATCTAATAGCTGCAAGAGTACAAGAACCTTCAGAATGGTATAAAATCACAACCCAATTAAAATTATCAACAAATAAAGAAGAAGAACCCCAACAACCCTCTACCAGTACAAGCACTCCAGTAAAAATATTTAACTCCAATTCCTCCAAAGCTCAATACCAGCCTTTTCCCAGGACAGCAGCAGCAACTCACCACCAGCAAGAACCCTACAAATCCATAAACCAGCCTCCATACCCTTGCAAGATATGTGCATCTCACCAGCTACCCAACCAGATCCATTTCCATAGAGACTGCCCACTTAAGAACAATAATCATCCGAAGCGCATCAATCCAGGTAGAACATTATTACTTTTTTCTGTATTTATAAACCAAATATCCTTACCTTGTGTACTTGACACTGCATCATCTATTTCCATTATCCCGTTAAAATACTTAAACCATATTTATTATAAAATATTAGATAATTCCCCAAAAGAAAGAATAGGTCAGGTAGAAGGATTTACTTACCCATTATACAAAATATTAGTTAGGCTTAGCTTAGGTAAAATTACAAGGTATCAAGAAATGTTTGTTTGTGATAGTCCAATAGAATATCTTATTTTAGGTTTACCAACATTTTATTTATTTAAGTTACAAATAGATTTCTCAAAAAACCTTCTTTTTTCCAAAATTATAAATTCTTGTATTCTTTTAATCCAAAAACTGATAATCAGAAGTCATATGCCACTACCCTATGTATTCCAGACCCATACTATGTTAAAAATTCATCTCTTTTAAATATTAACCCATTGTGTAATTTCAATTCTTTTGATATACCAACTTCAAATGTTAAACTTATAGATCCTAATTCTCTCTCAAATCCCATTACTGATTCTAACTCATTTCACAGTATGCGACAACCGGACTCTATAACAAATTATAATTCATATTTAGACTTTAGTAAAGTAGATATTAATCCAAATTTCTCAAATCAAACAATTTCAGATATATTGCATAAATATAAGAATGTTTTCTCTAAGCACAATTTTGATATAGGACACATAAAGACTAACCCAATTTGCATATCTCTTTTAGATAATGTTCCCATAGCACAAAAGCCATATAGGACATCTTTTTACAATAATGCTGAAATACAAAAACAAATAACTGAATTATTAAAATATGATATTATTAGACCCTCATCTAGTCCCTATAGTTATCCTGCATTATTAGTGAATAAAAAATCTGATACCCCAAATCACCCCACAAGACTCTGTATAGATTATAGGAAACTTAATCAAAAAACAGTTCCAGAACATACCCCAATTCCACTTATAGAACAAATTATAGATAGGTTATCACAGTCAAAAATATACACTATTCTAGATGTTAAAAATGCATATTGGCATATACCCATAGATGAAAAAGATAGACATAAAACGTCCTTTGTAACACAATTAGGATGTTATGAATGGAACAGACTTCCATATGGTCTAAAAAATGCACCTTCACAATTTGAAAGGATTATGAAGTCAGTTTTCACTAAGCATAATATACACTATGCCTTAAATTATTTTGATGATATTATTATACACTCCAAAACTTATGAAGAACACATTAAACATTTATATGACATATTAGGTATATTCGAACAAGAGGATATAAAGCTGAATCTCAATAAATGCAAATTTTTACAAAAAGAAATACAATTCTTAGGATACACTATTAACTCAGGAAAATATACACCAAATAACACAAATATTGAAGCAATTTTAAAATTAAATAGACCATATAATATTAAAACCTTACAGAGATTTTTAGGCACCATAAATATTTATAATAAATTTATTCCCCATTATGCGCAAATTAGGGCACCTTTGAATGAACTTTTGTTAAAAAATGCTCCTTGGCTATGGAGTGCGAAACATGAACAAGCCTTCCAAACACTTAAAAATTCACTCATATCACAACCTGTACTATATATTTATGACCCATCAAAACCATGTCATTTATTCACAGACGCGTCAAGTCTAGGAGTAGCAAGAGTTCTTAAACAACCAGATGAACAAGGCATTTTACACCCCATAGGTTATTTTTCAAGAAAACTTCATCCATATGAACAGAATTATACTGCCTCAGAAATTGAAACATTAGCTATCATTAATTCAGTACAAAGATTTCACACATACCTACACAACATACATTTTACCTTGCACACAGATCACTTACCTTTAAAATGGATCAAAAATGTAAAAAACCCACAAGGTAGGTTATTTAGATGGTCCTTAATCCTATCTCAATATAGTTTTGACATAAAACATATTAAAGGATTAAATAATATAGAAGCAGGCATGCTGTCAAGAGCACCTGTCTCATTTTACCTAACATATAATGAGTTAAAAGAACACCAATCCACAGAACAAATTAGTAGTGCTAAAATTAAAATTCAAATTGGCCTTTATATGATTAACAAGAAGGGTTTTAAAAGAGCTTATGTACCACAAACACTAAGACACAAATTATTAAGCAAAGTACATACAAAGCATGGACATATTGGAACAACTCAAATGACTAAAATAATTTCTCCACACTATTATTGGCCACATATGACTAGGGATATTGCTATAATTACACAAAGCATTGTGAAACTTGCCAGTTAAATAAATCTAGGGATAACAGAATTGTTTATGGACCACTACAACAGATGCCAATAGCAACACACCCAAATCACATTTTTTCTTTAGATACATTGGGCGGGTTACATAATTATGGGACAACAAGACACAGTATCCATATGATAGTATATCACCATAGTAGATTCCTTTGGGCTTTTCCAACAAAATCTGTATCAACTGATTCTTATATAACTTGTCTAAGAAATTTATTCCAAATTAATAAGCCTGAAATATTAATAACTGATAGAAATGCAGCTTTTCTTTGCGGAAAATTTAAACACTTTTTAGAAAGAAATAATGTTAAGCATCTACTCACCAGTTCTCATCATCCAGAAACAAATGCAAAAGTAGAAAGACTAAATTCCACTATCATTAATAGGTTAAGATGTGAATATAATGCTAATTTAAAGATTCCTTGGACAAAATATATCCCTAAAATTACTGAAAGCTATAATGAAACAGTACATACAACAACAGGCTTTACTCCTAAATTCTTATACTATGGAATACAACCACAGTATATAGAACATGACACAGAAACACATACCCCAATAGAAAAGGCAAGAAAATTAGCCATTGAAAGAACCATAAAATCCCATGAACACAGCAAACAACTTTATGATATTAAACACCCAGAACCCATTTTTGAAGAAGGAGATCAGGTATTAGTAAAAACCTTTATTTATCCAAACACTGGTAAATTAACACAAAGATATATAGGCCCATTTACTATTTTAAAACAACTTTCTCCAGTCACATATGAAATTAATAAACCCAATTTACCCCAAAGAAAACAAACAGAAATTATACACTCAAATAAGCTTAAATTATTTTACCCAGAAACAGATTTTTTACTTCACTATAGCACTAACATAGAAAATGACTCAATAGCAAATCAAAATTCTAACACAAAGTTAATAGATATTGATGATAAACCATGTTTTTTACAGGAAGGCCATCTTTTGGACATGGACAATGAAGAACAAATATCAGCACCAATTCTTAAGCCTTCACAAATAACTTAATGTCACTCCATACATCTATTAGCGTTTCATTACTCAACCATGTAAAAATAACATTTTCTACTGCTTTTGATACTTTGAAGTGTAACTACCATAATGTCATAATTACTCAAATTTTAAATACCTTTTTGCTTCATATACATTTTGATTTATTTCACTCATTAATATTTCTTATATATACTTTTATTATAATTTCATAATTATATAAATTATTTCTAAACAAACTTTCTTTTGTTTATTTTGAAAAAATGTGTGTATTGATTTTTATTGTTTCACTTTTAATTATTTCTATAGATTTATTGATTTCGTTTAATTAATTATTTTTAATTACCAATTTTATTTTAATATTTTAAAATCTTTTTTTCACAGGGGGGAAATATTATATAATCTAAAAACCTCAAATATTTCTATATTTTAAAAAATATATACTTTATTTTATTCATTGATAATTTTATTTTTGTTATCATAATTTTTAGAAAGACTTCCAGTTTAGTTGTTTAGTTTTAGTTGTATAATTTTGTTGTAAATATGCGTAGTTAACCAATCAATCCTTTTAAATCACTAATATAGGATTAAATTATAAATTCTATATAATGTGAAACTAACAAATGTGTAATCTTTCCTCAAGTAATTGAAAATAAAAGCTACTTGACGGTAAATAATTATCTTTTTTTTTTATCACGACTGCACCTCAACCCTTTATCTTATCGATCCTTTGTCTTATCAAGCCTAATCTAACAACAACACAAAATATTCATAACATATATATATATAGATGGAAATTTTGCCGTGAGGATATTGATCTAAAGAGACAAAGGTCGCCTCTCCCGTCAAAATATACGTCAAAACTAGACGCCATCTATTGACCGTTACCGCAAACTAGCGGTCTCGGGTCGGTGACAAAGCCGCAACACCAGCTTTGGCAAACTGAAAAGCGTCCACCTAGAGACCATGGTTTCGGGCTAATGGCCCTCGTCAGTCTAGGGCGGACTTTATTCCATGAGATCCACACGGGATCTAATGGAATCTTGACAATCTGCCAAAGAGGTGTTTAGCTGGAAAAGTGGCTGGGCCAAATCTATGGCTAAAATATAGATGGAAATTTTGCCGGAAGGATATTGATCTAAAGAGTCAAAGGTCGCCTCTCCCGTCAAAATAGACGTCAAAACTAGATATAGCCATAGATTTGGCCCAGCCACTTTGCCAGCTGAACACCTCTTTGGCAGATTGTCAAGATTCCATTTGATCCCGTGTGGATCTCTTGGAATAAAGTCCGCCCTACACTGACGAGGGCCATTAGCCCGAAACCATGGTCTCAAGGTGGACGCTTTTCAGTTTGCCAAAGCTGGTGTTGTGGCTTTGTCACCGACCCGAGACCGCCAGTTTGCGGTGACGGTCAATAGTATATATATACAAAATCGTTGACTCTGAATATTATATTTGAGCCTCAAACATTTTTATATAGCGTTTCAAGTTATGATATAAATTAAAAGTGCGATGAAATGCTCAATTAATCATGATTGAAAACTTCTTTAACCCCTCAAGGACAAATCGAATCTGATTTATTTCAATAAATTCTGTGATGAATTAGAAAGCTTTTATTCAAACACAAAGAATTATATTCCCTTCTATATCAAGAATTATTATTCTTTTCTGAAGACTTTCTATTTTGTCTATTATTTTCAGCGAAGTTTTCGAATAATTATTCATCTTTATATAAAACATCTCGAGTGTATCCAATGCATTCTCTTAGAATGGCTAGACTTTCTAGGTACTCAGGTTTGTCTGGCTGAATGAACTACTTATAATTAAATTAATGAAAAATAAATAACCTTCAAACTCGGGGAAATACGGGATCCCAAAGAAAAATATTACCGCTGATGTAAAGGGAAAGAAAATTGTTCCCGATTTCAATAACAGAGTATACATAAGCGAACTAAAAATAAAACAGCTAATGATTCAAGAAGCAAAGAAAGAAAATGTATCTTGAACTCTGGAGAAACACGAGTGAACCTAGAAATTATTTCTGATGATTTTAGATATTCACGAAATCTTATGACGCAAGAACATAATATAAGTTGTTGTTGAAATCTTTGAAGTTAACAAATAAGCGTAAAAAATTATTGCTGGTGAAATAAGAATCGAACAACATGATGGGAAGTACATTTTTTGGTCTAGGCTTTCGTGGCTTCGAATGGCTGAGATACGTTGGTGCGGCCTGGCTATGCTTGCTGCTGTGGTCTGTGTAGGCTGGCTGGACTACACAGGTAAGCCTGGCTATGCTCGTTGCTATGGTTTGGCTAGGCTGGCTGGACTACTCAGGTAAGCCTGGCTATGCTCGTTGTTATGGTTTGGCTAGACTACTGGACTACTCAGGTAAGCCTGGCTATGCTCGTTGTTATGGTTTGGCTAGACTGGCTGGACTACCAAGGTGTGGCCTGGCTTGGATACTCTATTGTAGCCTGATTGACCTGTCTCAGATTAGAGGCAATATTTTTGCCTTGCTGGGCTGGCAGACTTGATCCGGCCAGGCTACACCTTTGTAGCTTCATTTGGCTATCGCTTGCATGGCCTGGCTTGGATGGTTAAGCTATTCTAATGTGGCTATTCCTGACTGACTGGAGACACTACCCTGGTGAGATACGGATGGCTGGACTTCCTGGGTTGTGTTAGAGTTTGGTTGGCTGGGCTTTGCTAATTTGGCTTGGATTAGCTAGCCGGCTAGGCTGGTGAAGTCTGGCATAGCTAGCTACCAGGATTCCCTAAGTGTTGCCATGCTTGGCTGGCTGGTCTACTCTGGTGTGGTATACTGGCTGGCATTTCTTGTTTGGGCTAAGCGGGTGTGGCTTGACGGCTATCTGAACAAGCCTCTACCCAGTCTGACTGAAATAAATCCGAAGAATAAAGCCAAAATTCGATCAAAATCATTAATTTGATCCCGAGTTCTGAATATACAAGCGAGCAAAAAAGTAATTTGTTGGCGATGCAGGAAGCAAAAAATAAATAATAATAAAGTTTTGAAATTTCAGGTGAGCAAAGAAAGAAAATATTATCGGTAATGCGAAACAATTCAGGAAGAAATTGGTTTACCAAATGCAAGTATGTATAATCCTAGGGCTTGTTAAATTTATAGATGTGGTGCCTGCTTTTCCTCTTGCTCATTGGGTCTTTACTACTTCTAGTTTCCATCTGATGTCACATACGCAGTTCGTTTCTTTTTATTCATTATTGCGTGTGCGCAGGGAGATATGGAGCCTCGCCGGCAGTCGGAGGCGAGCGGCAAAGTTCCCCTTATGCTTCTGATTGGTCTAGCGGACGCAAGCGCGAGCTGGCCGGCCAATCAGTTGTAAAATATATATTTTTGTAAAAGTGGCGTTAACACTTCGAGGACGCAGCCTAAGCAGACCTCATGGTCCACCAGGACGCAGTAAAAACGACACTTTTATGAAAAATAAAATTTAATATATTTATTTTTGTAATATATGCCAAATTTATAAGCCAATATATATAAGGTTTAAAATTATTTTTAATGCTATATAAAATGAATTTTGATAAAGAAATAAAAATAATAAAAAATTAAAAATTATATAAAAAAAACTAAATTCACTCCAACACATAGACAAATGTTATATATACAAAAAACATGCTGAAAATTGTTGATATTTATTATTTAAAATATTCATTTTCATTCTATGATTTAATTAATCTGTGATCTAATTTATTCTGTGGTGTTGTGTGTATATAAATATATGTATTTCTTTGAGTGAGTGTGGGAGATAGTATATGAGGAGACGTTCAGGTGTAAGAGTATTTAGTTTTATTATAGTAATTTAAATTCATAGTTATTTGTGCCTTCAATAAAGAAGTTTTAATAGAGAGTAATTTATTAAGATTCTCCCAACAATTGGTAGCAGAGAGCGGTTGAATTTAAATTGAGGCAAATCAAGATTAATTGAATAATTTTTAGAAAAAAGAAAAGATGCAAAATTTTAACTTATCTCCAATAGAAAAACTATCAGACAAAAACTACTTGATCTGGGCAAACAGAATAGAAAGCGAACTAAGAGGATTAAAATTATGGAGACGTATAATAGAAGGAAAAGAGATAGAAAAGCCTATAGAAACAGACGAAAAATTTGAACAAAAAGTGAAAATCTGGGAAGATTGGGATGACGACAATGCAATTGCAAGAAATGTGATGAACAGAACTATGAATGACACTCAAATTTTAAAATATTCAAGTGAAAGAAGTGCAAAACGATTATGGTATAGCATTAAAGAAGAAATGGCATCTAAGAATGAAGATATGCAAATGAAAAATAGAATAGTTGATTTGCTTCGTTTTAGAAGGTTTAAGAATAGAATTTGATTTTGACGTAAAAATCATAAAATCTGACAGGCAAAATAATATGAATTCAATAAGACAAATCCTAAAGGAAACTGAGGAAAAAATAAAATATAGGAAACTAGAAAAAGTAGAAAAACAGGAGATTGCATCTAAAGCTAGAGAAGGCCGATCGGGAAGACGAAGTTTTGCTATTAAGTGCTATAACTGTGGAAAGATAGGTCATATCTCTAAAGAATGTAGAAATAATATAAAATATTTTAATTGCGGAGGATTTGGGCATATATCGGAAATATGTAAAGAGTATAGAAATGAATGTCATGCAAAGTATAATTATTATGGGCCTAAAAGAGTAACAAACAGGAAATATAATAGTGAAACCACAAGTCATGTGATAGAAACAAATGAAGCAAATTACGAAAGGGAAGAAAAAAATAGATGGAATATGGATTCTGGAGCCTCTAGCCATATGGTTAGTAAAAAAGAACAATTTATAGAATATAGAGAGGAAGAGAGAATTATAGCGACAGCTGAGAAAGGTACAATAATGAAATCATCAGGGATTGGATCAATAAGAATGAAGTCGAATGTTAATGAGAGATTAATAAAAGTAGAAAATGTTTTGCATGTACCTAATTTAAAAGAAAATTTATTATCAGTAACAAAAATTATAGATCATGATTTTAATGTATTATTTAGTAAATATAAAGCTGAAGTAATAGACAAAAATGGTGAGATTTTATATGAAGCAAAAAGAAATGGTGATAAATTTGAAGTAGAGGGACTCCTAAATATGGAAATCGCTAGAAAAGCAGAAGTAGATGATATGCTATGGCATCAAAGACTTGCTCATAAAAATTTTCAGAAATTGAAAGAAATGTATGATAATTCAACTGTATTAGGATTGAAAAATTTACATAATAACAAAGGGAATTGCGAATCTTGTACATTGGGAGAATTACATAGAAAATCTTACAAAAGTATTCAATATAAACAATCTGAAGATATTTTGGATCTATGGCATACCGACATAGTTGGACCGTTGAATGATTCTTTTGGATATAAGTATTTCATCACTATTGTTGATGACTATAGTAATTTTACTTTCGTTATACCAATTGCTAATAAATCTCAAACAGCAGATTCCATAATAAACTTGATTATGCAAGAAGAAAGACAGACTGGAAAGAAATTGAAGAGAATTCGAAATGATAATGGTGGAGAGTATATTTCAAATTATTTGAGGCGATGGTTATCTAGTAAGGGCATCAAACAAGAATTCACCACAGCTTATACTCCTTAAAGTAATGGAAAAGCCGAAAGATTTAATAGAACCATAGTTGAGTCAGCAAGAACCATGCTAATTGATTCTAAATTACCTTTAAAATTTTGGAGTGAAAGTGTTAAAGTGGCTGTTCTCATATAAATAATAGAATAAAAATCAAAGAAATGAATACAACTCCTTTCGAGATATACAAGGGATGGAAACCAAAAATTGTTTATTTAAAAAGGTTCGGAAGCGAAGCTTATGTTCATATAAGAAAAGAAAAGAGAAAGAAGATTGAACCAAAAGCTCATAAAGGGATCATGATGGGATACAGTATGATAAGAAAAGGCTATAGAATATATTTACCAGAAATTAATGAAATACATGAAGTATCAGTTGTTAAATTTAATGAAGCTAAGTTGGGATATTATTTAATGAATAATAGTGGTAGAAATCTTGATAAAAATGAACTTTTCTTTTTTAGTAGAGAAGACCAAAATTTGATTTCTCACGGGAATGAAGACTCTGGTGGTAATAGAGAAGACCAAGTAGAAAACTTTAACATCGATGATGAGCATATTCCTCAAGATGATAATGATGTAGATTTGAGTGAAATAGATGAAATACCTCCTGATGAAATAATTACTCTACGTAGAAGAGGACCAGAACCAGGAATGACGAGAGAAATGAGAAATGAACGAGATCTTCGTTTGAGAGAAACCGAGGAAGAAGAACTTATAAAAAAGGGTGTGAGGAGATCTGAAAGATTAAGACTAATGAAAAATAAGGAAAATGTTTCTGATAGAACTTATGAAATTAAACGTCCGAAAGATTACCAAGAAGCACTGAATTAAGAAGAAATGAAAGCAGACCATCTCACCAAGAGTGTGGATGCTGTCAAGATTAATAGCTGCATAAGTGGTGGAGTTATTTTTGAGGAATGAAAATTGAAAATTTGAAGGGGAGATTTGTTGATATTTATTATTTAAAATATTCATTTTCATTCTATGATTTAATTAATCTGTGATCTAATTTATTCTGTGGTGTTGTGTGTATAAAAATATATGTATTTCTTTGAGTGAGTGTGGGAGATAGTATATGAGGAGACGTTCAGGTGTAAGAGTATTTAGTTTTATTATAGTAATTTAAATTCATAGTTATTTGTGCCTTCAATAAAGAAGTTTTAAGTTTTAATAGAGAGTAATTTATTAAGATTCTCCCAACAAAAATTAGTAAAAACTATTTATAAAGGCCATTTCTAAGAGCCAATTAGAGCCAATACTTCTCCTCGGTGTGAAAGGCCTCAAAACAATCATTTATACACAGAGGAACAAGGCAGGTCTTGCACATATAAGCAGTGTCCTTCCTTATTCTTTTTCCAGTGACAATTTTTCCCTTTTCAGCACAGACTTTGCATTTTCGTCGGATATTTACATTTGGCTTGTTTTCTTCTTTTATTCTTGTAATGAAGTGTCTCTCCAAAAGTCTGGCTTTTGAGCTTGAACTACCAAGTTGTTGATCTGTGATCTCAACTCCGGCTTCTTCAACCATTTTTTCCATAATGACAAGATGGTAGTCTCGGAGTGACAGTTTGGATGTTGGATTTAATTTATTATAAATTATATGAGAATTGACTATTGTTAGGCCAAAGATGTGAAAGAAAAGCTTTTTCCACCATTTCATAGTTCTCCGCTGAAAAGAGTAGTAAGAGAGGAGCTGGTCACTTCTGTCAACACCAGCCTTGTGCTTGTTGTAGTCCAATACTGCAGCTGGTTTCATGGTGAGAGGTTGGTCAGATTTCCTGGCTTTGTTGGTTACAGGTATCATGGCATGATCATGTGCTGTGGAGACCATGAAAACGTCCCTAGTATCATGCCATTTGAATGCCAAAAGAGGACCTTTCATTCTGTAAATTACCTCTCCTTTTTTCATTTTTTTGGCAAGCCTCTTCTATTTTTCTTTATTGTTCCTACAGATTGGGTATTGTTTCTCCAGAGAAATTGAAAAAGTGTGGTAGAGGGGAACCATCTGTCAAAGTATATAACATGTCCTCTATTGAAGTATGGAGCCGCTATCCTTTCCACCAGTTTTAAGGTCGAATTGTAGTCTGCACCTTGACCAGGCTGCTTCCGCGTGTACACTTCTATGTTGCAGGCATATCCTGAAATTGATTCACAAAGTTCAAATATCTTGATCCCATATTTGTGTGGCTTTCCTTTGATATATATTCTGAACCGTATTCTTCCTCTAAAAGGACATATAGCTTCGTCAATAGTCAAAGGTTGGCAGGGATAGTAATATGTTTTGAATTTGTGGACCAGAGGATCAAGGAATGTCCTAATTTTATGGAGAGGATCATGGCCTGGTTGACCAAAAGCCACATAGGAAGCGTTGTCATTTAGGTGAAGCATGGAGAGAATGGCTTCAAACCGTGGTCTGATCATCCCCACATCTCTGCAGTAAGTTGTCCTAAGTTCACTGCGGGTTGACCAATAATCTTTCAATCTGGTCTTTACAACAAGGCTCATGTGAATTATTATTGCCATAAATATCTTGAGCTCAGACACAGAAACAGCTTTCCACATTTCCAAATGACTCCTAGGATTCAAAGGACCCTTTTTTCTTTCTCTGTCTATGGTTGCCCTAGCATAGCGGTTAGTCTCAAGTTTCAGATTACCAAAAAAATCCTCATCAATAAATTTTTTGAATATCTGGTAAGGAGAGTTGGGTTCTGGAAATAACTCGGCCCTTGGTCCAGGTTGGGCAGTAAACAGAGGTCTGGGTATCGTGGATGTAGTAGTTTCAATCCAGTCATCACTTACCAGAGGAGACCTTGTTGTTAAAGGAGCCTCTTCATCTCTTGGTCCCTCAAAATATATTTCTGTTGAGTCCGAATCAATATCTTCATCAGAGTTAGCATGGAGTGTGAAATCTGGATCCTCAAAAGAATCATCTAATTCTGATCCAAAATCAAAAAGATGGGGGTCGTAAATCTCCCACTCTGGAGATGGGCAAGAGGAGATAACTTTGGATGTACTGGGCTGATCAGGATTCATTTTTATACAAACATGTCTATTGAAAATATCTAGAAACTTCAAATAAAAATATTAAGCAAAAAAAAAAAAGTGACAAGAAGAAGCGCGCAAAGTACAATTGCCAAATGACGGCAGATTAAAAATAGGTCAGTAGAGGTTGGGAGGGGAGGAAACTCGAGGAAGCGCGCGCTCAAAACTCAATTTAATTGGTCAGCCATCCACCCTATCATGTGGCAAAGTGGTGAACGACCTTGAGGCATGTTTAAACTTGCAGGAGGGCAAGTGGCCACGGGACGTAGCGCGCGCTATGATTTTATACCGATTTTTAAGAAAGTAGGACGTTAATATACGTCCTGCGGGCACTGTGCCATTTTCGCGAGGACGTTATCAGAGTCATCAACAATCAATTCTGTCATCGTTTGATTTTGTGAATGGAATAAATACCCAAATATGGCCATTTCTTATAAGCATCGGTGGTTCAGTGGTAGAATGCTCGCCTGCCACGCGGGCGGCCGGGGTTCGAATCCCGGCCGATGCATTTTTTTGTTACAATTTTTAAAACTCATTTATATTATTATTATCTTATATATAAAAGTCAATGTCCGTTTCACGATAAACTAAAAACTACTGAACCAATTGGTACCAAATTTTGCATGTCGCTTTTCATAAACCTGAGGAAAATATTCGGCTACATTTTGATTAGTATTTTTAGCTATTTATTTATTTTTTCATTTGAAGAACTTTTTTTTACGCGGAGTAAATACGAGGCAAGTAACAACACCAGGCCAATTAAGCGGTCAATGAGCGTTCTGCATTTTTTTTTCAAGTTGCTTGCGTACTTTTTTTTTTTTAATATCTTCTTGTAAATAGACAAAAGAATTGCTATAAAGTATGAAATAAAATAAAAATAAACGGGAGCAATACGTTTCTTTATACGTGAAATTTTATGCAAGCTTTCGGATATTTTCAATCCTTTCACAGGCCAAGCTGTAAGCTGAGAGAAAGAGTATATATAGATGTACAATATTATTTACATACACCTAACGAAAATAAAAATAAAAAAATGAAATAAACATTTTCATATATAAATTTACATATTCGAAAATTTAGACGCAAGTAAAATTCTATCTATATGCAAACAAAACAGAAATTGAATATGGCATATGGGGCTATGGTTGTGAAGGTCAAACTGGGGAAGATGAGGAAGGATCTGGTGAAAAGGAAGGGCTGGGTTGTTTTATCCTGAATGAATGGTACTGAGATGGTAGTTCTATACGCCTGTTGATGCTGTTTAAATCATGAGAGACGAAGGATTCTATTAATAATCTTTGATGTTTGGATCTGATGTTATGGTAATGACAGATTGGGTCGGAAAGGTTAAAAGCATGGCCGGTTTTTGAGGTGTGCTGAAAGATCAAAGATTTGGGATCTTTGTTTATTAAATTTCTGTTATGCTCGGAAATTCTGTTATAAATGAAGCGGCCAGTCTGACCCACATATGTTGCGTTGCAATCTTGGCAGCCTATGGAGTAAATGGCATATGGTTGCTGGTCGGGACGTTTCTTAATATTGGATCTGCTGATGGGGTTCCAGTGTATTTGGCCTATTGAGAGGTGGTTGGTGAAAAAGGTTCTTAAACCATATTTTTTTTTAAGGGAGTGGGCTATTGATTGATTTGCAAAAGAATAAGGTATAATTCAGGTGTTACGGTTTACTGCGGGCTGAGTGTATTTGGAAGGGTTAAAACTATGTCTAAGTATAAAGGGAAGTGGATAGCCTCTTGATGTTAGATTACTGATGATGGTTTTCTTTTCTATTTTTTTGAAAGCTGGGGTGGAGCAGTGTGTATGTATTCTTTTCATGAGTGTTCTGACGACTGTGAGTTTGTGGCCTATTGGGTTATATGAATCAAAAAGGAGATAGGATGGTTTTATGGATTTTTTATAATAAACTGTTGTGTGGTATGATTCATCAGTTTTGATGAAAAGAATGTCCAAATATGGCAGAACTTTGTGCGACTCATGTTCTATTGTAAATTTGAGACGTGTATGGTAAGAATTTAGAGTTTTTAACACCAATAGGGCGTCATCCTTGTGGCATATGCAAAAAATATCGTCCAGGTACCTCTTCTAAACTTCTATTCGGAGATGTTTCTGTCCCAAAATCCAGCTGTCATTGGCGCTCATGACGAGCTCTGCCGCAATGTTGGATAAAGGGCTGCCCATAGGTGATCCACAGATTTGTTTAAAAAGCTGATCTTTGAAGCTGAAGTTAGATGTTGCCAAACATGATTCAAACATTAAAATGATTCCTTCTGTTTCAGGGTTCGAGATGCTGTGCGAAGAAAGCAATGAACGGAGGTTTTCTAATTAGGCTGTGTGGGAGAGAGAGAGAAACAAGGAGGTGACATCATAGGAGCACATTGTGAAATCTTGTTGTGGTTTCAATGCTCTTATTTCTTGAATAAAGGCTGAGGTGCTATTAATAGAATGGGGGTTAGAGGGTCGGATCAAGGGTGAAAGGCGGGAGGACAGATATCTGGAGAGCTGTATGGCGGGGGACAAGTGATAGGCAATTATGGAACGAATGGGACTGAAGGCTTGTGGATCTTAGGAAGTCCATAGATATATGGTAGGGTGTCGCTGTTTGAATTGAAGGTCTTGAATTGGTCTTCGGTGATCATCTTATTCTTCTTGAGAGAAGTTAGTGTTTTTTTGAAATTCTAAATGTATTGAAGGTTGTCTGGAGCCGTGAAGGTGCAAAGGTATCTCTATCCTCAACGATGTCAAGAATCTTCTTTCTGTAGTCAACTTTGTTTAATATGACGACATTAGAACCTTTGTCAGCTTTACTGATGACTATGTTGTGGTTGGCTTTCAATTCTTTGATGGCAGTAGCATATTTTCGGGTAGTTGCAGCATAGGGGCGTTTTTGGTTAGTTATCTTTGAGGAAACCAGGTTTCGTATTGAGTTTTTCTGTGAATTATTGAACGACGTCATTGCTACTTCAATGCTGGGGGTGGTGACGTATATTAATAGCACCTCAGCCTTTATTCAAGAAATAAGAGCATTAAAACCACAACAAGATTTCACAATGTGCTCCTATGATGTCACCTCCTTGTTTCTCTCTCTCCCACACAGCCTAATTATAGAAAACCTCCGTTCATTGCTTTCTTCACACAGCATCCCGAACCCTGAAACAGAAGGAATCATTTTAATGATTGAATCATGTTTGGCAACATCTAACTTCAGCTTTTTAAACAAATCTGTGGATCACCTAATGGGCAGCCCTTTATCCAACATTGCGGCAGAGCTCGTCATGAGCGCCATTGACAGCTGGATTTTTGGACAGAAACATCTCCGAATAGAAGTTTGGAAGAGGTACCTGGACGATATTTTTTGCATATGCCACAAGGATGACGCCCTATTGGTTGTAAAAAACTCTAAATTCTTGCCATACACGTCTCAAATTTACAATAGAACATGAGTCGCACAAAGTTCTGCCATATTTGGACATTCCTTTTATCAAAACTGATGAATCATACCACACAACAGTTTATTATAAAAAATCCATAAAACCATCCTATCTCCTTTTTGATTCATATAACCCAATAGGCCACAAACTCACAGTCGTCAGAACACTCACGAAAAGAATACATACACACTGCTCCACCCCAGCTTTAAAAAAAATAGAAAAGAAAACCATCATCAGTAATCTAACATCAAGAGGCTATCCACTTCCCTTTATACTTAGACATAGTTTTAACCCTTCCAAATACACTCAGCCCGCAGTAAACCGTAACACCTGCATTATACCTTATTCTTTTGCAAATCAATCAATAGCCCACTCCCTTAAAAAATATGGTTTAAGAACCTTTTTCACCAACCACCTCTCAATAGGCCAAATACTCCGGAACCCCATCAGCAGATCCAATATTAAGAAACGTCTCGACCAGCAACCATATATATGCCATATACTCCATAGGCTGCCAAGATTGCAACGCAACATATGTGGGTCAGACTGGCCGCTTCATTTATAACAGAATTTCCGAGCATAACAGAAATTTAATAAACAAAGATCCCAAATCTTTGATCTTTCAGCACACCTCAAAAACCGGCCATGCTTTTAACCTTTCCGACCCAATCTGTCATTACCATAACATCAGATCCAAACATCAAAGATTATTAATAGAATCCTTCGTCTCTCATGATTTGAACAGCATCAACAGGCGTATAGAACTACCATCTCAGTACCATTCATTCAGGAAAAAACAACCCAGCCCTTCCTTTTCACCAGATCCTTCCTCATCTTCCCCAGTTTGACCATCACAACCATAGCCCCATATGCCATATTCAATTTCTGTTTTGTTTGCATATAGATAGAATTTTACTTGCGTCTAAATTTTTGAATATGTAAATTTATATATGAAAATGTTTATTTCATTTTTTATTTTTATTTTTGTTAGATGTATGTAAATAATATTGTACATCTATATATACTCTTTCTCTCGGCTTACAGCTTGGCCTGTGGAAGGATTGAAAATATCCGAAAGCTTGCATAAAATTTCACGTATAAAGAAACGTATTGCTACCGTTTATTTTTATTTTATTTCAAATATCTTCTTATACGAGTGATACTTTTTTTTACAAAAGTATTGAGTATTGAGAGAAAAATTTATATTACTAAGTTACGGTAAGTGCACACAATGAAATAAAAAAAAAACTTACAAAATTAGGGTTATAGTATGTAAATAATGGCTTTCATATTTTTTATTAATTTTTGTTCTGGCCTTTGTTTTTATCTCTTTTTTTAAAAATTGTTTAAATGCAGTCGCAGTCATTAGCAAACACATATGTTTGCCTAATTTCCATGTTCTTTTTTATTTTTTACAGAAAAATATTTACATGCCAGTATTTTGGATTAATTTTTTTTATAAACCTATTTTTTCTTATTCTTACTGAGAAGATGGGCATCGCAGTCAAGATCCATCGCAGTCACTCACTCGACTCTGGCAATTTCAAGGGTTAATGCGCTGGGGGGGGGGGGGGGGTATCTCGGGGGTTGGGTGAAAAAGCTGCTATCTATTTAAACTACATTGATTTATAAACAACTAAAACGATTGTAAAAAATTATCAAATCAAATACCTAAACACTATTATAATACAATTTTTGCCATCACGCCACACTTTTGCCTGTGGTTTATGTGTTACTTCTGTATTGCTATTCTATGGCACTTCTACTATTTATTATTGATGTACTTTCAGTATGAAGGAAATTGCACTCGGGGGAATTCTCGGGCGAAGCCGGGTCATTCGTCTAGTGTTTTATATATAAAGCAAATAAAAGAAACTTGATGCCCTAATAAGTAAGTTAGGTGCCCCGACCCCCTCGAATTTCCCCAAGCCCTACGTACGCGCACAGAACAGAATCAGAATAATCATTTTAAAATATATTTTCTACATTCACTTTAATGCGAATATTGTTGTTCTATGTAAAATTCATTCTCAAAATCACTCTTACTATCGTAATATCCATTAAAGGAAGCATATAGAGCGATTTAGTGAAGTCAATACGTTTAATACTGTCTTTCAGAAAAGTGAATGAAAGTATATTTTATTAAATATAAACGCTGTTAACAAGTAGAAGATGACTCCAAAAGTATGGGTGGATTATCAACTCTATAATTGATGAAAAATTTTGGCCAAGAATGCAGCCAATCTCTTTGTTTCCCTCATCCCATTGTGCGGTGGCTCCTCGTTTCTCTGTAACGGCCCGAGCAAGTCGGGACTGTGGGGAAATTACTGCTCGCTGTAAACGGGCGGCATCCTTTCAATCTCCGTTGGAAAAAAACACTCTGCCCATAAAAACTGTATCGTATTTTTTTGTGGTTTGTGGACGGATTAACCATACGGCGCATTATATACACTCATGGAATTAAGGAAGTTGTACCTTTGAGCATGTATTTCGGAATTCAGACAATAACTCTGAAATATATTTGTAACACAGTGACTTTTATTGAAGACACACGAGATAACCAAGTATAAACAAAATATCCTCGGTATTCCTTTTAAAAAATGCATCATTAGAATAAAATTCAACGTTTAAAAATAGATAATAAAAATTCGCTATATTATTCCATTCTGTACGTGTGCTTATGGATCATGGAATCTCGAGAGAGTGGCGGGTTACTAAACTTCACGTTATTGACCGCATCAAAAATTTAAAACAATACGAAGCCACGTAAAATTTAGTTATCTATTCACATATGAAGTTAAAAATATAATCAGAATTTTGTCACAGATAAATATCCTAATTCTTCTATGTTGTATAGTTGCTAGTCCTGAAAATCTCCAGTTTCAAACATCTAACTCCATTATAAATTTTAAGGGTCGGCCCACACTTAAGCGTTAGTATTCATTATCCAAGAAATTTCCAGGCATTTATACTTCATGTATAAAGAAAACAGATGGAGAGAATGAAAGAGAAGATATCATTCCCCCAAACCTTGGGTATTTAATTAAGTCCCTCATTAACCCTATTCTACCGGCATCGATCCGGTCACTAATTTAATAAGAGATTCCCAAAAATCGCAAACTAAATGCAAACAAGGCCAAGTTTATCGCGCCTGATTTGAGCGAGGTACCTTTGTCAGCCTTGTTATCACGACCTCTTCAGATCTCTAATTGGACATTTTTATCTGCAGATTGGATTCCTCTTCACTTCTTCCTCAAGAGGTCTCCGACTTGGTCAAAGTCGCCCAAATTGCTCTATACCACACACACCTGATAATGTGTTCTATAGGAATTGAAAGTTTTCAGCGGGAACTTTCTTTTTACAAAATAAAACAGCCCCCTAGCGTCTCCGGTGGTTGGTCGGGTTTGGCTGATCAGTTGCGAACCTTCCCATTAAACTGGCGAGGTCGCTTGGAGTGTTCTCTATTGATGATCCAGGCCCTCTTCCAATACTTTTTTTCTTGTAAAAATAACAGTAAGAAATTATTTAAGTTAGAAAAAGAAGGGTTTTGAACTAAATAGATTCGATTATCATTAACATATTGTGCAGAATCTTTATGTATTTAGTGCGTTCTAGATTTATATATTATTTTCACGCTATATAACACTAAAGACGGGAAGGGTAAATAGCATAGTAGTTTTCTATTTCTTTTCATTTTCAGATTATAACAAAGTCACACTGTGATTAAACCACCTGTCTACATATGTTGAGACAGTTAGACATCAACGCCTACAAGCTATCACAGCCTCGTTTGCTTAACAAAATCATTCAGAATGTTTTAAAAATAATAAGAGTTGAATTGGTAAAAATACTTATATCTTTTTTTTTTTACGATTAAATATCACCATAGTTTCAGAAAAATACCACTTCCATGGATTCATTCCAATAGGTATATCTGGTACTCATATCGCTAGAATAGTTTGTCATTGAGACATTCTATCTTGTAATTAGTAAAACTTCCCTCTGATATACGGATCCAACGAAATGACCACAAAATCTGTTACTTTGACTAAGGGCCAAATATATGGTTGAATTGAACTTCTCTCCGCAGAAAATCATATTATCTTCTGGTATTGATAGTCGCTTAGGAAGTATCATTTGCTAAAATCTATTGTCCTTGAGGACTGCTATTAATGGTATTAAGCTTTGTTAGAAATCGTTAAATATTCATAGTCTGCTTACAAATATTCCGTTATTGATATATATATAGTCTGCTTTTTTACTATTCTTCTGGTATTGATAATCGCTTACAAATATTCTGGTATCAGTAATTTCTTACAAATCTCTGCATAAATATATACTCATATTAATGGTTTCCTAAAAATGTTCTGGTATTGATAGTTTGCTTAAAATTGATATTGTTGAAAGAAGTAGTCGTTTACAAATTTTCTGGTATAGAGAATCGCTTACAAATCGTCTGAAATTGGTAGTCGGCTTAAAATACTACTTCCAAATTTTGGATATTGAGAGTTTCTAACAGATTTTCTGGTATTGCTAGTTTACTTGCAGATCGTGTGGTTCTTGAAATCCCTCTATAAATCTTACTGCATTGAGATCTGTTTAAGCAACCATTGTAATTATTTAAATGCCAATTTGTTGCGAAATTAATTGTATAATTTTTATTTTAAGCTTTTAAACAATGTAAAAAATTAAGGAATTTCAAAGGTTCTTTATATCTGCGCTCTTAACTCAAGTTTCCTCGTTATTGAACGATAGTCCTTCATTTAGAATCGATGGGCAATTCAGATGTTTCTCACTGAATGTAGGCATCTTTGACTTGGTGGGATTTGTTTTTAATTTATTGAAAATGATTGCTTGATGTTTTCAATCGAGTTTGTTTCCTGGCCTTCCTTTTTGAAGCAAGAAGTTGAATATTCTTTGAATGTGAGAGCTTGTAAAAATAGGAACTTACCCTCTATTATTTTTTGTTTTTATTTTTGTTTGGTCGTCTGTTTTGCACAATTTGAATCTGGTTAGAAAATGTATGAAAATTATCTGATTCTTTTCTTGCCTTAAATACGAGATGATTAACTCGTTTCTATATATATCTAAATATATTTAAAGTTTTTAATAAATTAATTTTATAAATCTGAGAGTTGTCTTCAAAAACGATCCAACAAATGGCTGCAGAGCGTGGTTATTAGAAAGAAAAATGTAAATAAAAGAAAATCTAATCTTCAAATTGTAAGTAAGAAAATATAATTTTAATTAATACTTAGTACTAGCATTGCAAAATTAAAATTTTACCAGCTTATAGAAAAAAATGGCAGAATTCTTCCTCATTGCCGGTGGCTAGAATAGAACCATTAAATGGTACAAATTACCTAATATGGGCATTAAAGGTCGGGGCACTTCTACGTGCAAAGAAGTTATTTAAATGCGTGATTTCTAATCCCGAGCCTGATATTAAAGATAAAGATTTATGGGATCCATATAACGAAGAGAATGAGGAAGCCTTTGGTATAATTAAAACGACACTCTCAGACGAACAAGCTGGAATGTTTTTAGATGTAACTAAGGCAAAAATGGAATGGGATGACCTAAAAAGGATCTATACAGGAAATCTCGAAGATAAAATTATAGATGTAGAACTTGATCTCAAAAATATTAAAATAAATAATAGTGAATCGGT
Organism: Cordylochernes scorpioides; assembly: GCA_030710605.1. Lineage (NCBI taxonomy): Eukaryota > Metazoa > Arthropoda > Arachnida > Pseudoscorpiones > Chernetidae > Cordylochernes > Cordylochernes scorpioides. The sequence continues at coordinate 95,301,964 of CP092864.1, forward strand.
AGCTCAATATTTAACTAGAGCCAAAAATATTGGAGCAAAGAGCTCATCGCTCGGACACCAAATATCCCAAAGAGAGCTAACCTACCATATTGTTCGAGGCATCCATCCAAAATTAGAGAGAATAGCAATTATACTCAGATCCCGAAGAAATATAACCCTCGAAGAAATACAACAGTCTCTCAAGGAGGAAGAAAGCCTATTAAATTATAAAATGAATGAAATTCACAAGGAGGAACAAGAACAGGCCTACAGAGTAGAGATAAAAGGGGTTATCATCTAGACATACAGAAAGAATGCTTTATTTGTGGCAAAAAGGGACATGTGGCCAAAGATTGTTGGTTTAGAAATAAGCGATCTCAAGAACAACAAAGAAAGAGAAGTGCAAAATAAAGTACGAATTATCATAAAAGCAATTTTTGAAATCGTACAAACCAAATATCAAGCACACCTAAGGAACTAGCATTCAATAACTATATAGATGAAGGTAGCGATGAATCCACAGATAGTAATGGTGAGAAACGATTATGGTGTATTGATTCTGGATGCACAACACACTTATCACCACACCTCGATAGGATGGAAGATGTAGTGCCACATGAAAGTGAAATAGACTTGGCAGAAAAGGAAAATATTACTCACTCTACTGCTAAAGGTAATATCAGAGTGACTACTAGTACAGGCCAAGAATTCTCGAGGGTACAGATTAGGGATGTTTTACATGTACCTAACCTGAGGTCGAACCTTCTTTCTGTATACGAACTCACAAAAAGGGGAAATACAATAATTTTTAATAATGAAGGAGCCAAAATTTACAATAAAGAAAACAACTTAATCGCCAACCAAGATTAAAGGCCGAATGTTGATAATGGAGGCAGGGTTAAGAATTGATAATTCAAGAAAGCCTGAGAATGCTATGGCCAAAAGCGATATCTCTAATGACAAGATTAGTATCTGGCACAAAAGATTGAATCATCGGAACCAAGCTTACATGAAAGAGTTGATCAAAGGAAATCTGGTGTATGGACTTGATATTAAATATAGGAATCTACCGGAATGTGAATCGTGTATAATGGGAAAACTGAGTAGAGAACCTTACAATCCTTTTACAGGAAATAATACCACTGAACCACTTGCATTAATTCACATGGATCTGTGCGGTCCAATGGCTAATATATATTTAAGAGGATCAAGGTATTTCTTTGTTCTAGTGGATGACTTCAGAAAAAGGACAGAAAAAGATGAAACCTTTGATAGATTTAGAGATTTCAAGGCGAGAGTCGTAAATGAACTAAATTTAAAAATGAAGGATGTGCAAACTGATAACGGCACGGAGTTCATCAATGATAGATTTAAAGGTTTCATAATAAAGAACGGAATTCACCACCAACTCACCACCACCTACTCGCCTCAAAGCAACGGCGTTGTGGAGAGAATAAACCGAACTCTAGTGGAAACAGCGCGAACACTATTGATCGACTCAATGTTACCTATGCCTTTCTGGGTAGAGGCTGTAGCTACGGCAGCTTATGTCAAGAATTGTACTCCGCATAAGTCACTCAGACATGCTACGCCAATGGAAAAATGGAAAGGGAGGAAGCCTTCTATTAGGCATTTAAGAATATTCGGCTGTTTAGTGTATTGGCCCACTAATAAACGACGTAGAAACAAATTTTCGCCTAAAAGTCAAAAGGGAATCTTTATAGGTTATTCCTTAAGTAGAAAGGCTTACCGAGTCTATAACATCTTTACTGGGAAAATAAAAGAAGTAATATCAGTAAAATTTATAGAAAATAAAAAAGGAATGCATTATTCAAATAATCTCCGAAAAGATACGAATTATGACGAGTTATCGTACAGAAATAAAAATAAAGAAAATATTGGGGGGGGGGGGGGGGGGGCGAAATTATAACCTTAAAAGAATATGAAAAGCTAATTAATAAAGAAAGCGACGGTCTAGATATAAGACCAGGGACATCAAATGTAGACAATTCTACGGATTCTAGACAAGAATAACCTATCGAAGAAGAAAATGTAAAACCAGGTCGCAAGAAAGGAGATACCCAAAAGGTTTTGGAGGAAAGACATAGAGCAAAAATAAGGAAAAATGAAATTAAGTTGCAAGAGCAAGTAGTTAGGCGTTCACAAAGGATAAAAGAAATGAATAAGGCGAACATAGTATTAGAAGAAGAAGAATATGTTCCAGAAATTTATGAGGAGGCCATGAAATGCCACAATAGGAATGAATGGATTGTTGCGATGAAGAAATAATTGGAATCTATTAACGAACATGAAGTATGACTTTAGTTTCTAAAGAAGAGAATATGAAGATAATAAATAGCAAATGGGTTTACAGCATGAAGAGAAAATCAGGTATGAGCGATCTTAAAAGAAAAGCGAGATTAGTCGCCATTGGCGGTAACCAAAAATACGGCATCGACTATGAAGAATCCTTTTCACTAGTGATCAGACAGGAAAGTCTTCGCATAATTGTTGCCTTAGCGGCACAGTTAAATTTGACCATAAAATCGTATGATGTAAAAACGGCATACCTTAACGGGGAGTTGAAAGAAACTATTTTTATGAAGCAACCAGAAGGATTTGTTAAAAAGGATGAAGAAGACAAAGTTTGCAAGCTGTTAAAAAGCATATATGGTCTGCCACAATCTGGACGCTGTTGGAATAAAAGAATCAACGAAATTTTATCAGAATTAGGGATGATAAGATGCGACCCATGTGTGTATACTTTACAGAGGGGAAGAGCATTTGGAATTTTGGGTTTATATGTTGATGATCTCCTAATAACCGGAACAGATCATTCATTCAATGATAATTTAGCATTAGAAATAGGAAAATTTGTTGATTTAAAGGAAAAAGAATAAAACGAACCATTCATAGGTATAGAAATAAGGAGAACAGAACATGGTTACGATTTATCACAATCCCATTATATTAATATGATTTTAAGAAGATTTGGACTCGAGGAATGCAACATTGTACAAACTCCAGGAGATCGAGATCAGAACTTTGATTAGTATAAAGACTCCAAGCCAGTAGACAAGACATTGTACCAAGAGATGATCCGGTCACTCATGCATCTGGCAACGGGAACTCGTCCAGATATATCCTACAATGTGAGCAATTTATCGCAATATAATAACGATGTAAGAGAAGTGCATTTGACGGCAGTCAAAAGAATATATAGGTATCTGAAGGGAACCAGAGATAACATTTTAAGATATAGGCCAACAGAAAATAATTTTAGTGTTAGTACAGACGCGAGCTGGTGCTCAACAAAGGACGCAAAGTCTTATTCAGGATACACAATTAAACTTGGAAATAGCCTTATCAACTGGCGAAGTAAAAATAAAAAAATTAGTGGCTTTATCAACATGCGAGGCAGAGCTGATTTCCATATGCGAAGGAATCTGTGAAGTAAAATGGGCTAAAGGACTAATAGAGGAATTGTCCAGAGATATTAATTTTCCGATAATTTTGAAAACTGATAGCCAATCTGCCATAAAATGGATCCAGTCCGAACAAATAATTTCAAAGACAAAACACATAAATCGAAAATATTTTTTGTAAAAGAGGAAGTTCAAAGTGGAGCAATAAATTTGGAATTCGTCCGGAGTGAGGAAATGGAAGCTGATTTTTTAACAAAGAATCTTCCAAAAGATAAACTAAGAAAGTGCATAGGCTCAATAGGACTTTCATAGAAGAAGCTTCCACACAGAGGAGGATTGAAGCAAGAAGTTGAATATTCTTTGAGTGTGAAAGCTTGTAAAAAATAGGAACTTACCCTCTATTATTAATTTGTTTTTATTTTTGTTTGGTCGTCTGTTTTGCACAAGTTGAATCTGGTTATAAAATGTATGAAAATTATCTGATTCTTTTGTTGCCTTAAATACGAGGTAATTAACTCGTTTCTATATACTAGTATATCTAAAATATTTGAAGTTTAATAAATTAATTTTATAAATCTGAGAGTTGTCTTCAAAAACGATTCAACACTTTTCCTCGCTGACCTGAGTTTGAATTCTCCATGGCCTGCTGGTAGAAAGGAGATCTACTCACATGGCCTGGATAATGACATTACTATAATTAATGTTTTTTTTCTGACCTACTAACAGATTTTTATTAGTTTGCACTTATTTATTGATGATTCTATTAAATATTCAAATTTTTAGCAAAAATAAATTTCCTATTATTGACATATTTTAGAAATCAGGTTTTTTGGCAGTGAATGCCCTTTTCTAGATAATATTGGTGAACAAATATATTTTCTCGATCCAATATTATCTTTTTAAATTCTAATTATTAGTTTTTTATATTTTAAAAAATTACTGATTTATAATGAACTATATCTTCTCACGAACTTTATTATTAGTGGTTCATCCACCAGAGTCTTGAATGTAGCCCACAGATATCTCTGTCGGGCGGAACTTGCCTATCTTAGCGGATGTAGGTGTGTTTGACAGACTTTTTGGAACTCAACTCATACATGGCACATTCTTGTAAGCCTTCTGTACGTCTGCCCACATCAGTTGCAGCCTTTTATTTAGCGTGTTATTAGCGCGAAGCCTAAAATATATACAAAATATAATAATAACTATATTTTTAAAAAGGTTACAAGTTTTTCCTCTAAAAAATGTACTGAATGGTCAGTCTATTTATATATTCTTACTCACAACATCGAAATAGAATAACAATTAAAGAAAACAAAGATATATATTCAAATTTGTTATCTTGACTCCTGGTCAGTGCTGTGGCCCTCGCAGATATGGTCCCCTGATGTCCTGCACCTCTCCAGCAGTCTTTCTATGGCTTCTCCTGGTGGCATCGATAAAATGGTCCCTTGTCCTTGATCCAACTTCATTCTTGTCTGCCAGGTCTCCTGTCATCTGCTCTAGGTCTCTCTCTTTCTATATATTGTAACGTAGTGATAGATGACTGAACAGATGAATGAAAAAGGAGAAGATATTTTATTTATAACATCAGCACGACTATAATTAAAATACTAACAAATATTTTACAGCTAGGATATATTTAACAACGAAGCTATAAATAATACATGAAGATTTCATAAATACAGAGTTATATTATGCTATGTATATTTTCATTGAATAAATAAATAATATAATAAAGTTATAAAATTATTTCTTCGCCGCAATATAGTAATAATAATAATAATAAGCTTAGTGCGAAGGGGATACTCATATTTATTTGCGAAAGATTCCAAATGTTTCCTACAACGCTACAACATGTTGATTACTGATATTTCATCATCAAGGTAATTCTAGGGGTTTTCTGGTAGTAATGTTTTCTGACTTTACACAGGCCAATCACTGGGCATTTTCATTTTATATATGGTCCTCATCTCAATAATTTTTGTGAATGAAACAATCAATTTGTTCGCTAAATAAGTTATAATCGGAGAATATTTTCCACAACAGCAATGTTTTGGCTTAACCAAAGAACTAAACACAATTACTGAACCGGAAATAGAGATTCAGCTAGTCTGACGTCTAGATTGAAATATTGAGCCTTCTTCATAATCCGTTTCAAGTTGACAATCTAGAATTATTGTTAATTCGGTTTTAAATCTTATTTTCCATAAAGATCTCTAGGAAACAATGGCAAATTTATTTGTTCCTATTCGAAATGTTTTCAAATATTTTAAAAACCAGCTCCTTCTTGGAGCTCATTACAAAAATGATAATTTTTCCATTAATCTCTGGAATAAAAACTAGAGATATCATTCAAGATTGAGTAATTATGGTTTGAATTCAGCCTTTCCTTTGAAGACAGATCTTTATCAAACAGAATCTACAAGATTATGAAATTTATGGGTCATTCCTAGAAATAATAAAACCTCATACTCTTTTAACGATTGGAACAGATGGAAATATACTCATGAAAAATATAATTAAAAAGACTATCCCAAACTCTATATCGCCGTGCTATCAAAGAAAGAAGCTGCTGACCTTTTGAACATTCACTTCTACAGAAACCTTTGCCATTTCCATTGTGCTGAGTCAACAAGAATCTACCATAGGTGAGTAATTTTCAGATTCACACACAAAGACTTTATTAAGACCCAATCTTATACAAATTTTCCTCTCTTATTGCCGCTTGCAACGGCATCCTCACAATGATCAATCGATATCATGCATTTAAGGAGAAGACAATAAATTCAAGTTCTTTTCCTATTTACTGCTTTGAAAAAAATGTATGGAAGCAGAACAACCATTAGACTTGATATGGCGCTGATTAAATACTTTGAACTGAGGTAAGTTGACTGTTGTTTACTTTTGAGAATAACATCTCTCTTTCTTCGCTAATATACTGGCACTCAAGGATGTAATGAAATATTTCAATTTATATTTTTTTCTTTGCAATTATGGCATATTGTATCCACCTCACTGAAGATTTTGTTATGATTTTATTTGAAAACGAATGGAGTATTATCTGAATGAATAAGTGATTCAAGTGATCCAATAAGATTCAAATGTGGTTTCCGCCGATAGTAAATTAGTTAAAGCTCTTAAACTGCTTTTTAAATATGTAGCCTTGTCGTCTGCCCAGGGATACTTGCTAATGGAACTTTTAACTTTGAAGCATATTCATTTTAAGACAAGTGGTAGATGATCCAAATAAGACATGCATTCAATTGTAAGATCAACAATCAGTTCGAGTAGTGCAGGCGAAAAAATAGAAAGATCTATAACTGAGAATCCTTGGGTTGAGACAAAAGTAAAGTGTCCATTTTCATCACCGATTGATCTACCATTCATTATCGTGAGTGAGATTTATCATGAAGAAAATCAACAATAGTGCCTGGAAGAGATGATGAGACTGAATCGCTGGAGGTACGGTTGGTAGAAAGCAGTGTCGGGGCGTCCAGTAAGTGATGGAAATCTCCAAGGTCACTGGTGCGAACATTTAGATCGCCACAGAGGAATATTTCTAACCCCTCCTGTATTTTATTCTCAATGTGACAAAATAGGTTTATATTATCAAGTTGTGACTGGATGGTGGTAGGTAAACAAATATCATACAAGCCAATATTGAGTCCGTGGATGGAGCTAGTTTAAACATTGAAGAAATCCATAGTGGTTTTATATCGACTTTTGCAATTGCTCGTTGGATATTTTTACTGACTCCCAAAATAATACCATCTGAAGATTTTCCTAGGCTTGAGGGTTTTAATATTTAAATTCAGCAACTTTTAGTTGCACGATCAGGAAATGCCTTTTTTTTTAATAACAGATTTGTTTGTAAAATTTGTTTCGTCGTATTATAACTCTAATTTTCCCAGATATTGTTAACGTCAGGAAAGAGAACCAGAGGCACTAAGTGGAAAAAATATAATTAAATTTACAACTGTTCTATAGAAAGGAATAAAGTCGTGTGATTTGCATAGCCGATAATGATTTCATTCGGCTAATGATTTCGATATGTTGTGGGCAGATTGCGGGAGAACTTAATCCTCTTTGTTCCGGGGTTTAATTGGAGGAGGCTAAGTTTAATTAGCTGGCGCTGGATAAGCCGCAGTCTTCAAGGGATTGGAGCCATATTGGCCGGCACAGCAGTGCCTGCTGATGGGTGGCTATCCTTGGCTGTTCTATTTACGCCAGTTATGGCCTGAAATCTCCGTAGATTGTGGCAGTTGTGTGTGTATACTTTGTTGTTTTATTTTCATTTTGAATATATATTTTGAGGACCTGAAGAATGGTTTAAATATCACCAGAATATGGTGTGGCTGTTCTATTTACACTTTAAGTATAAATTATTCTGGAACATTGAAACCTCTCGTAAATATATGTAAATTTTGGCCGATAATCCTAATATTCCCCATGAATTTGATCGACACGTAGAGCGTGTCCCAGGGGCTTCACTTATCGAAAGTTGACTTATGGACCCTATAGACTTGGTTGATCCCAGAGTGGGCTACTCTCTCTAGTCTTTAGATGAGCTACATATCGGGTTAGTTGGTTGTTTTTGTTATTTTCAAGGTTACGATATATTTGGGGCGTGTTAAATGTAATTGACGGCTATTCCTGGATGCTATTGTATACAGCCCATTTATTTACTATCTGTTGTATTTTGTAAGTTTATTCTATTGGTTATCTTTGTTTGATAATATGAGTTTTGTAAATAATGATTCCCCTTAATAAGCAGAAAAATGAGTAAATGCTATTAACTTTGTTTTCCTTCTCGCGCGTGTTTTATCAAAATTTAACGATTGGGAATATCTTTCTAGTTTAGTGATTGTTTTGGGCCATTTAGGGCTTGCGAAACTCTAGGTTGGCTATTTGTTTCTGGTATATATTCTTGTTATATCTATATAATTCTACTATCGTCAAAGTCCATCGAGTTTCCTTAAACACTTATAGCTCAATATAATATTAGAGAGACATGGTGAATTGAACTTGACAAACCGCTGAGCGGGTTCACCAATGGTGAAACAGGCACGTCCCCCATATTTCTATCCCTGTAAGCACAGTAGAAAGTTTTTATTAAAAAAAAAGAAAAATCGCTTTAAATATATTTCTTCATTTTATTCTTCTTGTTTGGATAATCTTGAATTGTGAACAATTGTAAAAATCCGATGTTGCCAGTAGCTCTTGAGTATTATGTGACCTTCATGAACTATGTTTGGTTGCAAATTTTGGATGAAGTTATTTTCAGATCTGGGAATGATATTTGTGAAAATATTCCACACACAAGTACTATATTAAATATATATTAGAATTATTTAAAGATAAATTATGTAAAAAATATAATAAATTATTATTCACAGAGATTTTTAAAATTAATTATAGATTAGACATTATGTCACAGAATAGCGAAATAAAAACTTCTAAATAATATAATACCATTGAGATAATTTTAAACTGTAAATATTCGTTATAAAATATTTTAAAACATAAGGCAAATTTGGCTTTTTGGTATTTAATTTAAATTTGGATAAATTAAAATGAAGAAAACAAACTCTAGTGACCCTTCGGCAGTTAAGCTGATATGCTGGGTAGAAAGGAAAATAAGTGAAGAGAGAAGTTTATAGAAAAAAATAAAGACAGAACTATGGTAATATCTTTCCAATATTTGAATACAAGCTAAGGTGAAGAAAGAAAAACTAAAAAATATATCTTCCCTCTTAAATATATATGATAATTATTTTTAAATTCCCACATACACAATATTGTGGTTTAAAAATTTGTATTCAAGGTGAAATCGTGGGGCTTCCAAGGATAAGTTTCGCTTTTAAAAGAATATTTTCCATATCTCTAGCTTTTGTGCCTGGAAGCTGGAGATATCTATTAAATTCTTTTTTAAATGCCTATCCCTGGAAGCCTGATGGTCTTTTTGATAATCTCAGCTCAAAAATACAGATACAAGGGATTATTAAAAAAAACTTATATTAATGAAATTCCAATGCTATTTATTATTTCCCAAGTACACATGGTACAGGCCATGATAATCATGGTGGGTAGAAGTTAGCGACTGCTTTTACTGGTGGTGCACCAAATGTCTACACACGTGAAATGCAGTTCGACTTTTGCCCTTACAAATGTACCAGAGTCCCGTTTGGTTACTTGCACTCGCCTTGCGGGAATCGGGGGCCATTGGTGATTTTTTTTTAATTATAAAAAAGTGCCCAATGCGGTTTTTGATCCCGATGCGTAGTGGTCGAAAACCAATGGTTTAGAAAATCCTTCTACCGACTCCCAAAATCTCTAATATAAAATGGGGGGGAATATATTATATTAATAATAGGAACCTAAAATATATATTCCTACTTAGATAACCAATCAAGTACAGTTAATAAAGATTGTATTGCAAGAAAAATAAGTATGCGATTGCTTTACTATACAAATACCTCTTTATGCTGACTAGCTGGAGAGTGAATATGAAATAATTTATTATTGAAAAGAGTTGAAAAATAAAATATTCAGGAGATGCTAATATATAATTTGATCTTTTTATATCAATTCTTTTCTATAAGATATCATCTTCACTCCCCAGCTAGTCAATACAAAGTATAGCAAACACTTGCTTATTTTGCTTATAATACACTCGTTATTAATTGCACTTGATTGGATATATCTGAATAGGAATATATATTTTAGGTTCCTATTATTAATATAATATTTTATATTGTTATCCTACATTTTACTCTACTGTATTGTCATTAATCTATATTAATAAAATGCAAATTTCACAAGAGTACATCACTAAAAACTTTCGTTACAATGCATCAATTTCGACCAAATTTTCAACATTTATGTAAAACGAGATGGAGCAGGTTTTGCTTAACATCAAAATATTTTTCCCTAACTTTAAAATACATAACTTTGCTGTTATCGATAAAATACAAAAAAATTCAACAGAGTAAAAGTATTTATACTTTCAAAAGTGTTTACTTTCCGCTTCTTGCTAAATTTGTTCTATCTTTTTTATATATAAAATTATAAATATATTATATAAATAATTATAAAATTATACATGGTAAGATACTTTTATTTTATAGTTTTCATATTTTATACCGAAAAAAGTTGAAGCCTTACTTGATGAGATCAAGTTTATTTTTTATTTTATAACGTGGTTACTTGATGAGATCAAGTTTCTTTTTTATTTTATTACGTGGTTCTTCGAAGTCCTTCTTGCTGCATATCAGTAGATATAACTCTATATTCCAAATGACATCTTTTGGTGCTAGACAAGTTGTGGAGCTATTTCTTTCCTCATTTAGCAAAAAAATTTATTCATTACCTTTTATATTTTTTTCACTATGTTTCTAATGTCCTCTAATGTACATGGATGCTTTGCTCATATATGATTGTCCCTTTTAAAGCGCTAATAAGATCTGCAACTGTTGTAACTGTAAATATGCATATTTTGTGTGGTATTACAAAAGTTTCAATAAATATCTTTTTTAAATATTTTCTCTTCAAGCCCATCATACACACATGCTACATTTTTCACATGTTTCAATGTTTATGGTTTTAAACCTTCATGGTAAGGTATTCTTACTTAAGAAGTATACTGTGTTAGAAAAATTTTTGGTTTTTAATTATTGGTTATTATTGTGTTTATTTTACATACATGTGTTTATATTACATAGTATATGTTATTTTTTTGATAATTTGATTGGAAATATTAGTTTTAGCACAACTTGCTTCATACCGTAATGTTATATCTGTGTTGGCTTGCTGAACAATACTGGCCCAACATGAATTTACCTATGTTTACCCAAATTACCATTTTAGCATAAGTATACATCTTGCACCTAATAAGAGACCTAAACAATGTGTAAGGTTGAACAAAGAGTGGTCTAACATACTCATTGTTTAGGTTTCAGTGAACAAAGAGGTCAGTAAATTTTATTAGAAAAAAAAAACTATTCCATGTAATGTAATAGAAACAAAATAAACCTCATCCTACCTAATATACATTACTGATGAGGAAGTTCAACCCCACCAGCGAGTGCAAGTAACCAAACGGGGCTCTGGCACATTTGTAAGTGCAAAGTCGAACTGCTTTCACATGTGTAGACATGTGGTGCGCTTACAGTAAAAAGCAATCGCTAACTACCCACCATGCTTATCATGGCCTGTACCACGTGTACTAGGGATAAGCAAAAAAATAAAAATAAAAAAATAATGAGGATTAAAGATTTTGATTTGTGTGTTGATTTGTGTGTTGCATGCATTTCTCTATTTCTGTTCTTATGGGTCATTTTGAAGTCCTTTTTTAAATTTTCTTATGGAGTTTTTTAATTATTGCTTTTATCTTTTAAATACAGTTTATTTATTATATTTTTTACATATATGGGTTGTATCTAAAAAATAGGTTATTTATATTTTTAAATAAGCGAGGGATTTCTTTAACGGATTCATTTATTTGTCTTTTTGAGGTCCTTTTTCAAAATTTTATTTAAGATATTTTAATTTATTTGATTAAGTATTTTATATTTAGATTATTTATAGTTTTTTTTTAACATATAGGGGTTGTATTTTGTATTTTAGAAAATTATTTCTATTTTTTCCTCAAAAAACATGCTTTTTCATTGCCGTGTCCTGCGGTTGGTCTATTTTTGAGGCTTTTTAATGATACCTGGTTTTGTATATTAATTTTTTAGTTTTAATATTATGCTTTTAGTTTTTTATAATCTTTTAACATATCTGGAAGGTTATTTTGAAGAACAAATTTAAGAATTTTGATTTTTACCTCAAAAAGACAGGTAATTTTTATGCTTTGTTTATAAATTGCTGGTTTTTAAGCTTTTGTTATTAATCTCAATCTTTTTTTTCAGAATATGCCTCGCCGCAGCCGACCTTTAATTGGTAGGAATACGGCTGCTTCCAGGAGATATAGGAATGCTAGAGCTATTGAGACACCACTTCAAAGTGAGACGCGTCGTGCGCTTCGCCGTCTTAGGTATTCTGAAGCCCGCGTCGCAGCTACACAAACTATACAAGTTCCTGTTCAGCGTATTCAGCTTTGGACTCATAAGCCGTTTACAGGTTTGCAGTATAATGCCCATATTGATTATAAAGCTGATTCATCTGTCGATATAGGCCAAATGTCTCGGGTATGCCAGTTTTGCTCTGCTTTGAGATTTAGAGATGAACCCTTTGACTCTGTTGTAAACAAGGTAGAGTTTCTCTACCTGCTATTGAGTCCCCTCCAGAACCTATTTTCTCTTTGCTCTCTGGCCTACATCCTCTATCGAAGTCCTTCTTGCTGCATATCAGTAGATATAACTCTATATTCCAAATGACATCTTTTGGTGCTAGACAAGTTGTGGAGCTATTTCTTTCCTCATTTAGCAAAAAATTTATTCATTACCTTTTATATTTTTTTCACTATGTTTCTAATGTCCTCTAATGTACATGGATGCTTTTCTCATATATGATTGTCCCTTTTAAAGCGCTAATAAGATCTGCAACTGTTGTAACTGTAAATATGCATATTTTGTGTGGTATTACAAAAGTTTCAATAAATATATTTTTTAAATATTTTCTCTTCAAGCCCATCATACACACATGCTACATTTTTCACATGTTTCAATGTGTAGGGTTTTAAACCTTCATGGTAAGGTATTCTTACTTAAGAAGTATACTGTGTTAGAAAAATTTATGGTTTTTAATTATTGGTTATTATTGTGTTTATTTAACATACATGTGTTTATATTACATAGTATATGTTATTTTTTTGATAATTTGATTGGAAATATTAGTTTTAGCACAACTTGCTTCATACCGTAATGTTATATCTGTGTTGGCTTGCTGAACAATACTGGCCCAACATGAATTTACCTATGTTTACCCAAATTACCATTTTAGCATAAGTATACATCTTGCACCTAATAAGAGACCTAAACAATGTGTAAGGTTGAACAAAGAGTGGTCTTACATACTCATTGTTTAGGTTTCAGTGAACAAAGAGGTCAGTAAATTTTATTAGAAAAAAAAACTATTTCATGTAATGTAATAGAAACAAAATAAACCTCATCCTACCTAATATACATTACTGATGAGAAAGGGGGGTCGGTGGAAGGCTGGTTAAACCGTTTGGTTTACGACCACTACGACCCGGGTTCGATCCCCACATTGGACACTTTTTTCTGTTTAAAAAAAAAAAAATGCTCCAATGGCCCCCCGATTCTTGCAAAAGTCCAACCCCACCAACGAGTGCAAGTAACCAAACGGGGCTCTGACACATTTGTAAGTGCAAAGTCGAACTGCTTTCACATGTGTAGACATGTGGTGCGCTTACAGTAAAAAGCAGTCGCTAACTACCCACCATGCTTATCATGGCCTGTACCACGTGTACTAGGGATAAGCAAAAAAAAAAAAATAATAATAATGAGGATTAAAGATTTTGATTTGTGTTGAAAATTTTGCATGCATTTCTCTATTTCTGTTCTTATCTTGCAAAGCTAATGGATTGTTTAGGTTGCTTATTTTTGACTCGCCAATTTGTTTAGTGATAAAGTGGTATAGCGTTCTTTTTCAGAGCATCACCCTACAAAAAAATTACCTGACCTTTCCTAATATTCAGATAGATTGATTATATCAACGTACTAGACTACAAACATTCCCTCGAGTAAAAACAATTATTTAAAAAAAAATCTTATCTAAATATATATCACTCGGGTAGATATGCACACGGGTCAATCCCGGGGCGAAGCCCGGGTCGGCGTCTAGTATAATATAAGAGAGAAATGGTGGATTAAACAGGAAAAATTGCTGGACGGTTTCACCAATGGTGAAACAGGCGCCTTTCCAGTATTTCTATCCCAGTAAGCACAGTAGGAAGTTTTTTATTAAAAAAAAATAAAAACCGCGGTAAATAGATTTTTAAAAATTTTTTATTCTTGTCTTTATAATCATAAAATGTGAACAATTGTAAAAATCCGAACATTCAATATAAACAGTGTAATGCGAGTTTGCAGTTGTAGAAATTATAGTGTGTTGCGCGCGGACTTGATTTATAATCTTAATTTAGTGGTCGGAGAAATTTATTTTAGTTGAAATATAATCGATCGTTGTTACATACCTTATATACAGTTAGAAATATCTGATAATTAAAATGATTTTAACGCTATCTCTCTTTTTAAATCTATATCATCGAAGCTATTCCTACAGACCTTATATTTTGATGGATAAAAACTGAAAGAATGAAAACATATGGTTCATCTGTAGTGAACCCTCGCAACAATGTGGCCACTTTATTGACAGCGTTATGGGTTGTTTTAAAATATATTGGAACGGTTTTTTGATTATGTGTGTTACAATGACATTTATATCTGAGACAATTATATCCCTTCTGACTATATACAGGGAGATACATTTCTGCTGTAGTTTGTTGGCTACTACCGCGCTACATATATATATCATTGTTACAATGTAGCACAATACGTTAGTATTTATATTGGAAATATGGATTTTTATCCCCTCCAATACTGAGATATATATTGAAATAGCAAATATTAAGTAAATTTTCGCTAGCGCTATTTTAAATGGTGTTAAATTTTGGAGTGCCCTCCAATTTTATAGCAATGTAAAAGATTGAATAGAACGATTATCACCTATGCAGAAAACAAGCATATGCTATATTTCACGATGATTTCCTTCATTAAAATTTGAGCGCGTTCAGGGGGAAACTTCTTTCTTCACGCCATACATCGAGGTAATGTAAAACGAGATAAAATAGATGGAAATTAGGATTCAAGCTAACAACTAAGTAAAATGAAAGAAAAGTTTTAGGACTAAAAATAAAAATGTAGAAAAGTAATCTTTTTTAACTTCTACTTTCTAGTTTTATCCTGAGTCAGGATTTTGAACTGTTTTGATAGTTTTACCTTGTCTTGATTTTTTTTATGAACAGTTAAGTTTATCCTTAAAAGTTCGCCCTGTTTTACTGTAGAACATCCTTGGTAGAAACATCATCTTTTGAGATTCGCTGTGGCTCCTCCAGACGCTATTAGTCTAAAGAAGGTATACTGGACCATCGCTATATTTGTAACTATCGGCTGACCTTAATTTTTATCGATAAGCGGCCTCGTTAAAGAGGTCATTGCTTCATAATTACTACGGCCCCACGCATATTTATCTTCAGTCCTGTTCGGACTATACGATAATAAAGCGAACTCTCTGCCATCAAAATGAAAACATATTGTGTGCTCTGAACCTACTAAATAGTAGGTTTCCGACATTTCCTTCTATCGGAGATGCCTTCCAGTGGTTTGGAGAATAAACCAATTTTATAGCGACGAATCAATTAATTCGAGATGATACTTAAACTTCGATGTGTGTGAACATCAGAAACAAATTAATATTTGATTTCATACAGTTATTAACTCACACCTGTCTATTTGCCGTGAAAGCTGACATTTTCTCTTAGGATTCTATTTTTATTCGATACTTAAGACACACAAACTTCAGCATAAATAATATTTGCCTAGGGTTTTGTTTTCCAATGGACTATTTTTTTTTATTTTACTCAAGGTAATATAAATATTTTCGTGTCCGTAAAACTCGGTGAGGAATCAAATTTCAAACTTTGGAATTGATGTTTTGAGCTGGAGGTTTATTACGTTCTCTCTCCATTGACCTCAGATTAATCGGTATTAGATGAATGACCTTGCCTGAAAACCTTCCGTAATATCATCAAAACCCCATTATAAACGTGATATAAGGACTCAAGGTATAAACTTCAATTTAAAAAAAATGGTATTCGTGGTTACTACACCTGGAGTTATCCTCTATTTATATCGGCACCTCACTTGTTGGAATCCGTTTTAGAGAAAGCAACGGAGCTCAACGGACAAATACCTTACAGTTCTCTAACAAAAAATATACATTTAATCCGAAGGTGAGACACTTGTCTATCGCTGTTCTCATAGTTCCGTTAATCTAGGACAACGCGGTTTGTACTTTCAATGTCAATCATCGATTAAAATTATATTTCTCATGCATCAGATATATGTATAAAGTAAAATAAGCGTTGAAATATTTTTTAAATCATATATCCGAACGACACAGCCTTTGGGAAAGAGAGAAAACGTAAGGTATTCTTTAGAGAATATATCTGGAGACCTAATGGTGTTTATGTTGATTTTGAACTGGGAAAACTTTCAATTCCGACAGATATCCCTCTTCTAGTGGTTCGAGAATATTAAATGTTTTGTTTTATTTATTTTAAGGGAAAGTGTTCATATTTCTTTGTCTTTCTTTCGATCAATTTGTTTTTATAGTTATACTTATGCTCTAACTGAAAGGTTTCAATCCATCCAGACACCATGTTATATTATTCTCCAGTATTAGAACATGGATCGACGACAATCAAGGAAGAGAAACATATAAATATTGTACATTAAAAAGAAGCTAATATTACACCATTTGATGTTAAAAAAAATTCTCTGACTCGGAATTTGACGGTTCGTGATTATGCCTTGTAGTGTTAGGTAAGTGCGTTTAGGAAGAGCTTGAGTTTAGACTTTAACAAAAGAAAGGTATACTGTTGTGGAATCTAGGTCTATATTATTTGACCAGCCTAAACCACAGCAATATTTTGATACATTCCAGAATATTTCTCTTACTATTGTGTGTGGAACTAATATGCATATATTAGTAGGAGTTATGAGCTTTAACAGATTGTTATTTTGAGTTTTCAAGTTAAATCTTTTCGAAACCTTCTAAGCTTATGTGATGTGTAGTATATTTTCATTTTAAAAAATATATTTATTTTTGAAAAATAATTCTAAAGTTTAATTTTTGAATGTGTTTATTTAATTTTGATCATTGGTATATAGGCTTTATTGAGTTGCATCTATTCTCTTGAATAATATTTTGATGTATCTTTTACAAGACAAACTAATCCATGCACTTTCTAAAACAGAAAATGCGCTAAACAAAGCAAAGAGAAGTTCTACTCCAAGATACATTACCATCTTTCGTCAAGTGAATCTCGAATATTGTTATTTTCAATTATTATTTATATATATGTGTGTGTTAAGCTAATAAAAAGGCATAGAGTGTATTGAATAAAAATATTTTTATTGAATATTAAAAAAATATTTTTATTCAATCCTAGTGTATTTTGGGACGCCAAAGAGATTCTGTTTTAATTGATTACCTTGAAAATGCCAGAACTATTACAGGTGAATTTCACTCTAACCATTTTGGCGAGCAGGATGCTAAAATAAAAATCCGCCCTAGACTGACGAGGGCCATTAGCCCGAAACCATGGTCTCTAGGTGTACGCTTATCAGTTTTCCAAAGTTGGTGTTGTGGCTTTGTCACCGACCCGATGCCGCTAGTTGCGGCGACGGTCAATAGATGGCCTCAGATTCTGACGTTTATTTTGACGGGAGAAGCGCCCTTTGCTTCTATGGATTAATTTCCTCCCGGCAAAATTTCCATTTATGTTTTTCCAATAGATTTGGCCCAGCCTCATTGGCAGCAAAATACCTCTTTGGTAGATTGTGAGGATGCCATTAGATCCCGTGTGGATCTCTTGGAATAAAGTCCACCCTAGACTGACGAGGGCCATTAGCCCGAAACCATGGTATCTAGGTGGATGCTTATCAGTTCGCCAAAGTTGGTTTTGTGGCTTTGTCACCGACCCGATGCCGCTAGTTGCGCGACGGTCAATTGATGGCGTCAGATTCTGACGTTTATTTTGACGGAAGAAGCGCGCATTGCTTCAATATATATATATGTGTATGTTAGGTATTTGACAAATTTTATTTGATTTGAATAATTTAACTTAAAAATCACTGTACGTTTACCAGGGAATATTTTATTCGAAATTCGTTAATATATATATATATATATATATAGTGTAGAAACTATATAACAAAATTATAACAGTGATTCTACTTTTAAAACTTAAGGAGCAAACTGATAATAATGATAACTTATATCAATTAGATTTGATTAGATTAGCAAGCTAAATCTAAATAATTATAATAATAAATAGTTATTTAATTTTATAGTCCAGTTTTGTATTAAGATTATCTTCATTATTATGATCATTTAAATTCAAATTATAAAATTTGTAAAATGTTATTAATTTGTAGATAGAGAGCGAAAAAAAAATCCTTTACTTCTAATACATCATTAAGTTAATTATATATTTATAATCAATAACAATAAAAATTAACAACGTAACGTCTTTTGCATCGGCTTTTACACGTCATTTAGACATACTCTAATCCTATATATAGAATAATCGAAGTGAGAATATATATAATAGTTAGAAAAAAGAGAGAAAGACAGAACCATGCACTTTTAATCAAACTAATAATAAGGAAAAAAAAAAAAAGGTTTGTAAAGAAGGTAGATAAGATTGTTAGTATATATATATATATTTTTATAATTTTATATTTTATCCTTTTTTTTTTAAAGATTTTTAAAGGTTTTTTTTATTTTATAATATGATTATAAATAGTTGTATTTAGTAATATATCTATAGTATGAATTAACATTTGTTATAAGTTTGGATATTATGTTTTGAAACCCTAATGGTAGACCAGACATACACAAAAAACTTTAAATTGAAATAAATTGAAAAAAGAGATCTGCTGGACCGGGGATCTTCAGATAAAAGCCCAGCGACATTTCACCCCTTCTTTATTATGTCATAGATCTCTTTTAAACCGGATTTTATGTGTTAATATTAAGTTGTTTCATTGAAATATTTAAATGAACATATATAACAGATACAAGTGTTAACAAATTCAAACTGTAAACCTACCTCGACCGCGGCATCCTCCATTGTGAATATCTATTTCTGGCTGACACATGTTGCGGGGGGGACATTTCAAATTTAGACCATTTATTCAGAATTTTTTGAACAACAAGAAAATTAAAGAAGAAAGGAAAAATAGTTAAGGGAAGAAAGCTGAATTTCATAATCTTTACAGCTAGTTATATCAAAATAACTGATTCAACACTTATTCATCTTTTAATATTCCTTTAAAAAGGCAAATTATAAGAGTTTAATGAAGCTATTAATTGTGCAAATTCACCTTTATTTAACTTCCATTTTCCTCCCCAGAAATTGGAGATTAAACAAAATGAACTATATACTATAACACTTTAAAAATCTTGTGAAAAAATCTTTTAATCAGTTATTTAATCAAAGTTTAATTAACTGTTAAAGATTATAAATTTGTATTAGTTATTATTAAGAGAAATTATATTTTAAATTTTAACTATATAGAATTTAAAAATAAAATATATATTCAATCAGAAGGCGTTCCCATGGGAACTTCTTCTAGTCCTTTATTAGCCAATCTAATATTGTTCTGGTACGAAAGAGAATACTTTCTACAAAATAATATTAATTGGCAAATATTCCGATATGTAGATGACATAATAATATTTAATAATCCACAGTTTAAAAAATTAATACCTGAAATATATCCTAAATACTTGAAACTTAAGAACAATGAAAAAATTTATAGAAAAAAAAAAGTTAACTTTTTAGACTTGAATATAGACCTTACAAATAGTGCTGTTAGAGTTTATAATAAAAAGAGTAATTATAATGTCAATATTAGAAAATACTGTAATATGAATTCTAATATATCATTAAATTGCTGTAAGGGTATATATTATGGTCAGTTTCTAAGATTTTATAGAATAAATAATATATTAGATAATTTCATAGAAGATGTTAAAAATTTAAACATGGAATTTATTAAAAACAAATTTAGTATCAGACAAGTAAAATATTTCAACAGTATATCAATTATAAAATATTAAAAAAATAATAAATGGAAATATCCATTTATGAAATCAACTTTCTATAATTTCTCTTAATAATAACTAATACAAATTTATAATCTTTAACAGTTAATTAAACTTTGATTAAATAACTGATTAAAAGATTTTTTCACAAGATTTTTAAAGTGTTATAGTATATAGTTCATTTTGTTTAATCTCCAATTTCTGGGGAGGAAAATGGAAGTTAAATAAAGGTGAATTTGCACAATTAATAGCTTTATTAAACTCTTATAATTTGCCTTTTTAAAGGAATATTAAAAGATGAATAAGTGTTGAATCAGTTATTTTGATATAACTAGCTGTAAAGATTATGAAATTCAGCTTTCTTCCCTTAACTATTTTTCCTTTCTTCTTTAATTTTCTTGTTGTTCAAAAAATTCTGAATAAATGGTCTTATTTGAAATGTCCCCCCCGCAACATGTGTCAGCCAGAAATAGATATTCACAATGGAGGATGCCGCGGTCGAGGTAGGTTTACAGTTTGAATTTGTTAACACTTGTATCTGTTATATATGTTCATTTAAATATTTCAATGAAACAACTTAATATTAACACATAAAATCCGGTTTAAAAGAGATCTATGACATAATAAAGAAGGGGTGAAATGTCGCTGGGCTTTTATCTGAAGATCCCCGGTCCAGCAGATCTCTTTTTCCAATTTATTTCAATTTAAAGTTTTTTGTGTATGTCTGGTCTACCATTAGGGTTTCAAAACATAATATCCAAACTTATAACAAATGTTAATTCATACTATAGATATATTACTAAATACAACTATTTATAATCATATTATAAAATAAAAAAACCTTAAAAAATCTTAAAAAAAAAAAAAAGGATAAAATATAAAATTATAAAAATATATATATATATATATATACTAACAATCTTATCTACCTTCTTTACAAACCTTTTTTTTTCCTTATTATTAGTTTGATTAAAAGTGCATGGTTTTGTCTTTCTCTCTTTTTTCTAACTATTATATATATTCTCACTTCGATTATTCTATATATAGGATTAGAGTATGTCTAAATGACGTGTAAAAGCCGATGCAAAAGACGTTACGTTGTTAATTTTTATTGTTATTGATTATAAATATATAATTAACTTGATGATGTATTAGAAGTAAAGGATTTTTTTTTTCGCTCTCTATCTACAAATTAATAACATTTTACAAATTTTATAATTTGAATTTAAATGATCATAATAATGAAGATAATCTTAATACAAAACTGGACTATAATATTAAATAACTATTTATTATTATATATATATATATATATATATATGAACATCCTAATTTAAATGTAGAATTTATTAGAAAATAATTCTATAATTCAATATATAATTAACATCAGAGAGAGAGGCCTATATAAATATGTAATTTAGGAAAGTGTAGATGAAAATTTATTTGAACCACCCCACTTCATTTAATTAAATTCCAAATCAATATTTATATTTAAAAGGTAATTCACTTATTTTCTCTTCATTAATTTATATTCTTTGAAACATGCCATTTTATAATTTGAAATATTAATAACTACTATATTATATATATATCTGTATTTCCATATTATTTATATATTCCAAATAATCTTATAGGAAGTTTAGATCTACTCTACGAGAGAGAGGGTGTGTGCAATAAGTTCCTGTTTTCAGAGATAGATGGCGTCGTCAAAGTAAGTTGTTGTCACCGCCATACATCGGCTGCATTCTTTAAATCCGCACGCGCCAAATATCGCATTGATTCTTGGGATTGTTTTGTCTAGTCGGCCATTTCAATGTTTAGGCTAGGATTGAGTAAGTGCTGTATCCTCTAGTGATTAGCTTTTAGATAGAAGACATGCGAAGAATTCAAAACAAGACTGAATCCCGTTTATGGACCTTTCTACCATTCATGACTGTGCAATCAAATATTGGTTTACCGAATTCAAACGAGGTTTAATATCAGTATTAAATGAAGTAGGCACAGCAAGTACCGAGGAAATGACAGAGAAAGTTCCTCTCAGATCGACGAACGTAAAGTAGCAGAGGCCGTGTGACTGAAACGATATTTAATAGAAACACACGAGGCAATAACGCGCCTCCAATATATAATTAATAGAACATTTCTAAATAGATCAAACTTCCTACTGTCCTTACTGTAAAGAAAATATTGGAAGATTGGGGCTTATCAAGGGAGAACCCTCTCAGCTGTTTCGTCGATTTAATCCATCAGGCCACTTTTAGAACTCTATTACTGTATTATACAATTTTGCTTATCTATTCGACAATCAGGGGGTAGAATCTCAGTTATGGAATTCAAATAAAACTATTGACATAAGCTCTCTTTTAGGATTGTATAATTACATATAAATATTTGCATCGAGCGATGCTCTTCCGTAAACGATAAGGACAAGCCCAGTTAAGCATAATTAAACACGAAGAAATAGCGCCTATTTATATATAAAAAATAAAACCACCACAAGAGCACAAACTTATATATAACTATATTGTTGATACTTTACCAATGAACGGTGTTGGAGATGAAAATTATAGATTTGATTGTGGCTGAGATTGTTCACAGTGAACAACAAGCGACTTTCAGCTTCAAACCAATGTTTGGAACAATATAATCGAGAGCTAAAGCATTTTTGCATCGAGTTGTGACTGTCGGATAAGACCTGTGTTCATTACTATGCCACGGAAACCGAGCAACAATCAAAACAATGGGTTGCTTTCGTGGAATCTACTCTAATGAAGGCAACGATAGTTCATCTTCAGAGAAAGTTATAACTACGATTTTTCTGGTGATACGAATGGAAAGAGAGAGTCATTCTTGAGACTTCATAGAGAAAGAAAACCTCTCACTGGACAATATTACGCGCACATTATGAATTATTAGACCACCTCAATAACTTGAACGAGTCACGGATCCATTTGGCGAATAAAAGTGTTTTTTTTTCTCCATGACAATGCACCAGAACTTTCATCTGGATTTGTCGCACCTAAACTAAGTTAATTGCGTAATTAGCTGCTTC
The DNA here is from genome assembly GCA_030710605.1 of Cordylochernes scorpioides. Classification (NCBI taxonomy): domain Eukaryota; kingdom Metazoa; phylum Arthropoda; class Arachnida; order Pseudoscorpiones; family Chernetidae; genus Cordylochernes; species Cordylochernes scorpioides. The sequence continues at coordinate 95,325,286 of CP092864.1, forward strand.
CGCCCTCCCCGGATTCCCCTAACCCGGCATCCCAAGATTTCTATTTGATCCCAAACAAGAATAAATGGCTATCGGGAAATATTTTTGGCTCAAATGAGGAAATCTTTGCTGAGACGGAGGGGTATTTTGAAGACCTCGACAATTTCATTTTTTCTGTGGGGGGGGGGGGGGTAGCTAAAAATGATAGGGACGTGTGTTGTGTATGTGTTGAGATGAATTTATATCACTAAAAGAAGAATATATGTTGAAAGAGTAAATTGATTTCAAAATAAATCTGAACATGGATATTTATTGAACCGTCTTTGTAATATACCCTTTGGCCTTTCTCTCTGTGTAGAAACATGGCCTCTTTAGTCAGAATAGATACAAAAATATTATGTGACATCTAATGGCCGTCTCTGCAAACTAGCATATTGGAGTCGGTGATAAATTCATAACACTTGCTTTATCAAATTCAGAATGCCCACCTGGAGACTATGGTTTGGGGCAAATTGCCTTCGTCCCCCAAGGGCGAGCTTTTATTTCACGGGATCCACAAGAGATTCATATGAAATATTTAGACTTTTCCAAAGATATATGTGATATATTGGGACCTCTGGGGCCAGTGTTACCTGATGCTAGACGAACCTCGATGTCAACTCTACCGTGCAGTCGTGGTGGAAGGCGACACAGCTGGGCCAAAGGTGAAATAAACAAACAGAGATTCCACTAAGAAGCGTCTGACGTCAAGAAGGAATGGGGTGAGTGGAGAGAGAGATCTTTAGAGCAAGTGTTACCGTTGGGATCGAAGCGCAGACTGACAATTCTTGCTTCTCGATTTAACACCACGACCTGTCTTCTTTCCCATTGGTCGAAAGGTGTCACATGGCCTTTTTCTATTGGTTGACCTATTTAGGTGATTCTTTCTAATTGGTCCTTACTGAGGTCTTTGTCGGAAGACACGCCCGATCTTGTCAGGAAGTATTGGGTGTTAGTTCGACTCTTATAACTTCCGCGGTTATCAAATACCACCGGTCCTGCCCCGGAAATTTGGGCGTCTCTCAACTTTTATAACTTCTGCGGTCACCAGATACGTCCGGCCTTGTCAGGAAGTATTGACTGTACAAGTTATTAATAATTGTACCCGCTTTAAGCCTACTTCCTATGTCTTGCTGCTACTTTCTGTCCTAAGCCTGATTAGTTTTAACCTTAATTTTCTCCTGTTAGTCTCCATTCCTTCTATCTGTACAGTTGCGATACTTTATTAGATTCTTACGCGGTACAGCTTGATGTTAGTTGAGGCTTTCTATGTGCAGTACATAAGAAGTTATATACAGTCAAGGGGTGGAACATGTGGTAGTAGATATCTAGACTATTTACAACAATTCCATGGTCTTAAATCATCACAGATGGCCCCGGATGTGAGAGGGTTCATATGGAGGGATTTAAGAGAGCGGAATAGGAAGACTGTTATTAAGGAAGTAATTTTTTTAAAAATTAATTAAAGTGAGTTGGTATATAACATGGGGTTGAGTTCTGTATATCCATAAGAGATAATAAAGCATAAACAACTAATATTAAACATACAAGTAAAAATAAAAATATGAATAAAATATTTAATAGAGAACATATAATGATTATAGGTAAAAATATAAATGATTGGATGGGTAAATCATGATCTCTTCGTGATGGGCGTTAGAAAGGGTTGAGGGGTTAGTTATTACTTGGTTGCGGCAATGTCACTTTGACTCAAGTCCCAAACCCTTTAATGTGCACGGCGCGGAAAACCTAGGCCATGTTTCACATGTAAATTTAAGGACCGAATAAAGTTACAGTACCAAAATCGAATAGTAAGATAAGGGTGATTGTTATGGGTTTTAGTAATTAGTCGTTAAGACTTACGCATGCAGGATAAAGAGGGCGAAGATCAGTGACCAGAAATCAAAGTTTTAATTAGAGTCGTCAGGGGCTTAGCGAGAAAAAGAGTAAAATAAAAAAAAAAGATGTGCCAGCGTGTGGCATGAGAGTGCCCTGGAATATATAAAAAAATACAATTTGCACGTATCCAAGCCAGAAGTAGGGATAGGTAAATCTGGGGGACGGTGTGTCAAGATTGTTAATTACGAAATCAAAGTAGGTCAAGTCTAGCCTGCGAAGGAGTTAAAAGTTCCTGCGGAAAAGGGTTAGTATTTATTAAGAAGTAACCTTTAAAGCGGTTGTTTAAGAGGTTATTGAAGATTGCCCTGTTTTTAGATCATGATTTTTAGTTTGATTATAAAAGAATATATCATTGAGATATGAAATTGCGAAATTAAGGCTTTGCATATAGCGTTAAAGGATTTGAAAAATCGAAAATAGAATTGCGAAGTTAAATGCAAAGTAATCTTTAAAAAAAAGTAAAAATAGTGATGACATGATACAAAGATTAACACACTACAGCAGTATATAAGGGGTAATAGAAAGTGAAAATATTAAATGAGAAAAAAAAAAAAGCAATAATGTACTCGATAGCATTGAACATGGTAGCGGAAGATGAGACAATGTAAATAACATCGAATTTATAAAGTGAGAGAAAATATAAAATGACAAAATGCAAATTAGTCATATAAGCATGAAATATAAACTTGAGATTATTAGATATGAAAGATAAAATATAAAGTTGATTATAGAATAGAGTCATAAAGCAAAAGTAAATAAGTTTTGGTAAAATAAAATAAAATGACACTAATCTAAACTGATTGGTTGACGTAAATAATAAAAAAAAAATTATAAGAGCTATATAATGATTATATACAAGATATTAAAATGAAAATTAAAAAAAAATGTTCATCGAGAAAGAAGAGCAAGTAAGATTATTCATAGAAATTTTATATCGTGAAAGAATGGAAAGTTGTAGGCCAAACGTAATGTTCCTGTTTTTTAGGATGGGTGGAGAGAGCTTTAAATTGTCCTCGATTGATATCTTTGGTCTTGTTGGCCTAAGTTTTTCTAACTTATCGAATTTGTTTTATGTTTAACGTGACTCGTGGGTCACATTGTTTCTAACTGTGAAACTAACTGAGTCCTAATGTTGTCGATTTTTTGTTCCCTGCGCCACGTTTAGGTGAAAACGTGATTCTTCCTAAAGCGGCATTTATTCTGTGTGTGCAGGAGAAACACGGCGATCTATTCTAACCGATAAAGGGTTGTTGTTGTTGTTGTTTTTTTTTTAAACATGTGTGGGTGTGTGTGATTTTTAGGTAAAATGTTGTCCTTGGATCTGAGTGTCGATGTTAAGTGGACAAGTTAATCGAGGGCGAGAGAATGTTAGTGAACAGATTTGTTAGTAAATGTAAAATAACGTGTTAAGCAAGTTATTAGTAGCTAAACGGGATATCGGCGTAGAAATTGGTTAGGGATTAGAACGGTATATAGTAAAAGGCATGCACTAATATTTAATTTAATAGGTAGCGAAAAATCCATTAGAGTGACATCGGGGTGGCGACGGGCGGTAACAAGATGTCGGTTGTTTGTTTGCTCGGGGGGGCGAGGGGGAGCGAACCTATTTTTAATGTGATTCCGGATTTAGGTCAGGCGGCCCTTTGCGAGGCTGCTTGTTTTCTTCCAACTTATTGGAAGATCTCTGCATTAAGGTGCAGAAAAGGCGCTGAGCAAGTCGGGGGTATAAGACGGGATTTCTGCGCGTCAAATATTGTGGGACATAAATGGCCGAATTCTATCAAGTGGACATCAGGTGTTACGCGAGGTGTTGGAATTAGAGGCTGGGGCGCGAGGAATAAGATATCTTCTGTATAGTATTTAAGTTTGTTCACATGAACTGTATCATCTTCTTTATTTAGGGGTCGATTGGGTCTGTTAATTCGGACTACGTTTGGGGATATTATTTCTATAATTGTAAACGGACCTGTGAAGTATGGTGCCAATTTTCCCGTATCGGGATGTTTATAATTTTTTACGAGGACTAGGTCACCAATCTCGAAATGCGGGGCTTGATGACCTTTATCATATCTTTGTTTGTCCCTTTCATGCTTAAGCTGTGTTCTGCTGGAGGCAAGTTGCCTAGCCTTCTGTACGTCGGGGAACGGGTTGTAATGATTTTTTAGTTCTGGTGGGATGCTATTAAACATCAAGAAGATCGGTGGGAAACCTGTGACGGTGTGCGGGGATTGGTTATAGATTTGGACAACTTGTTTAATTAGTTTGGTCCAAGATGTCTTCGGGTTTTCGAGATAAAGTAACCTTAGTTTTCCAGTGATGGTGGCGTTCAATCGTTCTATCAATCCGTTAGCTTGCGGATTGTTACTGGTGGTAAGTAGTGGTTGTATACCACGAGATAGCAGAAATTTGCGGAATTTTTCGGAGGTGAATGCGGGCGCTCTATCCGAAAGTAGACGTTTTGGAGACCCTTGTTGTAGTACCTTTTTTAGGGTTTGGATGTACGTTAAGGTACTTATAGATTTCGATGGGAATGCCCAAGCGTATCTGGTCAAGTGATCCACTATAACATGGAGATACGTCTTGGAGTGTCCGTATTTCGAAAATCCGGCTATTGTATCTATTGATATTAAATCGAACGGCTGTTGTGGTTCGATATTTTGCGGACTGAGTAAAAATGTTATTCATTGATATCGGGTTAGAATTGAATGAAATTGCGACTATCTACGTGGACAATGTGTGGTTAAATGTGTCACAGGCGTGATGAAGGCGTCTTTGGCCTGAAAAGTTAAAGAGTTTTGTGGTGTGGCTTTGTGACACGAAGCGAAAAAATTGTAAATGAAAAGGTGCCACGTGAAGTCTTTGTTTTGTACAAAATCTAACCTGTTTTACTATGAATAACAAATTTACTAAAGTCATGGGTGCTGGTTGTACGAACATATCGAGAATTTTTATATTGTTAGTGGATATGACACGTTTAATGTGAGAAAAAAAAGATTGTGTGTGTTTAGTAGGGCGACGTTATGGAGCTTGTGTGGTTCGAAGTCGCGCATTGGAAATTGTTGCCAATTGGAAAAAGTGATGTGAGAGGGTGTTGTTTATTTTGTTGAGAGTGATTTGTCGATATTTAACTATGCGTGTAAAAGGAAGGTACGAGGGAGTGTAGCTATGTTGGACTTTAACGATTGGAATAGTTTTGGAAGGCTGTGATTTAAGTTACTTCTGTCCAAAGATATGAAAGAAAAGGACATAGGGGCGTTGAAAATGGGATCAGGAACATTATAATGAGGTTAAATAAGAGTGTTGGAGTTCACCACGTGTGAGCAACCCGTTATAGGAGGGGAAAATTTAGTAAATGGAACAGTTGTATTAACCTGTCCATGGGACACGTGTTGCTTGCACGAAGTGAATTGGTACAAGGTAGTTGGTAGAGGTACATTATCTTGATACAGGAGTAGCTGAGGACAGTTTATAATTAGTAGAAATCGTTTTATGGAATTAAGGAATAAAATGCCAAAAGGCAAAGGTGTATCGATGATATGGAATTTTAGATTCCGCGTTATGTTACTTATTTTTACGTTTAAAAAGATATAATCTATGGTGAAAATATTGTTAGCTATGGCATTAATAGTTAAGTTAAATGGGTGAACAGGTATTTTCTTTTGCAAATTGGTTTCTATTATTTTAAAAGTATTCTGCATAATTATAGCGATACATGCTTCTGTATCAAGTAGCAGAGGTAGGTCTACATTATTGGACAGTTCCGCTCGAACGAGCAATTGTTCAACAAAAATTACAGAAGTAGGAACCTACTGTTGTGCTGTCTTGTATGTCGGGACAGTCCTGGTCTTGTGTCGTGGTTGGCGGATCCTTGGGACAGTTAAGAGTTCACTGCTTGCGCTGGGCTCGTGGTTTAGAGATGGTCGGGGGAGCAGGTAACATACGCTCGCGTGTTGGTAACTCGGAGGGGTGCTTGCAGGAGGTCTGGTGGCTTTCTCAGTCTTGTAGAGTATTGTAGTTGGGCCAGATCAGCTTGGGCGTCGTAGTTGTCGAAGAAGCTCTGCGCCTCGTACGAACCATCGTAACGCGGTAGCTCCACATCCCGCGATAGTCCTGTCGCCGAGGAGAGCTGATATATCGTCCTGGCTAAACTCCCCAGGACATCTGACACCGGCGGCGGGGGCGTTGCGTCCTCGTGGCTGGGGGGAACTTCCTGCGTCCTACCGAGGGTGGTTTCTTTCTTCGGAATAGTGGTGTTTTCGCCACTTTCGGAGTCGGGATCGGACTCCATTGGTTCCTTTGGGTCCTCCTCTCTTCCCTGTTCCATCTTTCTGTACAGACAGTGGTCTACTTGCTTACTTGTACCTTGGCGTCCACTATCCTGTCGACTCTTCGGACGGGGGAGTCTGTGATATCTTGGGACCTCTGGGACCAGTGTTACCTGATGCTAGACGAACCTCGATGTCAACTCTACCGTGCAGTCGTGGTGGAAGGCGACACAGCTGGGCCAAAGGTGAAATAAACAAACAGAGATTCCACTAAGAAGCGTCTGACGTCAAGAAGGAATGGGGTGAGTGGAGAGAGAGATCTTTAGAGCAAGTGTTACCGTTGGGATCGAAGCGCAGACTGACAATTCTTGCTTCTCGATTTAACACCACGACCTGTCTTCTTTCCCATTGGTCGAAAGGTGTCACATGGCCTTTTTCTATTGGTTGACCTATTTAGGTGATTCTTTCTAATTGGTCCTTACTGAGGTCTTTGTCGGAAGACACGCCCGATCTTGTCAGGAAGTATTGGGTGTTAGTTCGACTCTTATAACTTCCGCGGTTATCAAATACGTCCGGTCCTGCCCCGGAAATTTGGGCGTCTCTCAACTTTTATAACTTCTGCGGTCACCAGATACGTCCGGCCTTGTCAGGAAGTATTGACTGTACAAGTTATTAATAATTGTACCCGCTTTAAGCCTACTTCCTATGTCTTGCTGCTACTTTCTGTCCTAAGCCTGATTAGTTTTAACCTTAATTTTCTCCTGTTAGTCTCCATTCCTTCTATCTGTACAGTTGCGATACTTTATTAGATTCTTACGCGGTACAGCTTGATGTTAGTTGAGGCTTTCTATGTGCAGTACATAAGAAGTTATATACAGTCAAGGGGTGGAACATGTGGTAGTAGATATCTAGACTACAACAATTCCATGGTCTTAAATAAAAGGTAGAATATTGATCTACAAAATATCTTCTTTGAAAATTCAAATCTGTTGTCTGTTTCGCGATATAATCAATAACTACTGAACCAATTGGTTCCATATTTTGCATGTCGCTTTTTATAAACCTGAGGAAAGTGTTCGGCTACATTTTGATTAATAATTTAGGATATTTATTTATTTTTTTCATTTGAAGACTTTTTTTTACTCGGATTAATACGAGGCGAAGTAACAACACCAGGCTCTAATGAGCGTTCTGTATTTTTTTTTCAAGTTGCCCGCGTACTTTTTTTGAAATATTTTATTATACGAGTGTTACCTTTTTCACAAAAGTATTGAGTATTTAGAGAGAAATTTTTATTAATAAGTTACGGAAGTTCAAACAATGCAATTTTAAAAAATCTTTACAAAATTAGCATTACTGTATGTAAATAATGACTTTCGTATTAATTTTTGTTCTGACCTTTTTTTTTATCTCTTAAAAAATCGTTCAAAATGCAGTCGCAGTCATTAGCAAACACATGTTTGCCTAATTTCCATGTGCTCTTTTATTTTTTTACAGAAAAATAATTACATGCCCGTATTTTGGATTAATTTTTTATAAGCCTATTTTTTCTTATTCTTACTGAGAGGATGGGCATCGCAGTCACTCACTCAACTCGGGCAATTTCAAGGGTTATTGCGCCGGGGCGGGTACCTCGGGGGTTGGGTGGAAAAGCTGCCATTTATTAAAACTATATTGATTTTGAAACAACTAAATGTATTGCAAAAAATAATTAAATCAAATAACTAAGCACCAATATAATACAATTTTTGCATTCACACACACTTTTTGTCTGTGGTTTATGTATAATTCTGTATTGCTATTCTATGGCACTACTACTATTTATTATTAATGTACTTTCAGTATGAAGGAAATTGCACTCGGGGAAATTCTCGGGCGAAGCCGGGTCTAGTTAGACATTAAAATTATGCGCCAATTCTTGATTTTCTCTGAAAGCTATCAGATTCGAGTCTCTGTGACAAAGCCTTTACATAAATATACAACATGTATATATTAAAAACAAAAAAGACATATCTTTAGATGGCAGAGCGCCATCTAGCAGAACAAAGATCAATTAAACGTTGATTTAAACTTGTTTCATAATATAATAACGAATAGATTCAAAAAGGATAAGTTTCTTTATTTGAAAAATCAATTCGAGCTTTCGGGCGCAAGCTGCCCTTCTACAGGAATAATAGTTTTGTTTCATAATAGCTGACCAACCCATTTCTTGATAAATCAAGAAAAGTCATCCACGAACGCGTTTCGGGCTGTTGGCCCTCGTTCGCGTGGTGCAGGCTGCACCTCAACGACTAAATATTTGTTCCTCAAAGCTCTTTCTGAAATATCATATATATCGTACAGTTGCGAGAGAAATATATTCAATTACGAAAAGCGACACACATCCCTTTAAAATGCACTAAAAAAGCATTTTGAATTATAACCACAGTACAAAGTTGGTGATACCTAATAACCCACGACACCAGTTTTCTAAACGGAAAGGTGCCACTTTTGATAAATGAATACCCTCCTCTCGCATGTTTAAGCTGCATTTATCCCCAAAATCGACCCTGCCAATTCACGAGTTTAAATACCTCTTTGGCTAATTCGTCCGATTTCAAAAAAACTCTCGTAAGATGTTATGAAATTGAAGCCAGCCCTGTACTGATGATGGCTAAAGTCTGAATTTTCCAAAATTGGTATTGTGGCTCATTCGTTATCACCAACTTTACGTTTTGAACATGGGCGATAACCTAAAATGCATTGTTTCAATTCGTGTTCAAAAGGAGAGGTGTCCCTTTTGGTACATACCTGGTACAAAACATAAACTTCTCATTTAACGCAATAAAATCTACATTTTTAATGTGAAAAATCGCCAAATCGCTAGTGGAACTACACATCTAGAACATTTCCTAGCTCCTTGTTATATATTTGAAATCAGCTCTTAAACGACTTCAATTTCATCCAGTAGCTCTTCCAGAGTATAATTGCTAACTACATTTGCCCCAACTCATAGCGTTAATTTTAGATGTCCGAAATGGTTAAATTTAATCAATTTGAAATTTTTAAATAAGCAAATTTTGAATTTAGGGCCATAGTTAATTTGTATAGTTATGTTGAATACTTTGATTTCCTTTTTATTTTCCCTTCTCTCCTTTGTTTATGTTCCCCCCCCCCTCCCCCTTTCTTCATGAAAATGATGTATGGCGAGTCCTTACAGGACGGAAATGTCCTAATAAAGCAATTGTTATTGTTGAATTTAGGGGCGAATATAGTATACTTAGCATTTTTACCCTGTAGTTTTCAAAACCTGATCAATTACTATCGTTATATATATATATTGTTACGACACTTCTCAGTCGTCAATGTTTACGTTCAAGGTTTCTAAGAGAACAATGTGGATTCTTTAGGATACAGCTTAGTGCGGTATATTTATTCTACGAGCTTAAAGAGTAGATAAGTAACTATACAGTAGAAGATTGACTTGCCTTCAATGCCCGCCACTAGAGGGATCCTTCTCCGCTACCGTCTTCCCGGTCAGTCCATACGGCCACACGTTCGGTGCCCACCTGCTGCGTCTGTTGTCACCACCGCCGTTCTCCTCGCTGCAGGTCCCGTTATCACCAGACAGACTTCTCTCCCCAGACTGCCATGTCTTCTCGGCACACACAAATCCTCGGCAGGCCGGCCAGCTTCCTTCCACTGCGGCACCAGCTGGACTCGGCTGATCCCTTCTCCACGGCGGCGCCGGCTGGACTGCCCCTGTCTGCCACCCCCTCCCCTGGAATTTGTCAATCCACACTTCCTGGAAGGGGCGCCCCCGCATACCTTCTTCTCTTGGCTTCCCCACGTCTTCTTCTCTACTTCTCTATTGCATCGCTTCACTGCCCCCTTCTCAATCCTTTTCGTCCCGAAAAGGCTGATTTCACCAGAGGCGCTGATCGGCGGCCCTTTGATCTCCCTGACGTCTCTGGCCACATAAGGGTCGTCAGCCTCCCGGAAGCGTAACGGCAGGGTTAACACCAACCCTTGTTTGCAGAACCACATCTCAACTCGCGCTTTCTCTCCACTCTCAACCAGTGCCGACGCCATTTATGGTCTCGCTGTCTAGCACAGGGCGGTGGTTCTACACAAGATGGCGGCCATATTTCACTGCCTACGATGCTTCCATCTGATATTTTGAATTCTCCTTGAGAACACTCTGTAGCCGCAATGTACAAAGGGTTGTGATCGTTCGTGTTGCGCTTTCACCGCTTCCTTCCACGACGGGGCTGTAGATCGCCGATCTTTCAGTGGATTCGTCCACCTGATCCACTCTGTCCATATCGTGGCCTCCCTTTTCTTCTTTAGGTTTCCCATTCTCTTGCTCTAGAGGCTCTCTCTTTCCTAACCCTTCAAACCTGGGCTTCTTAGTGCCGACCACGCACAGGGCTGTGAATTTCTTAAACCTTCTGGAGGTGTAGGATCCCGTGGCAGTCTCAAGGTCGGTAGAACTTTTCCTAGGCGGTGGCTGCTTGATCTGCACCTTGTCGGACGAAGGAACGAAGATGAATGGTACACATTCTTGGCACATCTCTTCAGCTTGCATTGCAGACGACGGCGCTGACACATTGCGCGCGACTTCCGCGTCACAGACATTGTCGTCGGACTTCCACAGAGCGTCCAATGCTCTATCCCGTTCAGTCGGGTTGCCGGCTCCAACTTCAGGGTGCTTCGACCATCTAGCCTTGTCGCACTTCCACGGAGCATCCAGCTCCGTCCCGTCCAGTTGGATCGCCGCTGTAGTCCCTGACAGTCTGACACTGTCGCTGAAGTCAGCCACGCTGTCGCACTGCAGCTCGCAAAGATCGTTGCTGTTCTCATGGAGTATTTCAGAAAGAATCCCAGGGGTTGAATTTTCGCTCTGTATATCACCTTGAGGGCATTCTCCTTCCGTCCGCTTGATTTTATACAAAACACTCGTGCCACAGCCGTTGTCGGAGGCGATCAGCTCACCCTTCTCCGCTACACAACCAGTCTGGATCATTTCCTGCTGTCGACACTCTTCGGACTTATGGATCACGGGAGAATCTTCTAGCGTAGATTCTGGCAGTTCACTTACAACGTCTCCTGACGTGATGATCTTTGTTGTGATGGTCTTGTCGGGATCTTCATCACCTGGGATCGTATTTTGTCCCCTCAGACATTGAATACGTGGGCTATTGGTTGCTGTGATTGGTTTTGAAAAGCCATCAGGATTTTCTGGCGGTAGTACATTGAACTTAACTTCGCAAGACATGGGTGTGGCAGAACGTTTGACATTCCGATTATGCTCGAGTCGGCTCAATCGAGATTCCAATGGAGTAATCCCTTTAGTAGTCGATCTAACGGTTTCTCCGAGCACATCTAATTTCTGGCTTATCAGACTGAGCAATTTTGTGAATTTTTCTATTTCGGGGTCGGTTAGTTTTTCCATTTTTCTTTTAAAATTGGCGCAAAATAAAATCTTCAATTAAAATTAACTAAGCTGTATCCCACTTCTGACACCAAATGTTACGACGCTTCTCAGTCGTCAATGTTTGCGTTCAAGGTTTCTAAGAGAACAATGTGGATTCTTAAGGATACAGCTTAGTGCGGTATATTTATTATACGAGCTTAAAGAGTAGATAAGTAACTATACAGTAGAAGATTGACTTGCCTTCAATGCCCGCCACTAGAGGGATCCTTCTCCGCTACCGTCTTCCCGGTCAGTCCATACGGCCACACGTTCGTCGCCCACCTGCTGCGTCTGTTGTCACCACCGCCGTTCTCCTCGCTGCAGGTCCCGTTGTCACCAGACAGACTTCTCTCCCCAGACTGCCATGTCTTCTCGGCACACACAAATCCTCGGCAGGCCGGCCAGCTTCCTTCCACTGCGGCACCAGCTGAACTCGGCTGATCCCTTCTCCACGGCGGCGCCGGCTGGACTGCCCCTGTCTGCCACCCCCTCCCCTGGAATTTGTCAATCCACACTTCCTGGAAGGGGCGCCCCCGCATACCTTCTTCTCTTGGCTTCCCCACGTCTTCTTCTCTACTTCTCTATTGCATCGCTTCACTATTAAAAACTGCGTTCAAATGAACATTTCTAGATGGCAGAGCGCCATCTAGTGAAACAAAAATAAACTAAACGTTTATTCTACAAATTTTAAATCCTCCTTCAAAATATAGCATCAAACTCTTTCTATTTTAAAAGAAATTTAAAATTATTTTCAACGAGAGAAAAATAAATGAGTTTGATAACCAATAAAGATGGTCAGAGATTTTTTTTAAGTTTAAAATTTTTTTTTTTAAATATTCAAAAGAATATGTTTTAACTTCTTTATATTCTCTCTAAAATATACTTCTTACTTAAAGATGGCGGAGTAATGGATATTTTAATGGGTGGAGTAGAGCTTCCTATTTCTTCAGCACACGGTTCTATTTATTTGGAGAGGATATTAACGACCATTAATTCTTTAAATATATAATATATATATATATACACGGCTCATCCTGTATTCCTGGATCAGTAGCCATTGCAGGGTACCATCACCCGGGTCAGCTGAGCCCAGGCTTTTTCGTGAGCTTGTTACTGCTCCCCCTCCTCCTTTTTCATATTAGATATCAGAATGCCATCTAGTGGAACAAAACTCACCTAAATGTTGATTTAGGCTTATTTCATAATATTTGGCCAATCGATTTTCTTGATTAATTAAAAACGCGTTTTGGGCTGTTAGCCCTCGTAAGCGTGGTGCAGGTTGTACCTAAACGACTAAATATTTGATCCAAGAGGCTTCCTGAGAAATAAAGAAATGGGCATTTAAGATTAAATTTGCTATGTTAAGCGTAATTACACAAATTTATATATGCGTTAATATAGACATAAAGATTAAAAATGGCATCTCTCCCTTTAAACATGCAATAAAATAATAGATTTTGTTCAACACCCAGTATAAAACGTAAAGAGCTTCTTCGTTTTTATCTTGGGTGAAGTAGAAGGTCTATGTTATTAAGACTGAGATCACTAATCAGTAGCAGGTCGACTTATATCCACTATGAAATGGCTGCCTCTGACATGAGGAACAGACGCCACGTGCAGCCGGTCATCCTGTATTCCTGGATCAGTAGCCATTGCAGGGTACCATCACCCGGGTCAGCTGAGCCCAGGCTTTTTCGTGAGCTTGTTACTGCTTCCACTCCTCCTTTTTCATCCGGGCTTTGGACCGGCAAAGGTGAACAATGAGTCATGACACCATTTAAAAAAAAAAAAGATGCTGCTATTTTTTTCTGAGCAGAGATTTGGATCAACCATTTTACCAAAAAAATATATATAAATATATATATAACCATATTTTGCTCGGAAGTCGTTTTAGATGGAAGAAGTGACACCTTCACACACAGATTGTTATAGTTTGAGAAAGTTGGATGACGATTTCCAACAATTTCATAATTATGGTTTATACAGCCCCGAATTTTTTCAATGCATTTATGACTGTAAGCTGATGTAAATGTAACCTGATTGATTATTTCAAACAACCGGGTCGGTCCAAAACAACTACGGAAGGCTGATGGTTATTGTATTCGGAATAGCTGGAGGCTTCATTAATAACACACACTGGAGTCCTCCTATAGCCTTTCATTATTATTATTGGAGTAAAAGTAATAAAATTATTTCTTAATCTAAAGTATTCATTAACTGACGTAAGCAAATTAGATTGAAATATATGGAAAATTCACGTAAAAAACATCAAAAACGCCGTGTCAAACACAAAAAATATAAAAATACAAAATAAAGTTTAAAACATTATATATCTCAATTGTTCTATACGAATTTAGTCTAAAAGGATAATGTGAAACTGAATGGTATCACAGAAGTTGAAAGTTGATTCAAGTCTTTGGTTAAATTAAGGGTTAACGTGTTTGCCTTTAGGGATGGCAGTTATGGTTGGAGGATTTGAAGAACATTTATGATAAAGCATAAAAATTATTGTTTTTATGACCCACCCACTTCCTGGAGGTTATTATTTTTACTAATTATCAAAGTGGAATACCACAAATATAACATTTCGAATGGAATTTTTAGGGAAACCTGTTCTCTTTTGGATGGTATTTTTATTATGAAGACTTGTATGCCTAATTCTGTTATGAATTTTATTATTAGCGTCGTCCCTTGGCTAGTTGATACCAGATGCCGGATAGTATTCTCTATCCTCTGCTGTCAAATCTGCTGCATTGTCTAGACTTCCTGATTCCTGACATGCGTTCGCCTTATTGAGTAACTCTGCTTCAGCTTTGCATTTAAACCTATTAAAAGTTAAGAAAATCCGAAAAGTTTAAATTATAAGCCCTATGCTGTCGATACGAAAATTTGATTTTAACTGATCGCTTTCCATGCTTCTCTTCTGAGATAATAAAAACAGTCAAGCTGTTTATTAATAGCATATAATAAATGAAAAAGTGGTTTTTCAAGTTCTTTATATCAAATGGATATACAGTATTAAAGAATCATTTTCACTTCGCCTATTATATAAAACTTTATCAATGTCATCAATATCAAATTTAATGATTTTCCGATGGTGTGTGGTAGAATCTACTGAAAGCTCAACCAAAAAGGGTATAACGTGAGGTAAAATTGAACAGCGGTTGAATATATTCTAGATTGATAATGTGGTTGGTACAGCACCTACCAAATATGGTTGAACTCCACACATATACCAACTAGATAAATAACACTTACATTCAATGCTTGCCTGGTAGGTATTCTTTGCCTCTTTCAAAGGCCAAATCGAGGCCAGGATTGCGTCGACTCATTCAGGAAATCAATTCAATTTCCTCATGACCTCCTCATTCCTCGTAATTTTCCATTTTTTCTTCCACTTTTTTTCAACTCATTTCCGGTGTAATTTCAGGATTGGAGTTTTCCGTAAATTAAAAGGGAACTATATTTTCCTGTATCTACATTTCATTCTTTATGTACGTATTGAAACGTTCTTTTTTTCAAACACTTTTTTTATAATTACAAAAATATCATTAGGATTCCGCTATTGAAAAATAGGTGTGATAATTTCAACGGTCTTTTTGCAATTAGTTCCTTAATTACACATTAATATTTTTTGTCAATATATTATTACTTCTAGTAAAAAAATATATATATAATTTGCTAAGAGATAAATATATATGTACGTTGATAAAAAAACCTTTGTTCGATGGAAAACTCTAAAAAAAGTTTCCAATCATATTTTACCAAAACAACGGTTATGTTCAGAGTTACATTTGTTGCAAATATGTAAGTATATATTTGGAAATTATCCCAAATCTAGCTCAATATTTTAACATTATCTCATACAAGAGCATTTATAAATGATTAAAAACTATATTGTAATTATAATATTATAATTATTACAATTATTATTATTATTATTTTATTTCCAAAGCGCTATATCCCGCAAGGGATACTTGCACCAAACAAGGAGAAAAGTTTATTTACATAAGTTATTTACATTATTCAACGCATGAAAACATTAGAGATCCCGATTTAGTAGAAAGTTTAGAATGTATCTACAAAATTAATTTATCTTTAAATATGATTTTTTTATCGGAAATCAAATCGTTAAGTTCACAAACAACTAGTTCATTCTTCATTCTATAATATCGAAATGATGGGCAATCGATCAGTAGATGTCTTGAGGTTTGTTCCTCAATACCACAAAAGCAACTTGAATCCTCCACTGCCTTTATTCTATTTGAAAAACTTTTGAAATTTCCGTGGTTTGTAACAAATTGAGTATTATAAAAATTTGGACGGAAGTATTTAGGGATTTATTGGGGAAAAAAGCTTAAGAAAGTATTATTTGCTTCGTTTTTCAGAACATTCATTCTTGATTTGAGAAAGGTATCTATAATTCCTGGAATAAATGGGTCATAAATTTGTTGATCATCTGTGGATATGTTTCTCAGATCAACACACACACACACAGATATCATGATTCTGGATTCGATAAAGTCTGAGATCAGAGGAATGTTGGCCAAACTATGAACACAGCTATATGATGTGGATTTATAGGCTTGTATAGACCATGTTAGTATTTGATATTGGGTTGAATTTAATTTTTGTAAACATTTTTTATTTAAATATTTGAACCAAATTTCGGCTCCATATGTAATTATTGGTCTGAAAATGGATTTATATAAAGTTAGCCTTTTCTGGGTGCTTAGACCCCAAGTTTTCCCACAAATTGAGAAGAGATAATTTTTAAAACGTTTTGTACGATTTACTATTTCTTCTATGTGGTATGTAAAATTAATTTTGTTTCTTCTTCTGTGATTTGCAATTATTATTCCAAAAATTTGGTCTTCAGAGTTGGTATGATTATTTCATTATTGAATTTGATTGGGATTTTTTCTTTGTTGTGTAAATAAAGTATATTAGTTTTTTCTAGACTTATTTCAAGTTTGTTACTCTTACACTATACATCAATCGTATTTAATGCCTTTTCTATAACTAATTTCAGGACTCTGCATTTTTTGTGCCCTCATATAATTGATACATCGGCACTTGATATTTTATCAAAAGATCGTTTAGTAATATTATCCATAGTAGTGGAGATAGCGGGCCCCACCCTGCGGACATCTCTTTGTAATTTGTTTATTTATTGTTAAGTTCTCATATGTAAATTTCGTTTTCCTCGATTTGAAATATGATTGAATAGTTCTTATTAAACTTTCCGGCAAATTATCTTCATCTATTATTTTTAAAATGGCAGGCCACCATGCTTTATCAAAGGCTCCCGCAATATCTATGAATCGCATTATAGTTTAAAATATATATATTATCCTTCTCTATTATATAAAATATATAATATATACAGTATATTACCTTCCTGTAAAGGACCTAATTGCAGAACCAAAGTGATTTTGTCTTTCCTAATTTTCTACGTTACAAAATCATCATTTTATCTAGTGAACATTTTTTTCCCGGTCCCTTGAAAAATACTCGATAAGTTGAATAAAATCAATATTAATTGGAAGTTAAAGGAATAGTATCTTTGCCTTGGAATTGTATCATTATCCTTGTCTCAAATAAATTGCCGTGTCATCCTGAGATAATCTTACTTTTGATAAATAATCTTTAAGATAATAAACTTAGTGATAATAAATCTTATAGATAAAAAAACTTGTTATCATCGTCGCAATGGTGGCGCTGCTTGCGAGTTAAATCTACAAATAACTCTAAAGATATTCAAGATATTCAAGAAATTATTTTTCAAAAACCTTCCCGGTGATATACCTAATAATATCCCAATATTTCACGGCGATTGGATGTATTCAACTTTATTCAACTGTAAATACAATGCGCGATGTCCCGCCAAGGACACTGACGCCCAAAGGAAAGCAATACAAGAGAGAGAGAGAGGGAGAATCTATTAACATATGCTCAAGGCATTTACCATATTCTTGAAATTGATTTCAAACAAGCATACTATATACATAGGTAATTTAATTTAAACACACCTCAAAATAAAGAAAAAAGGAAAAAAAAAATCATATATACAGCACAAAGTTAATCATACCTAACACATGAGATTATTTAAAAACTTTGATATAAATTTACAAAATCTATTGAATACAATGTATGAATCCCTGCTGGATGTCAGTTCTCTTGGATCGGTACAGAGAATACCGTTATTGAGTCTGTAGTCTTGAAATGCTGGGCACTTAAGTAAAAGGTGAGTAGAATCTTGAATGCGGCATCCACAAAAACAGCCCGGATCCTCCGATGCACGGATTCTTTCCAGAAAACTTCCGAAATTACCATGGTTGGTTACAAATTGTGTGTTGTGGAAATTAGGGTGAAAATAATTTGGAATACCCCGGTTGAAAAAACTTGTAAATGTCTCGTTTGTATTATTCAGTAAGAGCAACATTCTTTCGTCTATATAGGATTTAATTATAAAGGGAATATCGATGTTGTATTTTTGCTTGTCCTCGAACGATAAGTTATTTAAGTCATATTTGATATTTTTTGCTTTAATGTAATCTGCAATCAATGGAGTCTTAGCCAAACTGTGAACACAGTTGTACGAAGTTATCTTGTATGCTTTAATGCTCCATATTAATATCTGATATTGTATCGATTTTTTGTTTAAAAATTTGAACCATATTTCTGATCCATATGCTAAAGTTGATCTGAACAAAGATTTATACAATGTAATTATTTTATCGGAGCTCAAACCCCATGATTTGCTGCACAGAGAGAATAGAACATTTTTTATTCTTAGAGTTCTGCTCACTATTTCCTCTATATGAAAAGCAAAATTTAATTTGTTTTTTCTTCTATGATTTGCAATTGTTATTCCTAAAATTTTTAATTTTTGTACTGGTGAAATTAATCCACTCTTAAATTTAACTGGGATCTTCTCTTTATTATGCAAATATAAAATGTTTGTTTTTTCGGAACTGATTTCTAACTTGTTCTTAATACACCACAATTCGATAGTATTTATTGCTTCCTCTATAACTATTTTTAGTGATGTTAGATCTTTATTCCAGCATATGATCGAAATATCATCCGCATAACAAATCAAATCACAATTGGGCACCTGAAAATTCAACAGCAAATCGTTCAACAAAATTGTCCATAGAAGTGGAGAAAGCGGACCGCCCTGAGGACACCCCTTAGTAATTGGCTTTGAAGTTGTTAGATTGTCGTAACTGAAAGAAATGATCCTGGAATTTAAATATGATTGTAGAATTTTGATCAGTTTTTCCGGTAAATTATCTGAGTCTATTCTTTTGATGATCGCTGGCCACCAGGCATTATCAAAAGCCCCCGAGATATATATTGTAACTAGTGCAGACAATTATTTTTGCTTATGCTCCATTAATACATCGATTACATTATTCAAAGCAGTGATAGTTGACTTAGACTTGATAAATCCGTGCTGCCTCGAGCTTAACAGATTGTTTTGATTATAAAATTCATATATTTTTTTTTTGAGAATTTTTTCTAGAATCTTTGAAAAATTTGATGATAAAGATATCGGACGGTAGCTTTTAGCTGATTCATAATTGGTTTTGCCGGGTTTGGCTATTATTTTGAGTGCTGCTGTTCTCTATTTTTTTGGGAAGTATCCTATTGGATTGGATGTATGGTTTTTGAATCTATAGAGTACACACAGACAGACATTCAATTATATATATATTATATTTATATAAAAAAAGATAGGATTTCTGTTGTTTTGGATCATATTGATGATTATGCTATGGTGGTGCAGTCGTGGTTAAAATTTTGGAAGAATAATAATGATATTGGTGATGCAGTCGTGGCAAGAATCTTGAAAGTAAAATAATAAAAATAGTAAAGATTAGAAATTGCTTTAATTGAGCTTATAAGATATATAAAATAAACATAATTTGGTAAAAGTACTGCCTGGCTTAAGGCGTAAGAATAAAAAAATGAAAAGATTATTTACATAATGTACAAATGTTTTGGGTCGGCCAACGAGGATAGAACAACAACGAGTTTTTATATGGGAAGAATGACCTCTGGCGGTCGATTTAGCAGTATTTTTATCTATGAAATATATTTTTAAATAAAATAATACTTTTATATAACATTTCCCCCCTGTGAAAAGAACAATATGGGTACAGAGAAAAGTGATAAAAGAATATAGTTTAAGAAAAGGTAGGTGATATTCACTTATCATATTGGTTTTTGGATAGTAACCAATAGACAGGAAAATACAAAATTATATAAATGATAAAAATGTGAATAATAACAAAACAATTGAAAGCAAGTGATAATAAAAATGTGATAATCCATAATCATATTGGTTTGTTGTTAACCAATAGATTGGAAAAGACATGAGAAAAATGATACACATAATATTAGAAATGTGGAAGAAAAATAAAATGAATGCATATTAAAAAAGTGGGAAATAAAAGGATGATATCCCTTGATCATATTGATTTGTTGTGAGTCAATTGATTGGGAAAAACATGATAAAATGATACAAATATTATTAATGAGGAAGAAAATAAAATGAATGATATTTACAAAAGTATAAAATGAAAATATGAAGAACATTGAAAACAATATGAAAAATAATTGGCAAAAGATATATGGCAATGCTAAAACATTTGATGATAAAAGACATTTATGATAAAAAAACAATAAGTTGAAGGCAAAGTTTAATTATGTACAAAAGGCAACATGTGAAAACAAGGTATGGACATGTAAATATAAATGCATTAATGGTAAGAATAGAAAATGATCATTTGAAAAAATAAGAATCAAGGTGGATAAAAACAAGAGCTAAAATTTACATATGTTGGTAGCGCTAAATTAACATATTGGCAGAAACGCTTTTAGATATTAATTACATATGAAATAAGTAATGGTGGTAAAAATGCAAATTTAAAAAATAAAAACATATTGCGATATGAGATTAAATGAGAAATTATCAAAAGTTTAGAAATTTTAAATATAAATGTGAATCTATAAGGTATTGTGGTCTATAGTAGA
The DNA here is from genome assembly GCA_030710605.1 of Cordylochernes scorpioides. Taxonomy (NCBI): domain Eukaryota; kingdom Metazoa; phylum Arthropoda; class Arachnida; order Pseudoscorpiones; family Chernetidae; genus Cordylochernes; species Cordylochernes scorpioides. Next base: position 95,345,968 of record CP092864.1, read on the forward strand.
AAATATGATAAACAATGTCAAAGATAGTTTAATAAAATATTGAAGATGTGTGAAATAGGTAATGTTATTTTGTTGTTGTCCTACCGGCCGACTGTTCTACATATGGCGTAATAAAACTGATATGGTTTTAATAGTTTAACTTATTTGTAAATATTTAATGGTAAAGTATGGAAAGAGATATTTTGGGAACTAATTATACAAAGGAAAATAAGCTTTACGAGGATTAAAGGGTGTGATAGAATCAAAAAGGCAAAAAGAGCTATAGCAAAATTGATATTTGATATTAATTTAACAAAAAGGGAAATATGTAAAAAAAGCAAAAATATTATTTACATAATGTACAAATGTTTTGGGTCGGCCAACGAGGATAGAACAACAACGAGTTTTTATATGGGAAGAGTGACCTCTGGCGGTCGATTTAGCAGTATTTTTATCTATGAAATATATTTTTAAATAAAATAATACTTTTATATAACATATATATATATATATATATATATAGATTTATTCCTCACTATGCGCAAATTAGGGCACCTTTGAATGAACTTTTGTTAAAAATGCTTCTTGGTTATGGAGTGCGAAACATGAACAAGCCTTCCAAACACTTAAAAATTCACTCATATCACAACCTGTACTATATATTTATGACCCATCGAAACCATGTCATTTATTCACAGACGCGTCAAGTCTAGGAGTAGCAGGAGTTCTTAAACAACCAGATGAACAAGGCATTTTACACCCCATAGGCTATTTTTCAAGAAAACCTCATCCATATGAACAGAATTATACTGCCTCAGAAATTGAAACATTAGCCATCATTAATTCAGTACAAAGGTTTCACACATATCTACACAACATACATTTTACATTTCACACAGATCACTTACCTTTAAAATGGATCAAAAATGTAAAAGACCCACAAGGTAGGTTATTTAAATGGTCCTTAATTCTATCTCAATATAGCTTTGACATTAAACATATTAAAGGATTAAATAATATAGAAGCAGACATGCTGTCAAGAGCACCTGTCTCATTTTACCTAACATATAATGAGTTAAAAGAACACCAATCAACTGAACAAATTAGTAGTGCTAAAATAAAATTCAAAATGATCTCTATATGATTAACAAAAAGGGTTTTAAAAGAGCTTATGTACCACAAACACTAAGACATAAATTATTAAACACAGTACATACCACAAAAGGCTTTACTTCTAAATTCTTATACTATGTAATACAACCACAGTATATAGAACATGACAGAGAAACACATACACCAATAGAAAAGGCAAGAAAATTAGCTATTGAAAGAACCATAAAATCCCATGAACACAGCAAACAACTTTATGATATTAAACACCCAGAACCCATTTTTAAAGAAGGAGATCAGGTATTAGTAAAAACCTTTATTTATCCAAACGCTGGTTATTAACTCAAAGGTATATAGGCCCATTTACAATTGTAAAACAACTTTCTCCAGTCACATATGAAATTAACAAACCCAATTTACCCCAAAGAAAACAAACAGAAATTATACACTCTAATAAGCTTAAATTATTTTACCCAGAAACAGATTTTTTACTTCACTATAGCACTAACATAGAAAATGACCTAATAGTAAACCAAATTTCTAACACAAAGTTAATAGATATTGATAATAAACCATGTTTTTTAAAGGAAGGCCATAATTTGGACATGGACAATGAAGAACAAGTATCAACCCCAATTCTTAAGCCTTCACAAATAACTTAATGTCACTCCATACATCTCTCTATTAGCATTTCATTATTCAACCATTATTAAGAAATAACTTTATATATTATATCACATAAATTTAAATGTTAATATATCAGAAACAACTCATTTTAAACTCTTGTTTGTGTAAAAATAACATTTTCTACTGCTTTTTGATATTTTGAAATGTAACTAGTATAATGACACAATTACTCAATTTTAAATACCTTTTTTGCTTCATATACATTTTTCATATGAATCGATCATTAATACTTCTGATATAAACTTTTATTATAATTTCATAATTATATACATTATTTGTTAACAAACTTTCTTTTTTTTATTTTGAAAAAAATTGGATATTGATTTTTATTGTTTAATTTTTAATTATTTCTATAGATATATTGATTTCGTTTAATTAATTATTTTTCAATTACAAATTTTATTTTAAATTTAAAACTTTTAAAATATTTTTCACAGGGGGGAAATATTATATAAACTAAAAACTCAAATATTTCTATATTTAAAAAATATATATATTTTATTTTTATTAATTGATATTTTTACTTTTGGTTATCATCGTTTTTAGAAAGACTTTCATTTTTGTTGTAAATATGGGTAGTTAACATATCTATCCTTTTAAATCACTAATATGGGACTAACTTTATAAATTCTATATAATGTGAAAATAACTAATGTGTAATATTTCCTCAAGTAATTGAAAATAAAAGCTACTTGACGGTAAATAATTATCTTTTTTTATCACGACTGCACCAACCCTTTATATTATCGATCCTTTGTCTTATCAACCCATTAACTAACAACAACAAATATAATTCATCACATATATATAAATATATATATATCTGCAAACATAATAAAATATATTCTGTATTTTCTTAGATATACAGCATTGGGGTAAATACAAGAATCCGACAACGGTCGGTGATGGAGTTCCTCTTTAGGTTTCTGAGATATTTCATCAACTGTAATTCACTCGAAGCTAAAGTCTGGGTATGGAAACGAAGCCCAATACAACAATGGATTCAGCGCTTGATACTGGCAATTTTGATATTAGCGATAAAGAAAGGCCAGGTAGACCAACCTCTGTAATTACCAACCAGAATTTAGTGCAAACGGAGGAATTGATCAAGAATAACCGGACAATGACGATTTATCAAATAATGGAAAAACTTTCCCTGTCTAAAGAAGGTGTTCATAAACCTATCGATAATTTTAGATATGTTCGAAAAATTGGCTCAAAATGAACGCCAAAACTTCTAACACGAGAAAGGATGCAAATTCCGAAAAATATATGGGTTTAGACCAAATGTAGACCTTTTCTGGAGAACATTCTCTGGTGTTTTAAGGTGTGATAACATGTTATAGACTTTGATATATCATTATGATCCTTTTTCAAAGTGCCAATTACCCACACAGCTAAAATTCAATGGACCTATGAAACATCGCCAGTAATTGAAAAATTGAAAAACCAAGGACAAAATAATGATGTCTGACTTTTGGGACCAAGAAGAATTGATATTCATTGACCCTCTTTGAATATATTATTCTATCAACAAGAAAAGGTATTGTTAATTAATATAAAATATAAAAAGAGCAATTTAACAAAAAATCCCAATCTAAAAAGCACCCAAATCAAATTACATCTGGATAATCCGAGACCTCACACGACGCCTCCGACTTTGGCGAAGATTGCAGGGTATGAATGGACTTTAGGGCCTAACCCTGCGTACAACCCTGACCTGACACCCTCAGACTTCTACTATTTTTAAGATTAGCATTTCTTTTGGTGGCAAGATGTTTGGAATTGATGTAATTTTTAGAGAGTTGGATAAGACGATTAACTAAAGTGCCTTTGAAAATTGGAAACAATGGTAGATCAAATGTGTATATTGAATGAATATTATATAATAGTACAACAACAACAACAACAAAAAGCTTTTATTAGAGCTCATTGCCCTGTATGGATTCTCCACACAACAACAAAACAATGCAGCAATTCTTCTCCCTTTCCCCTTGTGCCCCCGAGTCTTGGTTTGAAAATGAATTTATTTACACATCTGTTCTAAAACTTTCCTCACTACCTCTTTTGTGTATGAATATATTTACAATTGATCTGTAGAAATTATAGAGTTCTATTGCTATATTTTTCTTTTCTGAAATAGTTCTCAGCGTCTTCAGTGGGTTGCTAAGTCTCCAGAAGGTGTTTTTTAAGAGTTTTTTCTCTTTCTTCACCTATATATTTGCATTCTATGATATAGTGGGAAATATCAAATTTCCACAAATCCTGCAGTGAATGTTTTCTTTTTTGATGATGAGAATATGACTTTCCCTATCTAGAGTTGAATAATTTTAGTCCGTGCAATGAAGGCTATTATTTTCGATGACAGATTCCATGACAAGTATCGTTCTGGCATAAATGAATTACAGAGAAGTTTATAGTTTGAAAAAGTTTTCGAATTGTCGAGTCTAGCGAAGTCTTATTGAATAAGATGTTCTATTTTTGTTTTCATAATCTTAGGAAGTTCTTTTTTTAATTGTATCATGGTTCGGTGGGAGTTTCAGCCATGACTGACCACAAAAGTTGATTATATCATTAACGGTTTTGTATAATCCTATGGAGTTTATTGACATTTGATGTACTTCTTTCAGTCTGTTCCAGCATAATTTTGGCACTCTGTACTTGTCCATTTTCAGTATTCTCATAAAGTATTTCAATGTTAATTTTGTGGTGGTAGCAGTAAGTGAGATTCTTCCAGTTTCCAATCTTAGTATGTGCCCCGTGATATATCTAGGTAAGTCAAGAAAGTTTTTTATAAATGAGGTTTGAAGTTGCTCTATAATTTCCTCATTATCGCAGGCCCACACTGGGGCCGCGTAAAGAAGAATTGATTATCGAAGATTCAAATAATTTGAATTCAACTTCTATCGAATCGATTTTTTCTCTTTTTAGAAAACCAATGGTTGAGTTTAGTGCGGTATATGCCTTTGCTTTGAAAACTAGCGCAGCTTGTCTGGTACTGTGTGTGTTTGTATAGGGAATTACCAGATATGTTATTCTAGGGGTGGCAGTCAACGGAATGCCTCCCCAGAACCAATTTTCATTTCTTGCTGGTCTTCCACCACTTCTGAACACCATTATTTTTTATTTTTTTATTTAAAACAAATTGTTTTCCTTCAGATAAGTTCTAAGTAAATTGATTTTGCTTTGAAAATTGATTTTAGATTCTCCTATTGTTGCTATGACATCTGCATACATGAGAAGATGAAGGAAGCCGAAGTCTGGAAGATAGAATCCTGTAAGTGAAGAATTATTATAATATTCAATTAGATCAGATATATAAAGTAGGTTGAAATCCTCTATAAGTTATATATAGTAGAGTTGACAGTGGCTCTCCTTGTAAAACTCCGGAATCAATTTTTACGTTGTTTGAGTATTCACCTTTCCATCTAACTGAGATTTTTGCTGCCTCATAATAATATTTATTATTGATATAAACCTTGGGCTGATTCATATTTTTTGTAATTTATTCCAGAGTATTTCGTGAGGAACTGTGTCGAATGCCTTGGTCCAATCAACAACAAAAAAAAACGTATAGTTTACCTCGTTTCTTTCTTAAAGATAGTTGGAAGGGTGAAATCTGCAGTCATTGTATCAATATTTGTAGCGATGTCATATATATCTTCTAGTGCATCCAGATTTAGTTTTAATAGTTCTTCATTTTGAGACCAGTCGTATTTTCTGAATGGTATCACGTTTTTTTGTTAACTGCTTCTGTAATGATGTGTATTTAGTTCTAAGATTATTGGTAGATGGTCAGAATAGGGGAGTTCTTCTATCCACATATCAGATATGTTCCTTATTAGGCTTTGTGTGAACATAAAGTAGTCGCAGACTGATGAACATCTCTCTAACGCAAAGTTAAATGAACCTTCTGTGTCTCCATTTGTTCTTCGATTTGCTATTGTTATTGAGTTTGAATCATCGAAGGCAATGAGTCTTTCTGATAGTGGAGAAATTATTTGGTCTTTGGAAAATCTGTGCATATTTAGGGTTGTTTACAATTGTAATGTGTTGTGCAGACTGCCCCTGCTCCCTGTTCTTATATTTATATCACCAGCAATCACGATTTCATTGCACTCTTTTATTTGATTTTCAATCTGATTTATCAATTTAGTTACATTTTGTTCATGTGATGCATTGGGGGGTAGGTATGTAAAAAGCAAACATGTGTTCACATCAGACCCATCGATTAATTTGTTTATAACTATTGTTATCCAACAGGAACCTACCTCTGTTTTTTAAATTGTAAATTGTAAATTTTTCCTAAGCCCTAATTCCTCCAGAAGCTCTTCCCTTTATTTCTGTCTTAATTGCTGGCAGTTGTATAATATGGTAATCCTCTGACAAAATTTTGGTTTCTACTATAAGCCATGTTCCAGTAATTGCAAACACTTCGAATTTTTTAAAATAGTCTATGAGTGAAAATAACGATATGATTCTGTGGTATCCGTTAATATTTCAGTATAGTAATCTAATTGTCGCATTCTCATCAGGAAACTGTTTGGAACCCTTTTTAGAAAAGGATCTACATATATAGTTACCAGTTCTATTTGCGTTAGAATGTTTACTAACTATATATTGCTATAAAACATAATCTGCCTGGTTCATAACTTGGTCATTTGAAACATAGTATCTTGTATTTCCCACTAATAAGGTGTTGTCTCTCAGTTTAGCTCTTATTCCTCTATCCAGGAGATATTTTCTTTTTCTAATTAGTAGTTTTCTCTGGTTCATAATATTTGGAGGTTAATCTTTATTTAGAAAAATTCTGTTATATCTGATCTTGAATGAATTTTTCAAAAGTACACTTCTTTCTCTATATTCGGGTACCTCAATGAGAAGTGGTGAATTGACTTTCCTGGACAATCTTCTACATTTTTACACAAATAAATTTACAGGCAATGCGTTTCTTTCAAATATAATCAAATATTATCTCTACAGACCTTACTGCAATGATATGAGTTATTAAATGAGAGGGCTTGGCTCATCAGTAGTGAACCCTCTCCGCGGTTTCGCCAAATTAATCTCTAGACCGCTCTACTATTGTATTGGACTGGTTTTGTTATATACCCTGCATTTTCTATGGAAGGCAGCTTAGGGGTGTTTAGTGAACTATGGACATAAGCTTATAGGTCTGTAGAGGTGCATACATATAATTTAAAAGTATTGCATCGAGCAAAGCTCTTCCGCAAAATATGTTTTCATAACCAATAAATATTAGTATATTAAATTTTATTGCCATCTCTATCGTTATATTTTTACACAAATAAATTTACTGGCGATGCGTTTCTTTTAAATATAATCAAATATTATCTCTACAGACCTTACTGCAATGATATGAGTTATTGAATGAGAGGGCTTGGCTCATCAGTAGTGAACCCTCTCAGCGGTTTCGCCAAATTAATCTCTAGACCGCTCTACTATTGTATTGGACTGGTTTTGTTATATACCCTGCATTTTCTATGGAAGGCAGCTTAGGGGTGTTTAGTGAACTATGGACATAAGCTTATAGGTCTGTAGAGGTGCTTACATATAATTTCAAAGTATTGCATCGAGCAAAGATCTTCCGCAAAATATGTTTTCATAACCAATATATATTAGTAAATTAAATTTTATTGCCATCTATCGTTATATTTTTACACAAATAAATTTACTGGTAATGCGTTTCTTTTAAATATAATCAAATATTATCTCTACAGACCTTACTGCAATGATATGAGTTATTGAATGAGAGGGCTTGGTTCATCAGTAGTGAACCCTCTCAGCGGTTTCGCCAATCTTCTACATTGTTGTATTTCAATTTCCTCTGATATTTGCATCTTATCTGTAATTAGGTTTTTGTATCAGCGAACGAGATTCGTCGTGGGGGTTTCATTTTCTTTTCCTTCTATTCCAAAAAAATCGTAGAGATCCACCCTTTTCTCGATTTCACAAATCTTTCCCGAGTTAGCCGATACCGACTTCGTTATAGTTCCTAGGGAAGTCTCAAGTTGTAGTAGGCGCTGGTTAATTTTTTCCAAACCTGTTTCTAACCCCGAAAATCTTGAATCCAGCTTTGCTACCCAATCGTCATTTCTATTTGACATCGCCGTGATTAACTCATGTAAATCTCTTTCTTTGCCTACATCCAACATTGTCTGTCTTGTAGATTTAGGCCCTGGATTTTTCTCTATTCCGGATAGCAGTAATAGCATTAGCACTATACATATCAGATTAACTTTCCTAGTATAGGAGGGTACTTTCATTTCAGGCTAATTTGCATAACATAAAACAAATTCATTGTTGAAATTTGCATACGTTGACCTATAGTGAGTTTCTTCTTTAATTACGATCCAAATAAACAAAATAGATTTATTATCAACTTCATTACCCCCTCAATAAAATAAGGAATTATAGTTTACTTATAAAATATTCAAAGTACAGTAATGAAAACTAAATAGGAATAGAATAGTAGTTAAAAACAATATTTATCGGGAGACGAAGCTTACTGCGTCCGTTCTGGTCAGCCACCTGGCGGAGAACATATTATAGTATAATACTCTAGAATTATAATATCAAACAACACAGGAATATTGAATAGTCCCAAATACCAAGTGGAATGTGACATTAATAGATTTGCCATATTTGATCAGTGCCGATTCCTCGCAAGGCTTTCTCCTTTATATTTTGTTATTCTTGCCGCATTCTCTACTCATATTTAAGTTAATTAAACTCGTGATAAAGAAACTCAGAGACCTGTAGCATTCGTTTAATTAATATACAGGAGATTTAAATCAATTAATATATATTTTTGGTTCATTCAATTAATATAATATATTATATTGTGTGCGTTTCTCTCCTCAATTTTACACTAGATTGTCATTAAAATTGGCTTCCAAAATCACAAAATTGAATTTTAAAAATAATAAAAATAATTTTTAAAAACTTATCACCTTTCTTAAAGAGAGAAGATTTAAAAGAAAATACTTTTCTTTCTTTAAATTAGCTTTTATTTAATTTTCGGAAAATTATTATCATAGTTATGCCTTTGCTCTTTTCTACAAACCTAACTCTTCGCTTATTCCTTTTTCTACCTATGACGCGTATCAGCCGAAGCTATGCTGGATTTTTTTCCGTATTATGTTCTATCTCTATTTATTTATTATATATATAGAAAACAAACCTCTTATGTTTTAAATTAACCAACAAATATATAAATTTTGAAATTATCTTAATGGTGTTATAAATATTAGAAAATATTTAAGAATAAATTATATAAAATATGATAAATTTCCCACTTAAATCTTGGGGTAGGTTTTAATATGGAATACTGAAGCCCAAAGACATACGGATGCTCTGCAGGGAACTAGCGGAAAAGAATAATGTTCTAATACAGGGTGATCCAAAAGTCCCGCACAACTTTAAAAATTAATAACTCCGCGAATATTTGCGCTAGAGCAATGCGGTAAACACCATTGTGTTCAGAATGCAATGGGATTTTTTATGGCAAATATTGAAAATTTCGAAATTGATTTTAGTTACAATTTCATTCCCTAGATGGCGCTGTACCAGAATCAGAAATTCAGCGGCCAAATTGTTTGATTAATTGAAAAATATAACTGATCGACACGTATGTTTCCTTTTTGTATACCAGGAAAGAATCCTAATAATATCAAATCGTTAATTAATAAAGCACCATTTCGCCAAAAGTTAGAAGAAATGGTTAACGATTTTTAAATACAATCTGAGATATGTAAAATAGGTATATGCAAATTAAAACATGTTACAAAAAATATTTATATTTTTGATAGAGTTTTGTCAAATATATTCAATGTTTGAAAAACATAGCTGAATTCAATACACGATTTTTTGAAATGTTAATATAGTACCAAAAATTATGATGGTACTATTAATAGGATTTCTTGCTATAAGGAATGTGTAATTTCTTGAATAATTGGCGACACTCGACTATTTAACTGGAAATTTGTCATGATCCAACAAATGAAATATAGATGGGAGTGACAAAATACATTTGTCGTACTTTATTCCAAATATCCTATGGGCTTGTCAAATGTCATCATTGTTTATTATACTGTACACGATTTTTAAAAATGTATCCCCTCAAATAAATATAATTTTTAAATTAATCTTTTGCGTTGAAAAACGTGGTAGTAAAATCATTTTGTATTATTTTTTTTTGCCCAAAATTTCTAAAGGTGGGGGGTTACAGAGAATATTCCTTATGCTATTTCTTTTAATGAGCGAAAAGCGATAAATTAAACATAAGGGGTAAAATTGTGTGTACAGTGTTATTCGAGAAGTTATAACACTTTGGTCTGCACGACATAATATAAGATGTGAGCAAATTACAAACAAACAAAAATTACTTTTCACAAATAAAAAAGAGACAAGATATGAGGACAGAATTTATTTACCCATAACCCAACACAAAGAGCTGCAAAACATTGGTAGATAATATAATACATTGAAGCTTTTATAACACATGAGGTAACTGCCTTCTCTCTTGTATTAGGTCAGAATCCTTGTTCAATGTGGCGACCTTCATTCTCAAACACCGCCTGCAGACGATAGATGACAGAATGGACAGCATTAAATAAAATATCTGATGAAATTGATGAAACGTGCCGTCTGATAGAAGCCTTCAACATGACCAATGTGGTAGGCCGACATCGATAAACACGCGACTTAATGTACCCCCATATCCAAAAATCGCAAGGCGTCAAGTCTGGTGATCTTGAAGGCCACTGGTGTATAAAGTGGCGACTTATCACACGATCTTCACCGAACGTATCCTTCAGCAATTGTTTGGCACCGCGGGAGATATGAGGAGGTCCTCCATCTTGCTTGAATGTTATTTCGCTCAGTGCTTGTCTGTCCTGCAATATGGGGATAACCTTTTCTCTCAAAAGTTGAACATAACGTTCACCAGTTACAGAAACGGTTTTAAATGTTCTTCCATTTATTTCTTAAAAGAAAAATGGCCCAATAATAAAGGAAGAAGTGAACCCACACCAAACTAAAACTCTGGGCTGATGAAGTGGCATTTCTGTAAAAATCCTAGGGTTTTCGGTTGCCCAAATGCGGCTGTTTTGAGTGTTAACTTCTCCGTTCAGAGAATATTGAGCTTCATCTGTCCACAGAACATTCAACAGCCAGTTTTCATCAATATCAATTTGCCTGAAAACCCATGAAGCGAATTCTTGACGCTTCTCAAAATCGCCGCTTTTAGCTCGTGAAGTCTTTGAATTTTTTTACGGGTATTTTTTAAGACAAATTCTTAGTGCTCTCCAAACTGTTCCATACCAAATCCCCGTTTGTCGAGCACTTACTTCTCCATACGTGGATAACGTTTCAATAGCTTCAACATTCTGCGAAACCGTAGCAACCCCTGACTTGCATGTCGATGGTCTTCCACTCCGAGATTTTGCTTCCAGAGATCCAGTCTTCTCCAAAGTTTTTATCATTCGCCTTAGAGAGTAGCAACTCATGGGTCCTTTACCGCTTCGAATACCTTTAAAGGTACGAAACGCTTGTAAAGCTTCAGTGGCAGATTCTGAATTGCAATAAAAAAATTTCACCAAGAGTGATTTATGCTGTAGTGATGGTAAAATAAATTGTTGTGCATGTAAATAGATGAAGATTATTTGCATTTTTCAAAACCTCATTATGTAAAAATATATGTGTATATAAATTGGGTATTTGTTGTTGGCCGAACCAATAACCATACACACCTCATCTCGTTAACGGAATAATGTTCTTTGTCTGGTCTGCCTTTTTTTTACTCTCTTTGGAGTAGATTTGCTTTTTGATAGTTTTTATTTATGGAGCTGAACCAGTATGATGGCGGTGGTGGAGGAAGTCAGCAGGCCAACAAGCGGCCGCGTTCTGAGGACGAAGACCTCCTCCCGTCTTCCCATCACCAATTTAAATTCAACAGCACGGCGAACTTGTTCAACTTTGAGTGCCAAACCTTCGAAGCGATCATTGCCGACACCAGCCTGGACTCCCCCGAAAAAAATACAGATGGCCACCAAAGGACTGATACTGACTCTCGTCCAAGAGGCAGAACTTCTTCTTAAGGACGCCTTCAAGGGAGCCAGTCTAGGAAGACCCAATCCCACAGCCAACGTCCCGATTCCCTCCACCTCTTTCGCCTCGGTAGTGGCAGAGAAAGACAAGCCGGTAAAGCCTGCACCTCCGAAACCCAAAGCGAAATCCACATTTGTGAATCTGGCTCCTTCCTTCGAATCGCATGTCGTCGTCAGGTCGGCTAACCCCAAAGCAACCCAAGGGAATTTTTGAGGGAAATTCAAAAGATTCATTCTTCCCTAGCGTCATCAAAACACGTGGTGGCGTCCATCAACACCAGCGGCGAGGTGGTTTTCCACCCCAAAACAACCCAAATGGCAAAGTAGCTGGGCACTGGGCTGACCTCCCTGCCAACGGGCCTAAGCTGCCCCGAGTGCCCGGTTATCCTACCAAGATACTGCCTCTTCAGAGTGGACGGGGAGGTGCGGGACGATGAGATATGCGAGAGCTTCCGCTCCAACCACTCCGTGCAGTCACTCCTGGAAAAGCGTGAAATCAGGGTAGTCCATCGATCGAATAATGCGGCACACAGCACTAGTACAGTGTTCATCGAAGTGGACAACCAAGTCGCCGAAATCCTCGGTCAACATGGACGTATTCCTGTGGCGGGTCTAGTGCACAGGTATGAGCGCAGTCATACTTTAAAGCAATGCTTCCGTTGCTGTGGCTTCGGCCACCGCGCTTCTGCCTGTCCAGCTGCCCATCCAATCTGCTATCGCTGCGGCTCTGCAGAGCATGAGGGCATCCGATGCTCGGTCGAGCCAAGCCAAAGCCGCTGCTGCCGCTGCAGAAAAAAAATCTGGAGCTCCCACAACCAATTTGCCACATTATCTACCTGTCCCTTTGTAAAAGAGAGAATAGCCCGAACAAGAAACAATGTCTAGGCCATTGCGTGTCCTGCAGGTGAACGCTAAAAAATCACCAACTGTCATTCTTGAAATTGCAAATTTGGCAAATTCGACACAGGCCGACATCGTGCTCCTGCAAGAACTCTCAACTAACTTCTTCTGGCCCACACGTGGGTTTCAGGCTTTTTTTTTTGTCCCAGGCGCCTACATCCCCTCGGAAATTGTGGCATGTAGCAACCTTCATCCCATCCCTCTAACCTCCCCAGACACCGCCATAACCTCCATAGCCATATGTCTAGAGCAGAGCATCATCGTGGTGCACTCGGCCTACTGGCACGGCCTTAGAGCTGCCGATGATTTCATCCCTCTTCTGGAAGATACGATAAGACGGGCGTCTCTTCCAGTGATCCTGGGTATGGACACTAACGCCCACTCTCCTACCTGGGGCATCGGTGCGAGGTTGGACTTCCGGGGTGCTAATCTTGAAGAGTTCGCCAGCTTCAATGATCTTCATTTCTTGGGACCTCCTGTGGACTCGACCTGGTCAAATGGGCCTTTATCTTCTTCTATAGATGTAACTCTGGCATCCAGCTCACTGGCTATCCATGTCACTAGAGGTTTATCAGATGAGATGGCCTTCACTGACCATATACCTATCTGGACTACATTCCTAGACATGGTCAATAACGAGACAAAATCCTCCTGGGTTGAATCCTCATATAAAGAACAGACCTTTATATCCTTCCTCAACTCTTCTCTCCACCAGGTAACTACCCTATTATAACAACAACAACAAAAACCTTTATTAAGACACTATTGTCTTACAAGGGGATTCCCCTAAGAGGTTATATATGTACATGAGTGAGGAGGAAAAGCAATTTAGAGGGGAGGTGGAGCAATCAGCCGTTGTCTGGGGAGTTGAGCACTTCTTCCCTCATTTTGTCAATCGCCTTGAAAAATTTTAAATATTTATAAACAAATGTTTTATCCAGCTGGAGAGTAGTAAAAATTGTATATACATGTTGTTCATTATAGTGAGTTAGCCCCGAAATTTCGCGAATTTCCAGTCTCTTTTCCTGTAGGAATGGGCAATGGAATAGATAATGAACCAAATTTTTTGGATGCCAGCATTGCAGAAGTAGAAATTTAAAGGGTCGCTGTTCCAAAATCCCGTGATATCCTCGGGGGAAAATAGCCATAGCATCCTTTGACGGGCTATTTTCAAAGAGAGGTTTGATAGTAAGTAGTCCTCCGTCATAAAGGAGCTACTTAGAGATTGATAGTGAATACAATGAGTTGAGTTTTGTATCTTAGCTCGGTCAAATTGGAGTAGCTGGTCCACTGTGGTTTGAACTATTCTAGGCATTTCTCCTCGCAAAACCATATAATCTTCACAGTTCTTAAGAAAAGAAAAACCCCAAGAGTCAATGATGTTATTCAGGTTATAAATAAAGTTGTTTCCCGCTTTTCCCAAAATTGAAACTTCCTAGAGCTGAAACAAGCAAACATATGGTAATCTTGTCCTGTCCATTTTTAAAATCCGATCTAGAACTTTATAATCAATTTCGTAATGTTTAATTCAAGGGACATTCTTTCGGTTTCTGTTCGTAAGATATAGCCCGGAGTGTAAATTTGCGAAGGTCAAGAAATCGCCGTAAGAAAAATATCCTGGATCTGGTTTACAACTCCTATCTGATTCGTCGCCCACAGTGGGGCCGAGTATAATAACGTGGATAAAACTATGGAGTCAAGTAATTTCATCACTGCTCCGAACGATATGGTTCTTGACTTAGATAGTATTCTCCATACTGCGTTTGTAGCAATCAATGCTTTGCTTTTAAAGTGCTGCGCCACGTAAGCAGTTGGATTCTTGATTGTTAAGGGGTAGCCAAGATACGTATATTTTGAGGTAACTGTCAAAGGTTGTTGGCCCCAAAACCAAACGTCAGATCTAGCCAAGCGGCCTCCATTTCGAAACGCTACGATTTTAGACTGGAATTGGTTCAGAGTTAAACTATTTTCCTCAAAATATTTTTTATTAAATTAATCTTTATTTGGATATTTATCTTGGATTCACCACGGAAGACTATATCATCCGCGAACAGGAGCAGGTGTATAGTTCCATGGCCCGGTAAGTATATACCTGGCAGGTCAGAATCATCCAGCGTAGCAACCAGATCGTTATTGAAAATAATAAATAAATACGGTGAAAGAGGTTCACCCTGAAGAACACCTGATTGTATTTTGATAAATTCTGTAAAAGAGCCGCTCCATCTGACTGCTGCCATCATTTGAGCATAGTAGTTCTGTATAAGTTTGATAAATCGCCCACTTAAACCAACAAGCGCAAGCTTTCTCCATAATAGTAGATGTGGAACTGTATCAAACGCTTTTTAAGATCAACAAAGAATGTGTAAAGTTTCCTCCTTTTGCGGTTTAATGTCATTTGAATTAGTGACGTAAGCGTGAAGATATGGTCTTTGCACGAGTAGCCCTTTCTGAATCCTGCCTGGTTTTCCGCTATGAGTTTTCTATTTTCAATCCAATTACTTAGTCTATTTTTTAATATGGATGTAAAATGTTTTGACAAGTTGCTTATAAGGGCAATGCCCCTATAATTTGATGGTGTAACTACCTTATTAAACGAGGCCTCTAGCCCAGAAGATATTGACAGGGTGGTCCTCCTTCTGACTTCCATCCTGCAATCAGCTTGTGACTCTTCCATGGGGAGACGCTCCAATACTACAAGACCGTCAAAGCCGTGGTGGACCCCCGAACTGAGTCGGATCAGAAGGTTGGTTATCTCCCTCCGCCGTTATAGTCAGAAAGTCCGGTGTTCTATTAGGAATTTCTTCCGCGGTTTATACCGAGCGTGCCATAATCGACTGAAGGCGGCTATACGGAAAGCTAAAAGTAAATCCTGGTTTAATCTCTGCAAGGAGGTGTCATCCGCATACTGGAGTGACATACATCGATTTATCGCCCGGGGCCGCGGCTCCCCCCGAGGTCCGCCACTTCTCAAACATGATAACGGCTCTCTTTACAATCCTCATGAGACTTGCCAGACCCTGTTAAAATCACTTTTTCCTACATGACACCAGACCTCACCCGCAAAGGAATGCAATTTCTGCTCACTCAGACGAACCTGAATTCAAACCCTGGGAAGTTTTGCGAGCCATTCATCGCTGTGGAAAAAGGAAAGCCCCGGGCCCTGACGGTCTTGGTTCAAAATGCCTAGACCTGGGCGGCCCGTCCTTGCAATTCCTGCTGGCCGAATTGTTCACCAAATGCCTTCGTATGGGCCACTTCCCCCGTCAATGGAAAGAAGGCCGCCTCATACTTCTGCCTAAACCCTCCAATTCAGCCACCAGTCAGCTGGAGAAATACAGACCTAGTACTTTATTGAACACTATGGCCAAAGTATTTGAGAGATGTATCCTGGCCCGACTTCAGAGGCTCGCGGATCGTCATGGATGGTTCTTTGAAGATCAATACAAAACCGTATTGGGTACCGTAAATGGTCGTTCAGCGGAAGATGCACTGGCGAGTATCACTCAATTAATTGAAGAAAGACAAGCTCACTGGAGGAAAACTCTTGTCATCAGCTCGGACATCAGTAAGGCCTTCGACACTGTTTGGAGGCAGGCAATCATACAAAATCTTGAACGTCTAAATTGCTCAGAGTCTATTACCTGTTTAGTAAAAAGCTTTTTGGAAGACCGGACGGTTTCTTACTCAGCTTGGACAGCAACAGAATGTACGTCCTCCCAACTCGGCACTCCCCAGGGTTCAGCGCTAAGTCCTTTCCTGTGGAACATAGTTGCTCGGACCATCTTCACCCTTCCCTCCATCATAGATAGCCGATTAATAGCTTACGCGGACGACTTCACCCTTATGACTCAGGTTCGTAGTCGCCTGCCGGTCTCTGCCACTAACACCTTCTTGGAGAGGTTGACATCTTGGTGCACGATAAATGGTCTTAATATAAACCCCATTAAGACTCAAGCTTGCCTGTTCCAATGGCGTAATGTCCACCCCAACTCCGAGACAGGGCTTAGAGTCCTTGGTCAACCTTTAAACATCAAGAAGACCGTCACAATCTTAGGAGTGGAGTTTTACCAGACCCGCGGATTTGTCGCCCACCTACGCAAGATCACACGTAGATGCAGATCAATAATCCCACGACTCACCCACACCATACAGGGTAAATTTGGAATCTTCTTTTCAGCTGGACGGAGCGTCAGCATGGGGAGGTCGTGCTCTCTCCAGCGAAGGCATTAGGCAACTAAGGAGCCTTCACTGGAATTTTGCGAAACGTGCACTGAGAGGAGGTCCTTACACACCTACAGTCTCAGCTATCTCCATCACCGGCAGTCCTCCTTTCGATATTATTGTTAGGTCTCGTACGGCGTTCCTGAAGGAAATCAATGAAGGAAATTTTGAATCTAGACCAGGCCCTGCTTCTTCGCCATACCCTCCAGATAGACGTCAATTGTCCTTCAGTCAAAACATCGAGGAGATAACAACACCTATAATATTCACAGACGGATCAAAAAATGAGGCTGGGGTGGGCGCTGCAATTGTTCCCTCATCAGAAGATCAGCAGCCCGTTCTCTTACGGCTCCATCCCAACTGCACAGCCTTCCAGGCTGAACTTCTGGCAATCCGCTGGGCGGTCCGTCTGGTGAAGGAAGGTTATTCAAGAAATGCGATCACTATCGCGTCGGACTGCAGATCAGCTCTGTCAGCCATATGTACGTCAGGTCCAGTTCGATCGACATTATTAGCTAAGATTATTCTCGCACTGAACACCAACCAAAACGTAAATCTGTGTTGGGTGCCGGGACACTGTGGCATCGACGGAAAGGAAAGAGCAGACAGAGCTGCTAAGAACGCGGCCGTTTCTACCTTAGATCCATCATTTTCCATTCTGCCTAGAAGCCTGGCCCGTAACCACTCACGCGCGGCAGCCCTAGACGCATGGACGGAGGTTTATTGCCAGGACCACTACAACAGACACCTGAGGAGAATAGCCCATACTCCAGACCGGCTGCTCCAATTCCTCCCTAAGGTCTGTCCTGGAGAAGTCACCACCACCTTACTTACAGGACATGGCCATGTTCGGGCAGACTTGGTTCTCTGGCGTCCTGGGGAAGACCCATCTTGCCCACATTGTATGGAGGAACAACAGACTCTGCTGCTTGGGAAGACCTCCTTCGACCCAGTCTCGTTGGCTGGACTCCCGGGTTCTCTGCAGGCATGGAACTTCCTGACCAGCTGGTTCGGCTCTGCAATTGGCTCTATGTGAATATAATCTAGAGTAACTGGTTTCTACTAGTTAGCTTGACAGCCCGGGCAGTTGGCGTTTCTTGCGCTCCAGGGGCCTGGGTTATCCTTATTTCTCTCTCTATACTCTTGGAAGACGGGGCAATTTAGCAGCAGATGAATAGAAATTTGTTCCCCACATCCACAGAAGCATCTTGAATCCTGCACTGCTTTGATGAATTTTAAAAAGCTTCTAAAATTTCCGTGATTTGTAATAAATTTAGAGTTGTGGAAATTTGCCCGAAAATAATTCGAAATATTAGCGGGAAAGAAACTTTGAAATGTTTGGTTAGTATTTTTCTTCAATAGTGTAATTTTATATTTAATCAAATTTTCAATTATATCTGGAATATCCAAGTCGTATCGCTGTTGATCCTCGATCGATAAATATTTTATTCAAGCACGTTGTCGTTGATTTTTATTTGACAAATCCATGTTGTCTGGAGCTCAAAAGATTATTACTTTCATAAAATTCATAAATTCGATTTTTCGATTTGAAATCAATGAGATAGGTCGATAACTTTTTGTTGATTCCAAATTAGATTTATGTGGTTTAGGAATTATCTTTAGAGCTGCTATTTTCCATTTCTCCGGATAATGCCCCTTTTTGAATACATTCATTAAATAGTTTGCATAACATATGCTTAATTTTTGGGTAAGCACATTTGATCATATTGTGGCGAATAAATATTTTATTATTTAATTTAATATTATTCAATGAAAATACTCAACAGATTATAAAAAAATATATTACTCTGTAATTGTGAAATCATCTTTAAAATATTTCTTTGCTTGCTTGCTTAAGATTCTCTAGCTGTAGATAGTTTTGCTGACTTGTTAATAATTGTCGACTCGTCGTTGTGACGTCATTAATAAATTATTTTATATCTTAGGATATTTCAAGGCTTGATTTCTACGCTACAATATTGTTACTTGTGTTGTCTAAACCTGGAGCTTTTTAAACATCAGAATTAGAAATTATATTCATTATTTCTTCTACTTCGATAATAATTATGCTTGGATTATTCATTCGTGGCTTAAAATTTCTAATTATTTGTTGTTGAAAATTGTCCAAATTAGGATCGTCTTCAGGAATTAAATCGTCCATTAATATGGTCATTGTTTGCTCTTTTAGATATTCTGGTGAATTGTCAATTATGGGAATTCCATTCTTTACATTTGAGGATCTTAATTTATTGAAGAACTTATAAGCATTACCAAATGGATTATATGTGTAATTTTCTTCAATAACGTTTCGCCAGTTAGTTCTTTTAGCTTTTCTTATTGCATTAGTGTATTTGTTTCTTGCCAACTTAAATGTATTGTAACTGATTGTTTTATGACGATAATACTAGTTTCTAATATAATGAAAATGATTTTTTATTATTTCCTGTTCATTAGTCCACCAGTCAATTCTGGAAACATGTTTATTAATGGGGGATTCAACCTTCGAAGATTTATATGCTGCTTCTCTCAATAAATTCATGAGTGCGTTCACTATCCCATCAATGTCTTCCTCATCTTTCACTCTGCTTATATCAATTCCCAGTTTTTTGTATCTTGTAATGATATGTTATTAGAAAAATTTGCCCAATTCGCATTTTTTTCAAAGTGGAAATTTGATTATTGAATAAATGACCATTCTTTAACCTGATATCAAATTCAACAGCAACATGGTCGGAAATATTAGTCAAATCAGAGGTATGCCAGTTGTTTATTAAACTTAGTGAGTGTTTATTCGAGATTGTGAGATCAATTATACTTACTCTCCGCGGCAGGTGGGTGTTTTTTCAGGTTATGTATAAAGAGGTTACATTCGTCTATAATAGGTTGTAATCTATATTCATTATATAGAGTTTATAACAAACCATATAGTATGTCTTGAATTAAAATCACCGCAAAGGATTACAGGTTGATTTATATACGTTTTGAGCAGATCTCTAATGAATGTTTGATGAACAGGGTTAAATGTATTCGGATGAATGTAGAAATTAGAAATAATTAATTTTGCTTTAACTGTAGAAATAGATATTGTTGTACAAAAAGAATTTGTGAATTTTTCCTCTTTGCTGAACTTTATATTTTTATTTAAAATTATAGTTGCCGTATATTTTTCCCCAGTTTTATTCGAACATATAATTTGAGAGTCCATATCATAAATAACATTTTCATGTAAAACATATGGTTCTTAAATCAAAAGAATGTCAGGTGAAGGATATTCACATATCAAACAAAATGTTAACGCGGGATTCGATCCCGGTTCATGACTGTCTGGAAACGAGGGTGTTACCCATTCGTCCTTGTCAGGTGGGTCATCTCTAGTGTTGGCCTGTAGTTTACTTATCGCAGTAAAACTTTTTCTTACATTTTGTTGAATACATCTCACATTTTCAATCATATAGGATATTAATTTATTTAAGATTAAGCTTTAAATTGTATTTGCTACATCATTTCCCTCGTATATTTGTGAATATTGTGTCCTTTGGATATTTTTGTCTATTTGTGATTTGTAAATCGGGCATTCACTTGAATTTGATTTATGGTTTGTAGAAAAGTTTTTAAATTTAGGGTGCTTAGAGAAATTGCGACAATTTTGCGCTTCAGTACAGTTGTGGCTACCCTGTACACCGCATATTTTACATATTTTAATGTTTTGGCAGTCTTTTGTTTTATGGTTCGTATTAAATTCAAAACAATTTTGGCATTGTCTTACAAATATTCTGTCTTGTGTAGAACATCGCTCAAAATCGGTGTATATCTCATTACCCATTTTTCTTAAAATTTGGTAAACTTTAGGAGTTACTTTTAATACTATATTGTGATATATGCAGAGTTAAATCCCATTCGCGGTACGAGACAAGCGATGCCAAACACGTCCGCACAGTTGGCTTCAGAAGCCATATATCGATTATGTTTATTTTAATTTCTTTTGAAAAATTCAACTATCCCTGATCATTTATTTTACTCTGGGATGCCGTCACTACAGGATAAAGTACTCTTGGTGAAATTTTATTATTGCAATTCAGAATCTTCCACTGAAGCTTTACGAGCGTTTCGTAACTTTAAAGGTATTCGAAGAGGTAAAGGACCCATGAGTTGCTACTCTCTAAGGAGAATGATAAAAAATTTTGAGAAGACTGGATCTCTGGAAGCAAAACCTCGGAGTGGAAGACCATCGACACGCAAGTCAGTGGCTGTTACGGTTTCGCAGAATGTTGAAGCTATTGAAACGTTATCCACGTATGGAGAAGTAAGTGCTCGACAAGTTTCTCGACAAACGGGGATTTCGTATGGAACAGTTTGGAGAGCTCTAAGAATTTTTCTTAAAAAATACCCGTACAAAATTCAAAGATTTCACGAGCTAAAAGTCGGCGATTTTGAGAAGCGTCAAGAATTTGCTGCATGGGTTTTCCGGCAAATTGATATTGATGAAAACTGGCTGTCGAATGTTCTGTGGACAGATGAAGCTCACTTTTCTCTAAATGGAGAAGTCAACACTCAAAACAGCCGCATTTGGGCAACAGAAAACCCTAGGATTTTTACAGAAATGCCACTTCATCAGCCCAGAGTTACAGTTTGATGTGGGTTCACTTCTTATTTTATTATTGGGCCATTTTTCTTTGAAGAAATAAATGGAAGAACTTTCAAAACCGTTTCTGTAACTGGTGAACGTTATGTTCAACTTTTGAGATAAAAGGTTATCCCCATATTGCAGGACAGACAAGCACTGAGCGAAATAACATTCATGCAAGATGGAGGACCTCCTCATATCTCCCGCGGTGCCAAACAATTGCTGAAGGATACGTTTGGTGAAGATCGTGTGATAAGTCGCCACTTTATACACCAGTGGCCTTCAAGATCACCAGACTTGACGCCTTGCGATTTTTGGCTATGGGGGTACATTAAGTCGCGTGTTTATCGATGCTGGCCTACCACATTGGCCATGTTGAAGGCTTCTATCAGACGGCACGTTTCATCAATTTCAACAGATATGTTATTTAATGCTGTCCTATCTGTCATCTATCGTCTGCAGGCGGTGTTTGAGAATGAAGGGCGCCACATTGAGCAAGGATTGTGATCTAATACAAGAGACAAGGCCTCCAAGAGACAAGTTACCTCATGTGTTATATAAGCTGCCATGTATTATATTATCTACCAATGTTTTGCAGCTCTTTGTGTTGGGTTATGGGTAAATAAATTCTGTCCTCATATCTTGTCTCTTTTTTATTTGTGAACAGTAATTTTTGTTTGTTTGTCATTTGCTCACATCTTATATTATGTCGTGCAGACCAAAGTGTTATAACTTCTCGAATAACACTGTACACACAATTTTACCCCTTATGTTTAATTTATCGCTTTTCGCTCATTAAAAGAAATAGCATAAGGAATATTCTCTGTAACCCCCCACCTTTAGAAATTTTGGGCAAAAAAAAATAATACAAAATGATTTTACTACCACGTTTTTCAACGCAAAAGGTTGATTTAAAAATTATATTTATTTTTTTGAGGGGATACATTTTGAAAAATCGTGTACAGTATAATAAACAATGATAACATTTGACAAGCCCATAGGATATTTGGAATAAAGTACAACAAATGTATTTTGTCACTCCCATCTATATTTCATTTGTTGGATCATGACAAATTTTATAGCAAGATATCCTATTAGTAGTACCATCATAATTTTTGGTACTATATTAACATTTCAAAAAATCGTGTATTGAACTCAGCTATGTTTTTCAAACATTCAATATATTTGACAAAACTCTATCAAAAATATAAATATTTTTTGCTACATGTTTTAATTTGCATATACCTATTTTACATATCTCAGATTGTATTTAAAAATCGTTAACCATTTCTTCTAACTTTTGGCGAAATGGTGCTTTATTAATTAACGATTTGATATTATTAGGATTCTTTCCTGGTATACAAAAAGGAAAAATACGTGTCGATCAGTTATATTTTTCAATTAATCAAACAATTTGGCCGCTGAATTTCTGATTCTGGTACAGCGCCATCTAGGGAATGAAATTGTAACTAAAATCAATTTCGAATTTTTCAATATTTGCCATAAAAAATCCCATTGCATTCTGAACACAATGGTGTTTACCGCATTGCTCTAGCGCAAATATTCGCGGAGTTATTAATTTTTAAAGTTGTGCGGGACTTTTGGATCACCCTGTATATACATATTTGAATCTCAAGTATAATTCTATCTTTCTCTCTATATGGTCACCGACTTGATGCCCTTGTGTACTTACATAACTAAACATTGTAATCGTAAAGCAAACCTTTATGACCAATATTTTATTTGCGTGATTTATATATGTATTAATAATGATAGAATATATGGTCTATAATAATGAATTTTTAGAAAAAATAGCAATATTCGGATATATAATGTTAATAAAATAACTCACACATATAAGTCACTACGAGGTTTTCAAAAATAATTTTGTCACGAACGATGGGTTACTCTGCTAACATCAACAGCCAATCCGTAAACGTTTTATTTAGTAATTAAAAATACCGTTGATATTTATTTCTATAGATGGCAGTCGATAACGTTCATTAACATGTTTAGGAGACTTATCAGCCATCAATTACAACCTTGTGTGATATTTTCTTCCCACTTTTATACATCGTTATTTTATAGTGAATATACACCACACGTTTTTTATATAATTTTCACAACAATTAGTAAACGTGTAAACCTGTTAGCATGTCAATTATTTTAAGTATGTAAATTCTACGTACATTCTTGTTGATCTTTACTAAAAAAAAGAGAGAGAAGGGGCGAGAGAGGACAATGGCCATCAGATAAGACAGGAATGTCAGGCGGATGACATGTAACCCTCCGACATTATGGCCGGTTGTCACCCTAGGGTCACCTACATAGTACAGTGGGTGGGTGGGAGCTGGGGAATGACGCCTAGACATTATAGCGTCACCTTCAGATGGAGTTGGATAGATAGACTTTCCTCTGTGACATAGGAGCAGTAGTTCCTGATGACACTCTAAAATATAATACATTTTAGTATCACAAAAGATTTGTGCTCCAATAAGAATTATAGGCTAGATTTTTACCAGATTTTATAACTGAAGGTACAATTAGCGGATTGATTACAAATTTCCAGAGCTATGGTGGAATTTTCCTATTTATTTTACAACAAAATTTGATATTCAGACATGAGGACGGTATATTTGTATATTATCGAAAAGAAATTTGTTACACACTTGATACTAAGTCAATAATATATCAGAGAGAACTCTGTAGAAATCTGAATAGAGTGTCTTGACTCAAGACGATATAAACTGGAAGCGATGTAGTAGAATGCTCTTATCGCACGCGCTTCAAGTTCTGCCTTGCGACAACAAAATATTTTTTCAACTTTTAGATACACTTTTTAAAATCATTACAACATTGTGAAAATTAGCAAAAATTGTAGTTCATAGAATAATGGCTTGTGTTTTTTATACAACAATTCGAATCCTAACATTTCAAATATTTTAATCATTACCACAATACATGGGCTCCCAAACAATTTCACTGGGATGACATAATATTTTTTGAATGAATGTAATTTTATGCAAAAACATCACAAAGTTTGATGAGAAAATACAAATGGCTTACTGTAAATATCATGGAACTACTATAAAAATTCGTTATAACGCTCTTCAGAAGAATTGACCAAAAACGATAAAGCTTTCTAATCGATAAATTTAAAAAGTGTGTTAAAACCGTGAAAATTCATTAAAATGAAAGGAATAACATTGAAAAATTGTATACTTTTCATTTTATTAGCAGAAATGGTGGGAGTTGATTTTTAAAAATTCAATAGGCGATAGAAACACATTTTGCAGGTTGGATGTATAAGTGCTATCAATGATTCAACCATTCTTATTTCGGCGAACTGCTGTCGCCTTTGTTAATGAAAACTATTCTTATAAACCTGTAGAGTGTGCGGCGCGTAGCCTTTTTTGAATAAATAAATATAAACGATGAAATGAAAAATAATTTTTAAAATAAGTACAAAAGAAGTAAAAATTAAGTGAAGTTTTTCAATGTCGTTTAAAAAATATATTGCTTTTATTTTCTCCATTAAAATTATGATTTTTCACTATATTTTTTCTATCTATTAAGTTCTTTCTATCTATTAGGTATTTATACTCTTTCGGTAAATTGCCATTATTGAAAACATCCGTTTTATTTATCCCCGTTCTCCAGAAATAGCATTTCATGTTTGTTTTTGATATGTGCTCCCCTTTTCAGTAGGAGTTGTGAATTTGATCCAATATCTATATAAACTTATGTTTTACATATCTCAAAATAGTGCCATCTATCGCTGAAAATTAGAAGCGCTTCTATAACGCTACTTCTATTTTTACAGTAGAAATAGTATATAGCACTGTAGACATAGCTTCACATTATATACTTTATAAAATAGCGTTTGAAATAGTTCATAAATATAAAATACACTTCAGCGCCAGAAAAGGTTTTTAAATAACTTTTAACGCCGAAGTGTTTATTATATTTTTGAACTATAAATGCCGCCAGGCAACCTCTATCTTCCTAGCGTTGAAATTGTTTGTAGAATTCCTAATGCCTTTTAGCCCTAGTTTGTGTTCTTTCATTCTATCTTCTAAAGTGAGTTTTGTTTACCCCCTGTACATATTGTTACAATTTTGGTATTCTATTCTGTATAAAAAATCTTCTATTTTCATATCATTTGATCTAGATCCTTTGATTACTTGGTTTCTATGTCTCTAGGTGTGCTCAGGGTGTTGTAGTCTATTTAAAATTATTTTAATCTTTGCCTCTATTGTGTTGTGAATGATCCCTCTCTATTCTCTAATGCAGTTCTGTTTATAGAACTATCTCTTCATTTACTTCTTTCTTTTATCCATCTTTCTATTTAAATGTTTGGAGATTCTTTATCTCTTATTTACCTTTTAATCCTTCTATAATTTCCTAGTTTGTAATAATTTTATCCATGTATATAGCTTCAGCTCTGTCCATATTGATGGACATTCATCGCTGCCCATCATATTTTGAAATGAGAAAATATTGTAATTTGAATTGCTACTTTTTGGAATTTTTAGGTCCAAATAGATGATTCATTTTGAGTTTTATTTTACTTTGTGAAGTTAATACTTGATTTCAAACTGCTTATAAAATTGAGGCATATTAAAAAATTTAAACATTTAGCAGCACAGAAGATGTCATTCACACAGAAATTCCAAAATCTGTATTTCTCTTCGATATTAATTTTTCTTTCTAGCCATTCAATAACAAAGTTCGCCACTTGCATACTAGATGGAAATCCCATGGGTGATCCTTGCTTCATTATATATAAAATGTTTGAATCACAATTTATACATCATGTCAATTATTTATTCACGCCGTTAAAAGCGCTTGCGTCAGTCAGATGGTGGCTGGTTTAGGTGACGTAGAAGCCAATAGTCAACAACAGTGTGAATGTAAATGGAGATTCGGAGGGTGCTACATTTGGAAATGAAGAATTTAAAACACCATTCAAGTTTGTTGATTTTAAATAATATACGTTCGATATGATTTTTCCTGAACATTTACCGACATCGATGTTTCCGTGAAATTATATTGTCTTCAAGGTATTCCTTGAGGCATTTCAAGAAATCCATCTCTTTTCTTAGAATATTTATCCGTATTCAAATACAAATAAAAATTTGAGAAATAAAAATAATCCTTTGTTCAATTTGAGGGAAACATAGTTCAGTATTTTGGAAAATATAATATAAATTTAATTTTGAAAATGTGATCAAATAGAAATATTTTACACTTAAGGCTAATAGATATGTTTACAATAAATTCTGTAATAGAACAATCATGTAAAATGTGAAAAAATAGTACTAATGTGTAATTGTACTGGGATAAGGTGCAAAAATTAAGAAAAAAAGGCATCTCCTTATCGTGTAACTGAAAGTTTTTGATGGCTTGTGCCATCTCTCGGAATAAATATCAACTATGAGGTACAGCTTGCACCACACTGACGAGGGGCAACAGTCCGAAAGGCGTACGTGGTTATTTTTTCTTGATTAATCAAGAATGGGTATTTGGCCAATTCTGGAATGATTAAAAATTAACAAATAGTTGATATTTATTCCGATAGATGGCGCAAGCCATCAGCAACTCTTAGTTGAACGATGAGATTATTTTTTTATTAATCATATAAAAGTATATTCACGTTTTAGAGAGATATCTATTCAGATATGTACTGAGGATTTTTATTTGCGGCGAAATAATGTTTTAGTATGATCTTGAAATATAAATCTATTGCTGTGTGTGTGGTATGAAACACATAATTAACAATATATTACAATCAAAAGAACAAAATATAAATCAATATATAAATTAATAAAATGACTACCTACATCAATGAAACGTCTTTTTGATTATTATCTCTTCGTTAAAAGTAAGTTGGTCACTTAAATTGTCAAATATTTTAAGATATCTAATTACCCCGCTAAACTTGAAAAAAAATCCGCCTCTTTCCATCACACAGTTATTAATGAAAAATTAGAAATATAAATTAAAATTCAATTTTCCATAATAAAAACTAATATAAGATATCTCTCTCTCTCTTTCAAATTATTTTGAGGTCATCACCATCTATTTCCCCCATTGTTGTGGCCTGCGCCGTGTGTGCCTTTTTTGCAGAGGCCTTACTTAAAGAAAAAAATGAATAATAACTTTGATAACACGTAATTTTAAAAGCGCTATTTTTAGAAGTGATGATGAATTAATAATCAAATGGTCTCACAAAGCGGATATTTAGAAAGATATATGTATATTTAAAAATAGATTAATCACATATATATCTAATTATTTTGAAAATATCAGTGAAAATTTGAGGGTAAGATAATGTAAAAGTTTTGATAGTTTAGAGAAATTTATAGTTAGCTATTGTCTGAAGATCCATCGAGATGTAGTTAGAGCTGTAGTTAAGGTAGGCGTAGTATGAATAATACGACGGGCCGTAATAAGGCCGCTAATTATACCCGTGGTATCCATCCATCCATCCTAGGTACAGTACCTGTGTAATGGATGGTGCCATCCCCTGCTCAATTACTTGGGAATATATTGGAGAATGGCGAGTTCCTTCTGACATCTCTTGGATTCAATACACGAGCAACATAGTCTCAAATCAACGTAGCTTGAAACTGTTATTTTCGAAGTGGCCACTTTTCAGAGTTAGCTATAGTCGATGTGATGGAGAACTCGCCAAAACAATTTCGAGGCATTATAGACGCTGTCAACATACATATACAAGTACTTGTACATATTCAACTTGAAACTACATTCTTCCTATAAACACTCATCCCTTTGTGGAAGAAATTATTCCATATATTCACTCGTAATTGAATGCCTATACTTCTGAATTCCGAGAAGAATTGGTCCATAGGTTTCCCGAAAACCTACCGTGAATTCAATGGATTCACATAACTACATAAGCTAAATATTCCGATACAAGAGTTTACGATCTAGAATTTAACGGAAGTCGATAGAATTCTAGACGTAGATTGAAGTAATGATTCTCTTATAATCATATAATAATAAAAATATCTTCTTTTAAAGTGTTGAAATTAATGAATATCGCACAAGTATGTTTAGCATCAATGGCGCCTCGTCGTCGAACAGTGTCGAATCTCCTCTTGGGGCACATCGCTAGCTTCTGTACAATAGTATCTTAATATACTTAGGGCAAGCAATATTGGATCTGGTTGATGAGGTAATCTTGATTTTTTACCCCTTTGAGTACATCAGAGAATTGAGGAGGGTCCAAAAGTCTTCGGCGCAATAAATTTAGGTACCATTGGCTGAGCTATTATTCTTCGCTACAAAAACAATATTTACAACCTCAAAGTGCTTAGCGACGATTTTTACATAATATGCGTTGACCTATTTATCCACAATACATAGCCAATATTCATGTATCTAAAGAGACAAAGGTCGCCTCTCCCGTCAAAATAAACGTCAAAGCAAGGCGCCAACTATTGACCGTCACCGCAAACTAGCGGCCTCAGGACGGTGACAAAACCACAACACCAGCTTTGGCAAACTGATAAGCCTTCACCTAGAGACCATGGTTTCGGGCTAATGGCCCTCGTCAACCTAGGGCGGACTTTATTCCATGATATCCATTAGCCCGAAACCATGGTCTCTAGGTAGACGCTTTTCAGTTTGCCAAAGCTGGTGTTGTGGCTTTGTCATCGACCCGAGACCGCTAGTTTGCGGCGACGGTCAATAGATGGCGTCTAGCTTTGAAGTTTATTTTCACGGGAGAGGCGACCTTTATCTCTTTTGGATCAATATCCTCCCAGCAAAATTTCCACCAATATTCATGTAGTTCTTATTGATTATAATGGAAATCCCAGGTTTGTTCTTGAGCTTGTCTACGAATCCTAATCTCTGATTTTTGAACTTTCGCATTCCTTATCTATCATTCTAACCGTTTTTCTCTATTATCACTCCCAATTAGATCCGAGATGTGGTAAATTGTATTTAGTAACTATATTTTCTCTTTAAAATCTCGTATGTTTGAGAATACTAATTTTCTTTGTGAAATGTGTACACAAGTGCTCTCGGAATCTTTTGACTTGAAAGCATTTTCTCCCTCAATGGCTCAAATTATTTTTTACTTTTTAATGTGTTCATATATTCCAAAATTTAAGCGTTCTCAGTTGGTGTAGATTTCCTATATAGCTGATTTCGAATTAAGGGCGGACAAGGGTACAAATCCGAATAAATATTTTTTCGAACAACCGTTAATATGGCCAAATAGCTGGGGTGTTGGCTCTTGTTGAGCCAGGTCTTTCTAACAAAATATTTTTTGTCCTTCCAGGAATATATTTCTGTGGATAGATATTAATTTTGAATCAAATGAAAATATAAAGTAATTTGATGAAGTTTGATATTTGAAAGATATAAGACAATATAATGATTGATTGTTACCATAAAAAGACTTTATAAACGCGACATAGCGGTAGGGTTCGTTTTTAAAATTTCAATAAGTTTGGAAAAAAGAAAGTTGATGCCTTTTCCTTTTATATGTATGATTGAGATGCATTTGGTTTTGTAATATTATTCCTTATTTTCTGCCTATGTATGAGCCAGTATATTATACCAGTCGCAGAAATGATCGCGTCCTGGAAACAAATGAGATTCCCGACACGGAGAGTAAGCTCTATAACGGATAAAACAAGTTGGAAAATAGCGTCATCGGATAAGGCCGCTGATATAAGAAACTTTGCCGAAGAATAGACTGTGATTTACCTACACCAACTGCTGGCGGTGGGCATGGCGGAAACGGCAAGGCCGGTCGGATGTTGGCATGTTTCCATCGGGAAAATCTCTGGGGATTGAACAAAAGATGATGAACCCGTGAAAAGACGACAAGGCGTTGGAGTTCCTAGTATGTTGGAGGAACACCTTCACTGCAATCCGTGGCAGTACTGAGAGTGGAGACAGGTGAAGTCCTAACCCTTCTTCGCTCTCTGTTGTTACTGGAAATGGGCCCTGAAGATGGAGTCGCCTCGTACATGCTGACCCCATACGAAATAATCAGTTATAGCTTATGTGAGCTCGGCGACATCGTGATTGAGACCTCGATCAATAAAAAAGTATTATCTGGATCGACAAGTCACACTTCTTTCTGACACATTAAAATCAACGCACATGCCCCTTTACGTCGTCGCCTGGAAGAACGCCTGTTCCACACATGCTCCGCAGCACACAACATACCAATGGTAGATCTGGGGGACCTCTCTCTATACGTCATAAAACTGAAGAACGTTCTCGAAGGAGCTATGTAGCAAACTATTTATTAATTTCTGAACAGATTATTGATTTTTATATTTATAGTTTGATACTCTAAAAACTTCAATCATTGCCTCTCTGATATTTTAGAAATGTTGATTTGTTCTTGCCTTTAATAAAATTTATTTGTCATCCTGAAGTTTGTCTTTCTTAATTTTTATTCGTGACAATATAAATAGAATTTTATGTGAATTCGTTCAATTATATCTTAAGCCCTTCCTAAAATTCATCCAATAAAGAGATGAAATTGAATGCTAGCATTGTTAGGCACATTCAGGTGATTTGAAATAAAAAATAAAACCATTAACTACAGAATGTTCATTTAAACAGTAAGCCACTTCAACTCAGTAGGCGCCATACATCACGATGTCTCAATCGTAAAAATACTATCATAAAGAGTAAATATACCCATCTATTAACCAATAATTTTTTTGTAGAAAAAAAAAGAAATTTTCCAAAAATTGACGAAATATTATCTTGAAAATTATATTAAGAGTATATAGTTTCGGAAAGATAATACCATATAATGAATAAATAAGGAGAAGTTAACACCAACGAATATATGCTTCCTATTGTTATAGTTATCAGGATCAGAAAAACTATTCTATAAATATAATTTCATAACTTAATTTCAAATAACCTAATTCTGATAAATTTCTGATACCCAATCAGCGAGATGTACGAAATAAAGCAATATATAAGATCCTCACCAAATCCTGTAAATTCTACCTACATTGGGTGGAAGCAGGCTAAGTATTATGGGTCATAATAAAATACCTAGCGCAGATTTCAGAAACACTATCCACATATCACTTCTAGTGCACCATTCCTTCAACAACAGCCATATCCCAAACTTCCAAGAATTAACATCAAAGCCAAGAACTCAAGTTTTATTCTTAATTTCGGCAGAGGGTCGGAACGGTTCCAATATATATAGAATGATTATTTATTCCATCATTTCACATAGAAAATAGAAATAATTTGATTGTTTTAAAATTATTTTTGTCTAAAAAATGGTTAGGATTAATAAAGCTAAGATTTAATATAAAATATTGCGAAGAGATAGAGGCGGGATTGTGGAGCTACTTAATTAGACCGTTTTGTATATCAAAATGTAAATTAGAACCAGGAATAAAAGAAGGGCTAAGCAGAATGACGCAATAAGCGGGATGGTTTTACACATTTTATGCTGTTTAGAATCAATATTAGACCATCTAAAGAAATAGAAAATCGACTTCCACTTCAGCCTAAACAAAGTTGACAAGGTCTGCCGCGACTGTCAAAACAAATTAATGTTGCTCGAGCCGATCCATCAGATTAAGTCCCGCTGGATCTTCGGGAAGACTATTGGACTCTTGGACCGCGGTCACATCGCCCTTATA
This sequence comes from Cordylochernes scorpioides, assembly GCA_030710605.1. Classification (NCBI taxonomy): domain Eukaryota; kingdom Metazoa; phylum Arthropoda; class Arachnida; order Pseudoscorpiones; family Chernetidae; genus Cordylochernes; species Cordylochernes scorpioides. Next base: position 95,378,289 of record CP092864.1, read on the forward strand.
ATTCTTCAAACACAACCACGTGCGCTGGGTTCGGGCTTATCAAGACGCTTTTCTCTCTCGGCGGATTACAAAGACATTCTGTGTGTAATTTCTATTGTATTTGCATACGGCATCAGGACAGTATTAAACAGCCATAGAATAGAATGTAAAGGAAGTGAATCTTAAAACTACTACGTTATGCCAGCAGAGCACCAACAAAATCTAGTATAAACCTCAATATTAAATCTAATCTCATATACTAGAATCATTGGAATTTATTTCTCGCCATCTTTATTGGAGGGACTTGTAATACACTTTAAAGACATAAACATTAACTAAATTCGAATTTAAAAATGATTTTCCTCCCAGTGAAGCTTTATTTCAATAATCAATTATCTCACGACATTAACATCACTATATATATTCCTAAATAATAATCTCCATAGATATATAACAAAATGTTGAAGAATGGAGAAATGTTTCTCTTTATAGAGCGATGAAACATGGGCTTTTAAACCTCGCGGTAATTCGACAGGTGGAACTCTAATGAAGGTTTTAGGAAAAATGTGTTTTTATATAAGAGTTATATCATTATATCTAAATGAAAAAGACAAGATTTTGTTAAACCTTAAGGCTATATCACACAACATTTAATACGGTAATATAAATAGAAACATAGTTATCACTAGGAATTATAAAAGCATGTCTTTATTGATAATCATCATCCGTTTACACATAAAAATCGTTTATGTATATATATTGTTGCACCAGGTTGCGGCTTGGCAGACTCTTCAGCCTTGATTCTCTCCTGTGCTGGGTCTTGCATCTTACCAGAGCGTGTTTCAACCATCCTACAAATTTATAAAAGGGAATAATGAGATAAGTCTACTTTATGTAGCCACCAGAATCCTTTATTTATTTTCTCACATCAAAGAGAGCAGTGAAGTCACAGTGTACCTAAATACAAATGATGATAATCTAAAAATAATCTGTTTTAAATAAATATCATAGAATATAAAAATAAATAAATATATAATTTAAATTTCAAATATATTAAAAATAATATAATAAATACGCCATTAATCATGATGTAACACTTCCCCCTCTCCAGAGGTCGTCACGTCCTCGTGAGTTACCTCATCAATTCTCTCAAAATAGGGTTTGAGTCTTGAGACATGGACAATCAATGGGTCTTGGCCAGGATTATCTTTCGGCTCAATTAAGTAATTTACGTTAGACAGCTTCTTTAATATTCGATATGGGCCAAAATATTTTCTCAATAGTTTTTTGCATTTTCCGATTTTCCTGACTGGTGTCCAAACTGCCACTAAATGTCCTGGTTCATAGATTTTCTCATTGTGTTTTTTGTCATAGTTTCTTTTCATTCTTTCCTGAGTCTTCTCTGTGTTGTTAATGACTACCTGTCTCGTCTCTCTCTCCTTGCTATTTTATCTAAGTAGTTTTCTATATATTCGTCGTAATCGTCCATGTTACTGTCCGTTGGGATATTCTCGTCGTCTAAGAGGGACATGGGTTCCCTTCCAAACAACAGGAAAAATGGAGAGTAGCCTGTGGTTTCTTGAATCGTGGTATTATACGCGTGGGTGATAAAAGGGAGGATTTCATCCCAGTTCTTTTGGTCTGTGTTCACATACATGCTGATCATATTGATTAAAGTTCTATTTAGCCGTTCCGTTAGTCCGTTAGTCTGGGGGTGGTAGCTCGTTGTGAAGCAGTGTTTCACTTTGCACATTTTCATTACCTCCTTCATCAAATTGCTAGTGAATTGTGAACCTCTATCGCTAATAAGAAATCTTGGGGCCCCGTGACGTAAAATAATATGTTCGATTAAAAATGTAGAGACTTCTTTCACGGTTGCTTCTGATACTGCCTTTGTTTCAGCATACTTGGTATAATAATCAGTCAACACAATTATCCACTTCCTTCTTCTTTTCGTTGATGGCAAGGGGCCAACAAAGTCAATTCCGATTCTTTCAAAAGGGTAGTTAGCTGGGGGAATAGGTTGTAGAAGTCCAGAAGGCAAGTGATTTGAACCTTTCCGACTTTGGCAAAGATGGCACGTCTTTACAAATTCTGAAACATCTTTCAACATGGAAGGCCAATAGTATTTATTCTTCAATCGGTAAGTGGTTCTGGCGACGCCCAGATGGCCATTCAGCATATGGTTGTGGTATTCACTCATGACTTCCTTCCTTCTCTTCTTTGGCACTACCAGCAACCATGCCCTACCTTCAGGATTTGGATTTTTCTTGTAGAGCCACCCATTTTCTTCTTTGAAGTTCTGTGTAATTGAACGCTTGTTTCCACTAAGGTTCTCCTTAATATTCTCAATAAAATCATTCTTTTCGTCTATTATTTGATTCAGAAATAGTCTTTCATAATCTTCGTCCCATTCGTTTTCAGGTAAGGGTCCTCTAGATAGACCATCAGCGTCCAGATGTTTTTTACCCGATTTATGTATGATTTCGAAATTATATTCCTGAATCTTCAGTGCCCATCGTGCTAATCGGCCGGTCGGATCTTTCAGATTCTTAAGCCAGCATAGTGCGTGATGATCAGTTACGATTTTGAAGTGCCTTCCATATAGGTAGGGTCGTAACTTGGACATTGACCACACAACAGCTAGACATTCTTTTTCGGTAGTCGAATAATTTTGCTCAGGTTTGCTCAGTGTTCGACTTAAATATGAGATAACTTTTTCTTTATCGCCGAACTTTTGGACTAATGTTGCACCCAGGCCGATGTTAGATGCGTCAGTATGAATGTAAGTAATTGCATTCGGGTCAAAGTGCCCTAAGATTGGAGGATTTATCAATGCTACTTTAAGGGTTTGAAATGCTTTTTCTTGATTTTCTGTCCAGGTAAAAGGTACATTCTTTTTTATAAGACTGGTTAATGGATCGGCAATTTTTGAAAAACCTTTGATAAATTTTCTATAATATGAGCACATTCCTAAAAATGATTGAACTTCTTTTATCTTTTTGGGCCGAGGAAAATCTCTAATAGCCTTGATATTATGCTCCGCTGGTTTTATACCATGTTGATTAGTTATATGGCCAAGAATCTCCAGTTCTTCGAAAGCAAATTGGCATTTTTTGTTGTTCAATTTTAAATTAGCCTCGCGAAAACATTTTAAAACAGCTTCTATTCTTTTGAGATGTGTTGAAAAATCCGAGCTATAAATGATTACGTCATCTAGATAACATAAGCAAATTTGCCATCTAAGATTACCAAGCATATTTTCCATGTTCCTCTCAAATGTAGCAGGGGCATTGCATAGACCAAAGGGCATTACGTTGAACTCATATAGGCCATGTGCTGTAGTGAAGGCTGTCTTTTCTTTATCTTTCTCCTCAACCTCTACTTGCCAATATCCTGATTTAAGGTCAATTGCTGAAAAGTATTTGGATCCTTGAAGTGTATCCAATACTTCATCAATTCTGGGAATTGGGTAAACATCCTTCACTGTTACATCATTCAATTTTCTGTAGTCAACGCAAAATCTGTACTTACCATCTCGCTTCTTGACCAAGATTACAGGGAATGACCATGGACTCGAGGATGGTCTAATTATGCCGTCTCTGAGCATTTCATCAATTTGTTCTTTTATGATTTCTCGCTCTTTCGCGCTCACCCTATACGGCTTGTGTTTGATCGGTTTCGCGCCTTCTGTATCGATCCGATGTTTCGCTAAGTTGGATCTTCCTAATCCCGACGAAAACAAATCCTCGTACCTTTCCAAAACTTGTTTCAATTGCTCCTTTTCCGTATATGCTAAATTTTCGTTTATCTGAAATTGGGGTTCTTCATGCTCTTTTTGTTCACTTTCTTCCATAAGATTCACTTCGGCTGGCTGGCTTCCAAAGCACAATGTTTGGTTTTTTAATATTTTTAATGGTCGAGGGTAAGGGTTTGTTATCCAGATATATGTTTCCTTATTCACAACATTTATTAAGCTTCTCGCTAGTCGAAGTCCATTTGTTTGAAACATTTTATGGTTCTCCTCGATGATGTATTCGCCATCCTCTGCTTCTACAAATGCATTAATCAATTTAATAGAAAGTTCTGGTATAATGACATCCTTTGCACTTTTTATTTTCTTCTGTTGATATTTGATTACGTCACGATTTTCTGTCAAGTCATATTTGATTATTTCACGCTGACAATCAATTTTTGCGTTCATTTTCTTAAGAAAATCACGTCCAAGTATAAATATTCGCAAATGTGTTCTCATTATCACAAATTGATGTGTAATTGTTTTGTCATCAAATTTTATATTTAAAATAATATTTCCTACGATATCTAATTCTTTGCCATCGGGTCCGGAGCACATTTTATCAGGATTTATTATTTCAAGACCTGTGTTAAGAGCTGTACTAAGGTCGACCACTGAAAGATCGGCGCCTGTATCAATCAAAGCTTCGCAGATACCGATTCTATCCACGTTAATGTTAATTTTATATTTGGGGTCTAACTTTTTAATTCCATTTATGGTCGACTTGCTTTGATTGACGGACTCAGGCGCGATGTTTAGTTTAAATCTTCTAATGCAGCATATCTATTCCTTGTAGGGATACTCGAGTATGGGCTATTACTTACGTCAGAGTAGAGCAGAGGTCTCGACTTCTGAGTTCCATTATCCATTCGGATTTCTTCTTCGACCTTGTCTTGTGTAACTATGGGGTCCTCTTCCACAATTCTTACAAACTTGACTCTGCAATACCGCGCTACGTGTCCTGGCTTGTTACACTTGAAACATATTGGTCTCCCGTCTTCTGTCCTATTCCTATTTGAATTTGGATTCTTATTGTATGTTTTACTTGGGTAGACCGGTTTTGGCTCAGGATTGGGAGTGTAAGATCGTCTAGGGGCAGATACCTGGGGCAGAGGCTTGTTCTGGTAATACCTCGGAGTGGGGGCCTGGGGCTTGGAGGTGTTCTGGTAGTACCTCGGAGCGGGGGCCTGGGGCTTGGAGGTGTTCTGATATGGTCTTCTGAACGACGTAGCATTCTTCCATTGCTCTTGATGATGGGGACGAGGAGAGCGTGGTCCATTATAAAGAGCTTTTGATTTTTCTGCACGTTCTTGGTAATTCTTTTCGAACAAATCCAGCTTTTTACAAATTTCTAGAAGTTCATTGGTATTTTTAGGAGGGTTTAGGTGAAGGGCAAAAGAGTATTCTTTCTTTAACCCTCCAATAACCCAGTTTATTTTAGTGTCTTCTTCCATTTGGGGGTCGACCTTGTTGCACAGTACAAGGATATCCTCTGCGAACCTGATTGCAGGTTCATTCCACTGTTGTATCCTGTTTAATCTCATCCTCATTTCTTCTTTGTTGGCGTCTGAGGCAAAATCCTCAATTAGGCGGCTCTTGAAATTTTCCCAGCTGGTGAAACTTACTTTGTGTAGGTTCAGCCAGGTTTTGGCGCTACCAATCATATTCATGGCAGCATAACGGGAGATAATGTAGTCTGCCCAATGGTACAGGAAGCCAATTTCTTCAAGAGATTCAATCCATGGGCGAGGGTCTTCTGTTCCATCATACTTGGGGATGTCGATGTTGGGATTCAGGACAACTGGGTCGGAACTAGCATCTCTACCAATTGTTGCACCAGGTTGCGGCTTGGCAGACTCTTCAGCCTTGATTCTCTCCTGTGCTGGGTCTTGCATCTTACCAGAGCGTGTTTCAACCATCCTACAAATTTATAAAAGGGAATAATGAGATAAGTCTACTTTATGTAGCCACCAGAATCCTTTATTTATTTTCTCACATCAAAGAGAGCAGTGAAGTCACAGTGTACCTAAATACAAATGATGATAATCTAAAAATAATCTGTTTTAAATAAATATCATAGAATATAAAAATAAATAAATATATAATTTAAATTTCAAATATATTAAAAATAATATAATAAATACGCCATTAATCATGATGTAACAATATATATATAATTTTATTATTTTCTACATCACTGCATTCTTTATTCCAGATAATTTGCAAATAGCCTCTCTTTTGCATATAACCTTAAGTTTTAAAAATAGTGTCTTATATTATTTAGAGAGATATATAGATACTATATTCCATATACAAAATCGTCTTTCTTTTAAAGTTCATTCGAGTTACTAACATCTGTAGAAGAGCTGTGTAGTTTGATAGCTCGTGTTCTAGCACCATATTAAATCTCTTCCTTGTTCTCTTAAACCTTTTATTAATAATTTGTATAAATTTTCTGGAGAAATTATTTTTAGAGAACTAGAGTTTATTATGTTTGTGGCTTAACAGTTAGAATAAAATTGGTTTTCTAGAATCATATCACCAATTTAAAATATTTCATTTATACAGCTGTTTCCTCTAACGTGTATTGATGCGCTTCATGTTTTTAGTGTTCTGTTATATATAAAGATTTTTAAAATCGGAAGTACGCTTTCTTTTTATATATTTATAGAGTCAACTTTTCGCTATGATATGATAATTATAACTATTTTCTAAAATTAGCTTAACCATTAGAAATTTCTTCATTCCAGGATAATAAACAAATTTCAAACTTTCAGCATACGAATTGCATATTAGGTAATGTATACTCAGTTCTATTTTGTTACTTTTAAAATGCGCCTAATATAAACAATTTTTATAATATCAAAATATTGATTAATTTTAATGAAATTATTTTGGTCAGTTACATATATATTTTTAATATTTTAACAATTTTTTGTAGTGCATCAATTTACATATTGAAAAAACTATAATTTTAATTAATAAGAAAACCCAATATAACTGATATTGCATTTCCAAGAGTTATATCTCAAGCTGAAATTCACTGAAGCTATCTCAACCGTTTTTTCAGTATTTATTATTATTGATATTAAAATCAATTGCATTACAGCTAATAAACCTTGATGTTTCAAATGGTTAATTTGTAAGTCTTGAGGTTCAGATATGTATCTAGAGGTAAACTTCTCCATTCAAGATTGCGGAGGGTGTGTATAGAAAATGATTCCCAATCTTCCTTTATTACTTTCCAAGGACCATCAAAATTGTCAGCTGGTGCGATATCAATAAGACGCTATACAGAAGACATAAGCGCAGATGTCCATGGGAGAAGTGAGGTAATAGAGATTTGAGAAAATGGTTTTACTTTGCTACCAGTTTTAATAATCTTCCGATATAAAAAAGGTTGATTTCGAATTTGACTTGAAGTCTTAGCCTGATGATTTTTTTAATCTTATAGCATTACCAGAATTCAGATTTGAAAGTTACCAAGAAAATTATTTTCGATACCATTTATTGATTATCGATACCATTCTGAAATAAATAAATAATTTTAATGATCTTTAAATATTTATTATGAGAAAACTAACAACGAGCAAAAATACTTCTGGGAAACTTTGAGCGGCTTTCTTAAACAAATAACGATTTTTTTATTTTTGAGGCATTTTATTTTCTATGGTTTCAATTACATTTCGAAATATACTATTTTTATTTAATACTTTTATTTTTTGTTTTGTAATTATGTGATTTAATTAAGAATTCTATACAACTCATTTTCTTTTCTAGTATTAAAAAGGTTATTAATATATTTATTGATAATATAATCTTTTGCTGATAGAAATGTAGTCGCTCGTGAATAATCTTCGAGTTATGTGATTTTCTTAAGTAACCAAATTTTTGAGCCTATTTTGGCTAAAATAATTTTATAAGTCAAATAACATATTAATATATTTATTAAAATTTATAATTTAATCGATAAAATATTTTAAAAATGAAAATGTTGTTATTAAAAAAAGGCTTTTGTAAAACGAAAAATGCTGTCATTAAAGTGCGACATGTCTTGAAATATTGAATGATAAAATCTCTCTTTATATAAAAGTGTATTAACATGTAAACATATGTATATTGTTGTCGGCTATGCACCTCTTCGATACGTAACTAATCTGGCTGAAATTTTAACAGGATAGTTAAATGGTAGCATTTCAAATGTTAATATTAACCAAGAATTGAGCAAAAATAATTATTTTTTTAGTCAGAAATGATTATGACAATATTACTGTATCATGGTTGATTGTCAGGAATAAAAATCAAGGAATATTTCCAAAAGAAGATCACGGGCGAAACCCGACCATCATTTTTATTTGGCAGGAACAAGATTCTAACAGCAAAATCTTCACGATGATGATAGTAATAATGATATATTCATTGAAATCATCAAGACTACTGATAAAAAGTCTAATGATATAATCGCGCGCACGTAACGAATACCATTTGGTAAAAACAATATTTATCTGGCAAATATTCATTCTGGAAGAAGCTGGACAAATCTAGGAGGGGGTCATTTATTATATAATAATTATTATAGTTTTATAACTCCTGAAATATGTAAAAATAGTTTGTTATATAAACTGCTGGCCACCCAAATTGCAACACCAAGAAGGACAAAATATATCAAAATTTATTCTTTAGATAACATGTTGACTAAGAATCAAATGATTAAATTTATAGACTTCTGCGAAGTGTGGTTCCTGCCAGAATCAGTAGCCAGAGTAGCCCGCATTGTTGGAGATCACCGCTGCCACACGCCTCGGCATTGATTCAAATATATTTTGAATGTGTTCTTGAGGTACAGAAGACCAGGCAGCTTCCACACGTTGCCAAAGTTGATCTGGTGTGGCAGCTGGGGATGTAATCTGGGTCAATCGTTGATCAACCATGGACCACATGTTTTCTATCGGCAAAAGATCCGGATAGCGAGCCGGCCAGGGAAGCAATTCAATCTGGCGATTGACGAAGAACCTTTGGACAATACGTGCTACGTGTGGTCGCGCATTATCCTGTTGAAATATGGCTGTGGGCAAGCCCTGAAGGTAAGGAAGGACAACTGGCTTCAACACCTCGGAGATGTAGCGTTGGCTGTTTAAAGTACCGGCACTGCGTACTAGAGGACTGCGAGATTAATATTCAATACCGTTCCACACCATAATACCCGGTTCAGGGCCGGTGTGGCGGTGCTGACGCAGCTGTTCAGCATCCTCTCTCCACCGTGTCTCCAGATTCGATTCCGACCATTGTGGAGTTGCAGACAGAAGCGTGACTCGTCAGAAAAAACAATTTCATTCCATTCTGCCGTCCACATCCTTCTTTCATCGCACCATTGGCGGCGGAGACGTCTGTGGTTCTGCGTCAAGGGTAGACGAAGAAATGAACGTCTTGCGGACAGATCACTCTGCTGTAAACGGTGTCGAATGGTACGCGCAGACACTGGATGATGCGTTACAGACTGAATGGGCTGTGTTCGTGATGTGACTGAGCGATTTGTCACTGCCATGCGCATAATGGCAGCTATTAAATCTTTCTAGAATGCTCTTTCGAACTCAGTCGCCGAAATTGTCATGCGTCGCATTAACTATTGGATAACCTCCCTATTTCCGTCAGATATAGTTTAATGGCGTCGTTATATTGACGACATATTTTGTATCTGTCCCGAAATTCAAACCAAGAATATTCTAGAAAGACTCAATAGCTGCCATCCCAACCTGAATTTCACTTTTGCAAAAGAAACAAACAATATCCTGCCTTTTCTAGATATAAAAATTATTCGCATACAACATCAATTCCAAAACAACTATTTATTATAAGCCATCCTTCAGCCCCGACTATATACGTTTTACCTCCTAATTCTCTCTCAGCCAAAAGATTAATATCGTAAAGACCTTAACTAAACGTATCCATAGCCATTGCTCATTTCAAACCTTTAAAACAGAATAAACTCAGGATATCTTAATAAATCTAAAGACTTGTCAATATCTTTTATCGTTTATCCTAAGATATTTCTATAGACTCCTGAAATTCGAAATTCCCCAATCTATAAAACTATTAGTAGTATTCCGTATTCAGGAGTATCTGTTTCTATAGCCCGTCATTGGGATCAAAACCTTTTCAGCGACTCGTCTAATTTGATTTCATTACTAAGAAAACCCATAACAAAGAACAATAGCATTGATTATCCTAACAATTTAAAGAATTCCATATACTCCATAGAATGCAACGAATGCAAAACCAAATATGTACGCGAAACTAACAGACATTCAAATATAAGAATATCAGAACATTAACGAAATATCTACAACAAGGACAATAGACCTTTAGTATACCATCATATAAGAGAAACGGGCCATTCATTCTCCCTATCAGAACCAAAGACCCATTACTCCAAAATATCCAATAGACTACATAAACTTATGATGAAATCCATCATATCCAGAAAACACAATAGCATTAACAGAAGAATAGATATTCTAGAAATTTATAATTTACTATTCCCTCTGAACCCACGCTATACCCTCCAAATGAAGATATCATCTCTGAATAGCAAAGTCGATAAGCACGCGCAATGGAATCCCGCGCTGATCCTGCATTCAAATAACTGTAAACATCCGAAGCATTTAATTTGATTTTAATTCTTATTCTATTGGCGGTTCAATGTAAATATTTACTCCTGTAGAATGTATTTCTTGCCCGATAGCTAGAGATATTTATAAATAAACGATTTGTAAAAAAAACCTTTTCCTTGGAGGCCTAATGTTTGTATTTTAATATTGATTCAAGGGATTATTATTCGAAATGAAAATGCTATTAAAACATTATAATTAAACATTATCATAGCTTTGAAGATTTTAAAAAATAGGTCCGGGTTCTGTTGGAGTGGATGTTGCGCCAAAAATAATGTAGCAAGGTATTTATTATTTTATTAACAGAGTATCATTTTTTTATGTTTATATATTGCTACTCTGTGAACGTTTCTCATTGCTTATCTTTTTTTTTTTATCATTCATAGTTAGTTCTTGCCTTAAATAAATTGCTGTGTCATCCCGAGGTTTGTATTCCTTATTTTCCACGTGGCAATATAGTTTTTTAAAATGTCAATTATTTTTGTACTAGACGAATGGCCCGGGCAACGCCCGGGGTTTACCCGAGTGCGAATATATTTTAAAAACGTTGTCTTGGGTGGTCGCTATTGACAGGGTGGTCTGTATAGACAGGTGGATGTATCACACTGCTGATAACAGGGTTGCCTAAGGTGACCGCTATAGACAGGGTGGTCTGTATAGACAGGTGAATGTATCACACTGATGATAACAGGGTTGCCTAAAGTGACCGCTATAGAGAGGGTGGTCTGTATAGACAGGCAGCTGATAACAGGGTTGTCTAGAGTGGTCGCTATAGACAGGGTGGTCTGTATAGACAGGTGGATGTATCACACTGCTGATAACAGGGTTGCCTAAGGTGACCGCTATAGACAGGGTGGTCTGTATAGACAGGTGAATGTATCACACTGATGATAACAGGGTTGCCTAAAGTGACCGCTATAGACAGGGTGGTCTGTATAGACAGGCAGCTGATAACAGGGTTGTCTAGAGTGGTCGCTATAGACAGGGTGGTCTGTATAGACAGGTGTATGTATCACACTGATGATAACAGGGTTGCCTAAAGTGACCGCTATAGACAGGGTGGTCTGTATAGACAGGTGAATGTAACACACTGATGATAACAGGGTTGTCTAGGGTGGCCGCTATAGACAGGTGTATGTATCACACAGCTGATAACAGGGTTGTCTAGAATGGCCGCTATATACAGGGTGGTCTGTATAGACAGGTGGATGTATCACACAGCTGATAACAGGGTTGCCTAAAGTGACCGCTATAGACAGGGTGGTCTGTGTAGACAGGTGGATGTATCACACAGCTGATAATAGGGTTGTCTAGAGTGGCCGCTATAGACAGAGTGGTCTGTATAGACAGGTGGATGTAGCACACTGCTGATAACAGGGGTGTCCAGAGTGGCCGCTATAGACAGGGTGGTCTGTGTAGACAGGTGGATGTATCACACAGCTGATAACAGGGTTGTCTAGAATGGCCGCTATAGACAGGGTGGTCTGTATAGACAGGTGGATGTATCACACAGCTGATAACAGGGTTGTCTAGAATGGCCGCTATATACAGGGTGGTCTGTGTAGACAGGTGGATGTATCACACAGCTGATAACAGGGTTGTCTAGAGTGGCCGCTATAGACAGAGTGGTCTGTATAGACAGGTGGATGTAGCACACTGCTGATAACAGGGGTGTCCAGAGTGGCCGCTATAGACAGGGTGGTCTGTATAGACAGGTGGATGTATCACACAGCTGATAACAGGGTTGTCTAGAGTGGCCGCTATAGACAGGTGTATGTATCGCACAGCTGATAACAGGGTTGTCTAGAGGGGGGCAGGGAGGCCACGTGCTCGCTGGCAGCCAATGGGCGCGCATTCTATCCGTGAGCTTCAGACATACAGACAGACAGAATAAGGCAATTATATAAGTAGATTGGAAGAATAATCATTCTTAACTAGCCGAATGAAAGCAATTCCCGGGATTTATTCGATTGCATTTGTGTATTTGTATAAAATGACATGTCTCAAATCAAATAAAATGTTTACAATTATGTATATAACCCAGCTTCGCATGGGATTTCCTCGTGTAAATGTTGTCCAATGAATACTGCTTCAATAAAATTAAAATTTGAAATGAAACACTGAATGAGCATGATAAGAATAATATGTAATATTAACAAAATCAATTGGAATCTTCATAACCACTAATTAGAGTGATTATGATATAAATATTATAAATAACATTTGTTAAAGAAAAATTCACCTGGCAAACATTCACTAGGGGAGAAGCCGGACGAAGCTGGGTCATGTGTGTATAGTTAGTATATGATAATTTAAATTATTTGACAACTTCAAAATATAAAGGCCGGTTTGGTTATTGTCTAATTTCACATTTTTTGAATAGACTATATTTCAATATATTTATTCAGATACCTACATTCAAAATTTCTTAATGTTTTTATTGCTGAAAAGTAGCAAATATCAATTTAGCTTGACATTATATGAATTTTATAGGGAGTGGATGCTAGACCCGCGGATATTGTTTAACAAATGTTTGCTAGGCAATCTTTCACTCAGGTAAAAGAATCCGGGCGAAGCCTGGTATATAATTTATAATTGTATAAAGAATAGAGTATTTGAGTAAAAACATTTTTTTATATATACATACTCGGGGAAAATTGACCTCGAGTGAAACCCGGGCGTTGCCCGGGTCATTCGGCTAGTATTATATATAACTAGAACATTATCGCGTCAAACATGTAACGGAGAAATTTCTAAACCAAAATTTTAACTTGTGTGATGTTTCATTTAATCCAAAAAATCTATTCGAAACGATAGTTATGAAAACAAGCTGAAAAGCACCTTGTAACAGGAATATTGGAAAAATTCCTATTCATATTGAACAGTAATTAACTTTGATCGAGAGAAATCACAACTGCATTATTTCTATTATTTGGTTAAAACGAATTAATAATATTCAGAAAAGACCAATATATTTCATTTAAAATAAATAATTTATATTGAATGCTCAAAATATATTGATAGTATAGTTGTTAAAATTTTGAATAAAATCGAAAGGATTTATTAAAAATTAAATTGTTATCATTGTGAAAAATGTTATTAAGGTGTAAAAAGTTTCTATTAAAGTGAAAACTTTTATTAAAATAAAAAATGTCATTAAAGCGCGCGCGTGTGAAATATTCATTAAAGTGTAACTGTTATCCTAAAAGAAAGTGCATATCTACAAGGTATGTCCCATAAGTTCCCAGACTGGGTCCATAAAAAAATAAATAAATGAAAAATGTAAATAAATTTGACTGTTTATTATAGAAAAAATATCTGGGAACACGGTGGTACCAATATCGAGGCGGTACATTAGCGCGCGCCAAGGTCATTCTAATTTATTTAAAGGTCACACCTAGCGCTGCGGCGATTTTACGATGGAACAAAAATTGAAGCAGAGGATTTGCATAGAAATTTGTGTGAAACTTCAAATATCAGCAACCGAAACTTTTAAAATGCCTAATAAAGCATTCCCCAATGACCCCCCAAAAAGAACAACTGTTTTTGAATGACATTCTAGATTTAAAGCTGGCAGAATTTCTATTGAAGATGATCCTCGGCAAGAACGCCCAAAATGTGCAAAAAATCACCGATTTGATAAAAGAAAATCCTCGAACCACTCTGCTGGAGCTAAAGCAAGACACAGGCATCTCTAAAACAACGATTGGAAGGATCGTAACCAAAGATTTGAAGCTCAAAAAGACTCCTGCAAAATTCATCCCAAGATTCCTCACTAATGAGCAAAAACTGTGTCGGCTTGCAACCTGTGAGAACATGTTGGAAATGACAAGAACGGATCCGGAATGGAAAGACAAGATAATCACAGGCGACGAGACATGGGTCTATGACTATGACCCTGAAACCAAGCGTCAATATGCCGAGTGGAGAGGTCAGGGTGAGCCTAGATAAAAAATCCAGGATATTGAAATCCAGAAACAAGGTGTTGCTGGTCGCTTTTTTGGATAACAAGGGCATTGTTCATCACGAGTATCTTCCTGCAGGCCAAACGGTTATTAAGGAAATGTATTTGGACATTCTTCGCCATCTAAGGGAAGCGATTCGGAAAAAAAAATGCCAGAAAAATGGCCTAATGGTGACTGGATTCTACACCATAACAATGCCCGCCTTCACACAGCGCACTTGGTGACGAGTTTTTTTGGCTAAAAACGGGACAGAAATCCTACCTCAACCACCCTATTTCCCAGACATCGCACCAAATGACTTTTTCCTGTTCCCCAAACTTAAAGCAGTTCTAAAAGGAAGACATTTTGACACCAGAGATGACATAATAGAAAAATCGCTGTTGGCATTGAAGAGCATTCCAAAAGATCTCTATAAAAACTGTTTCGACAATTTGGGGAAACGATGGCGCTGGTGCGTTGAAGCAAGGGGGGATTACTTTAAAAAGTTTTAATAATTAAAAAAAAAATCTTACCTTTTTTTATATGGACCCAGTCAGGGAACTTATGGGACACACCTTGTATATATATAAAAATTAACGTTTGTATGTTGGTTTGTATGTTCGGTATACAAATTCGCAGTAGTTCACTAATTAAAACCAAAATATCCATACATAGGTAAAAAATAACGGGGAAGACGATAGACTATTTTAAAAAATATATAAATCAATTATTGAAACTATATATTCAAATTATTCTATTTAGCTCACGAACAGCGCCCTCTATCAAGTACTAAAAGATTATAAATACGTTTAAAATCTAAATCTTCTCAATATTTTATTAATAATAGTTCGCTTAATAACACATATAATATAAATATTTATATAATAACTGCTCTAATTTGAAATATTTGGTAGGTTTTATTTATTTATATATTTTCATTTTTAGATATAACTGATCTAATTCGCCGTTTAAAATAACTGCTCTTGAAATATTTGGTATGTTTTATTTATTTATATATTTCATTTTTAGATATAACTGATCTAATTCGCCGTTTAAAATAACTGCTCTAATTCGAAATATTTGGTATGTTTTATTTGTGTTCACTCTATTTCTATTTATTTGAAGTATTATAATTTCCATGTTTCAAAAACTTTTTTCAAAAAGGTCGTTAGAAATATGTAAGGCCTGAAATAGCTTTACATGCGAATATTTATGATGCCAAGCGTGGCTTAAAGTTAGGTGTACGGCTTCATATTTCCACAACCTTGGTTCGAAACTTAGCCTGGGTGTTTTTTTTTATTTTTTATTATTGAAGCAGTTATTTTTACAGTACCTAAATTTCCATACATTGGTAAAAAAATACGAGGAAAACGATAGGCTATTTTATATTATATAAAAATTAAATATTAAAACTGTATATTCAAATTATTCTACTTAGCTCACGAACAGCGCCCTCTATCAAGGTATTAAATAGGTTTAAAATTGAAATCTTCTAAAAGGTTTTCTTAATAATAGTTCGCTTAATAATTATAATAGTTGATCTAAATCGAAATATTTATAGACGCTCGCTCGATTTGAAGATTTATATCGTAACTAATCTGACTGAAATTTTAACAGTAGAGTAGAATCTGGAAAAACTTATAGTGAAATTTTCAGGTCGCTTTCCCGAATATTCGTCGAGTTTGCCCTTTTGCTCGCGAGCAGCGCCTCTAGCGGTGAAGATGGGAGGTAATATCAGCTGACCTAAAGTACATATAAAGTTTGGACAGGACGTTTCACAAGAGTGACATCCACGGCGCCAAATTTACAATTGTAACGCATAGTGTTTGAATAAAACATTTAATCGGGTAAACCCGGGCGTTGCCCGGGTCATTCGTCTAGTAACCTATATAAATCTTCATATCATAATCTTCAATAATGAAATTTGTATAGAGAATAAACGCCCAAAATCTGTATAATACATGTAATATATAATGAGTAGACATTAATTATTTTTATGCCTTTGAAGTGTTGCTAAAATTTACTTTTAATTTGAAAGATAAAAAAATGACTTTTTATGACATTTACTCAAACTATACCTAATACCGAACTAACATTTAAACAACGTTTCCCAAACGTGAAATCCATTTTATTTCTAAAATCTATACTAATCATTAAATTTATATTTTTCTAAAAAATCGTTTGGAGAAAATAAACTATCATATTAAACTTGCTTGAGGTGCCCATTTATTTCCCAATGAATGATTAGCCCAATGCTCCCCGTTTTTTTAAGGCCATCATTTTATCTTGAAATAAATAACAAAAATAAATTAACGAGGTTCCCGGATTTGGAATTGAAAAGTTCCTGCATTAAAACTTTTACAAATAAAACTATTTTTTTTATATAAAAAAATTCTTATTACGCTTTAAATACCTACCTTTTAACCTCCTTTTAAATATATATGTATAAATAATATAATATAGTAGAATATTCAAATATTAAAAAAAATATATTTTCGCACTTATCTAGATTAAAATATTAAAATTTAGTTTATAATTTATATATAAAATGTGCACACATAAAAACAATATATATAGATAAAGTTTAGTAGATATGAATAATTTATTTTTGAAATTGATCATCATTGAAATTGATCATAAAAAATTAATAATACCTAAAAAATCATCATTCAACAACAACAACAAAGAAAGACCATTTATAAATTAAATATTGAATAAAATTAATAAACAAAATATAATAAAATAAAATAAATTAAAGATATTAATTTTATATACATATATTTTATCTAAACTAACTTCAGCAAAACACAATTTTTTAAAAATAAATAAAAACATCAGTTTATTTTTTTCGAAATAAAATATTAATAAATATAACAAATATAGTGTAAGCAGAGGAATAATCACATTAACTATCCTTTCATCAATACATAAACACAGACGCTGCGCGATAAAAAAATATTAGATCCAATAAAATAGTTTGTTTATGGCACACTGGAGGGAGCCACGGCCAACAATAATGGCCCTTCATGCCAAGACATTTTTATCGACAGCCGATATTGGTGGTCCATTCATGCTACCGTCTTTTGGGCCATTTTCTTTGGCTCGGCCAGGCATTAATTGAATGTATCGACAACAAATCTCGACAAATTAGGGACCTATTTAAGTTGGCTTCCTTTTTTTCTTCTAACTTGCATAGTTGTTCATTAGATTAGATTTAAAATTGATAATGTTTATATGTTGAAGCGTTCACCTAACGAGATTGATCTGTATTTTTGTGTATATATGTATTAGTCTTGTATATAAATATATTACGCATTATACAATTTAACACGCCTAAATTACAATATATATTTATACACTAGCGGATGTACCCGGCTTCGCCCGGATTTTACCCGAGTAAAGGTTTGTCTAACGAACATTTGTTAAAACAATTATCTATTAACTTATAAAAAAATATATATATATTTTGAGATAATTTGAAACTCTTAAATTTGAATCTCTCGATATATAGTGAACATTTTTCCCGCCCCCTTGAAAACTACTCGATAAGTTGAATAATATCAATATTAATTGGTTCCCTCGGTAATTGGAAGTCAAAGGAATAGTATCTTGCCTTGGAATTGTATCATTATTCTTGTCTCAAATAAATTGCCGTATCATCCTGAATTTTGTCTTTCCTAATTTTCTACATTACAAAATCATCCTTTTATCTAGTGAACATTTTTTTCCGGTCCCTTGAAAAAGACTCGATAAGTTGAATAAAATCAATATTAATTGGTTCCCTCGGTAATTGGAAGTTAAAGGAATAGTATCTTGCCTTGGAATTGTATCATTATTCTTGTCTCAAATAAATTGCCGTGTCATCCTGATTTTTGTCTTTCCTAATTTTCTACATTACAAAATCATCATTTTATCTATTCTCCCAATATATATGTTGTAGATAAATGATAAAACTAACTTTGACTTGTGCGCAATTAATAGATAGAAAATCTTTCTTTTGATAAATAATCTTTAAGATAATAAACTTAGTGATAATAAAACTTGTAGATAAAAAAACTTGTTATCATCGTCGCAATGGGGGCGCTGCTTACGAGTTAAATCTACAAATATGCAAATAACTCTAAGAATATTCAAGATATTCAAGAAATTATTTTTTAGAAACCTTCCCGGGGATATACCTAATAATATCCCAAAATTTCACGGCGATTGGATGTATGGTTTTTGAATCTATAGAGTTCAAACATACAGACAGACAGACATTCAATTATATATATATATATATATATATATATATATATATATATATATATATATATATATATATATATACTATTTATAAATTATTTACATATTTTTTATGTAAATAAATATATCTTTTTTTTTAATTAAAATTTATTAACATCATGAAACGCGATATCCCAAACTCAGGGATATTTGCGTCAATACCTTTCACTGCATCACAGCAATTCGGCAATATACAATCCTGTTCAATTCATTATTATACATAAATTAACTAAAGAAAATTGTCCAAAGAGAAAAACAAACAACAAAGCAAAACACACAGAGCAAGCATCGCAGTTCTTTTTTTTTTCCAAGATTCCTTCTCTTTTTTTCCAATTCAAGAGAAAGTACTCCTGTGGACCCTAAATTAATAGGTTCCTTGATGTATTTATCAGTGGGAACAAGGCCCGATATAACATTTTATGTTAGTCAACTCTCCCAATACAACAAGGATCCCAAAGTCATTCACCTTACTGCACTTAAAAGAATATATAGATACTTGAAGGAAACAAAAAGCTACAAGTTATGCTTTGACAGAATAAGAGGGAAAATTGAAGTCTTTACAGATGCTAGTTGGTCCTCAACTAAAGACTCAAAATCTTTTTCAGGATATTTAACTAAATTAGGATCTTCACTACTTAGTTGGAAATCTCAAAAACAACCACTGGTAGCCCTGTCAACATGCGAAGCGGAATTAATGGCTATCTGTGAGGGCACTAAAGAGTTAAAATGGTTTAT
Source organism: Cordylochernes scorpioides (assembly GCA_030710605.1). Taxonomy (NCBI): domain Eukaryota; kingdom Metazoa; phylum Arthropoda; class Arachnida; order Pseudoscorpiones; family Chernetidae; genus Cordylochernes; species Cordylochernes scorpioides. Next base: position 95,397,695 of record CP092864.1, read on the forward strand.
GAACTTTCTTTCTGAAATAGGTCATCAATCATGTGTTGAAATACCACTTGTTCTGAAGACAGACAGTAAATCAGCAATAGACTGGATTAAAGGAACATCTCATCATTGTAGAACCAATCACATTAACAGAAAATATTTCTTCGTGAAAGATGAAGTCTCAAAGGGAAATTTAAGGATCTCCTTCGTGAACTCAGAAGCTCAAGAAGCGGATCTTCTCACCAAGAGGCTGCCGGGAGATAGAATTCAGAGACTGCTTGTAAATATGGGACTTCTTTTGGGACCTAATTTTGATTTGCTCACCAAAGAGGGGAGTTGTTGAAATTGGTAAACAAATCAATTTATAATAATCTGTGATGTAAAATATATTCCTTTTTGACTAAGTTTGTTTTGTTTATGTTGTAGTAATAGCTTAGAATATAAAAGCTCAAATTTTCTTCATTTGTTAAGTTAATTCGTTTTTTTAACCTCTCCTTGTATTTGAATAATAAATTTGTTTAAATTAATAAGCTGCAGTTATGCTAAATTAAAATTCAAAATACAACAGTTATTCAAGTAATTGAAAATAAAATATTATTTTTTAAATTATAAGATTATTTTTAGAATATATAATATAAACATTTAGATAATAAAAGACATACTGTATATATGATTGAATAAAATATTTATTTACTAATATTTCGGTTGGCTGAACGCCAACCTTTGTGAAAGCATCACATTTTTTTGTGTAAACAAACTCAGCGCCGCATAGTGTTATAATATATCACACAGTTGAAATATATATATTGTAATCCCGTGTAAACCGACGTGTGAATAAACTGGCAGTCGTTTGTGAGGCGAGTGTTGATGTTCTTCCCACACGCGGACACCAAGAAGCAGAGGCAGGGCTAGATAGGGCACCGATCATGATCGGAGACAGCCGACGGGACAGAGGTAGATGCCATGATACAAACCTGGATGTCTAACACCGAGACATGGAGAGAGAGCCAGAAACGGCCTGCGTCGATAGACACACTGTAGAACATTCTGCGAGCTAAAACTGTTCTGTTGACCCAGGGGCGCGGTCGGCTATAAAAGCCCCGGAAGGGGGCCCCATCTGGGTGTCGGCTATGTCCTCTGAATCTTTGTCCTCGTAGCTGTCCCCAGCTGACCACTCTTTTGCTATTTTTATTTTGACGTCATAATTTTGAGTTTGAATACAAATAAAGATGATAGAGATTATATTAATAAAGATTTAGCTGGTCATACAAAATATAGGGGGTGGTAGCAATAGGAGCAGGGTATATTTTAATAGGAGGGTATGATCTTAAACTATTGATTCTAAACTAACTAATTAGAAGATATGTGAAATATACTAACAGTGTCATTATATTACAATTCAAAATATACTACATATATATTATATATATCCAAGACAAGCTTCAAGTCTTGAATACATATTTATTATAGCCTAAACAAATGTGCACATATAGAGATGTATCTATCTGATAAGATTCACTAATATAATTAGTAATTAGGAATCTCTCTCTAGTTTCAACCCCCACGCTGTTAGTTGTAGAGGCTTATGTTTGTAAAACTTGGAGATGTTCTTTAGCTATATACCAGCGTACGTTATCATAATGGCTATTTATTTGAAAATTCTTTACATATCCGATGCATATATCAAAACTTATGTCCCTAGTTTCTAAAATACCATAACTAAGATTCAACTCTTCACTGTTCGATATACTTGTATGACCAGAATCGTCCAATGCAATGGTAGAACTCTAAAATGCAGTTCAGTGGATTTGACTGGCAAAGCCACTGGGAAGGTTCACCACTAATGAGCCAGGCACTTCTAATATTTTTCATTACAGTTAAGGACAGTAGGAGGTGTTTTCTATGTGAAATAAAATAATGCTTCAATTGTTTAATTTCTTGAATCTAGATGTAGCATTGTGTCCAGTATCGCAGATTTACTAGAACATCTACCTTAGAAATGGGTATATATATTTATCTACGGCAGGTGTCCAGTTAATTCGCATGCTGATTGGTTGTTTACAATCACGTGAACGCATTCAACTAATCAGCTATAAGTTCATTAGACAATGTATATAAAATATTAGATCGACTCTAGGAAGTTCTCTTTCTTTCTTAAAACCTGTGAAAAAACTAGTGAAAATGTGATATTGTACTGGGATCAGGTGGATATACAGGGTGATCCAAAAGTCCCGCACTATTTAAAAAATTAATAACTCCGCGAATATTTGCGCTAGAGAAATGCGGTAAACACCATTGTGTTCAGGATGCAATGGGATTTTTTATGGCAAATAATGAAAAATTCGAAATTGATTTTAGTTACAATTCTATTCTCTAGATGGCGCTCTACCAGAATCAGAGATTCAGCCAAATTGTTTGATAAATTGAAAAATATAACTGATCGACACGTATTTTTCCTTTTTGAATACCAGGAAAGAACCCTAATAATATCAAATAACAAATTAATAAAACACCACTTCGCCAAAAGTAGAAGAATTGGTTGACGATTTTTGAATACAATCAGAGATATGTAAAATAGGTAAATGCAAATTAAAACATGTAGCAAAAAAAAAAATGATATTTTAGATACGGTTTGTTTTCGAAGATAATAAATTTTAATTTTTTTTAATTCAACCCTCTCTCAGTATCGATTATATTTATTTTAATTCATCTGAAAAATATGTACCTATCTCTGATAATTTATTTTACTCTGGAATGCCGTTGTTGTTGTCGTATCCAATAAAGAGCCTCAGAAGTCTCCATGCATCTCCATCACAGCAGCAGCAATGTCCACTATCTTGGGTGTGTAAAGCTGCTGCTTTGGGTCTATGCCAAATTTCTGCAAGGCTGCGGCCATTGCTTGGTATGAGAATATGTGGGTAGGTTCTAGTTCCACGCCAGAACAGTTGTTGCATGTCCTATAGGTTCTTGTGCCATCTGGATGTATTGTCATTCCTTTATAGTGTTTTGTTCTAAGTCTTGTTATAGTTTTTGTCATTTTTATCTCAGAGTTTATTTCGCATTTTGATATTTTCTTATTTTTGTTTAATTATCTTGTATTTTGATAAAGCATCAGCGTCAAATAATGACATTTGTTCTTTCCTTTGACTCAACCCTTTGGCTTCCTTTGTCAATTCAAATGCCATTTCACTACCCCCGATCCCAAAATGGGCAGGAATCCATTGTAGAATGCAGTTCTTCTCCAATGGTTCCAGTTGGGTAAGTAACGAGTGTATTTTCTGTGTGATTTTAGTATTGCCTTTCTGAAATGCTTCTAGAGCGGATATGGAGTCGCTGTATATTAAAATTCCTTCTGCTTGATGTAGGGATGGTTGGGTAAGGCACACATCAAGAGCTTTCCAGATAGCTGTCAGTTAACAAATGAAGTTTGACGAAATATGTCCTGCTCCTTCTTTGATTTTGATGTGTGTTCCATCTTGCAGTATTATGTTAATTCCGGCCCTTCTATTACTCAGGGTAAGGTCTGAAGATCTATCTGTATATGCTGTTAAAGGGGGTAGCCTAGCATTTTTAATCAAGAATTTGTAATATGAGGACATAGTCGTTAATATTCCAAACACATCAGACCTCGAAGCCCAAGGTATCAAAGTCTACCTCAATCAAAACAAAGCCATCAACATATACAATATGTATCACCCTCCAAACAAAAAACTTATTGACGATGGAAAAATGGCTCAATTTCTTACAGACAACACTATTATTGTAGGTGACCTTAATGCCAAACATCAACTATGGGGATGTTCCACGCCAAACCCAAGAGGCAAAATACTATCAAAATATTTAACGACAATGCCTTCATGTGCTTAAATGATTGGAATCTTACCCATCATTCCTACAGCTATAATACTACACAAGCACTTGATATAAGTTTTTACTATCCTGACATTTTCCACAAATGCAAATGGCAAATATTAAAAAGTATTGGAAGCGAACATTTGCCTAATTTGATAGAAATTAGCACCAAGACCAATACCAAGCTCAATTAAGAAAAAGTCTGGAACTTTAAAAAGACTAATTGGATATCTTTCAAAAACACCATTATTAAAGCAGCCAAATGTCAATACCAAGAGGTAATACTAAGAAATGGATTCCAAATTATACACGTCAGGCAAAAAATATTCAAACACTTATAACTAAAAGAAATGAACTACAAAAAAGTGCACCCAAAACCAAACAAATTGTAGAACTGAACTGAACATTGTGAATGAAAAATAAAAAGATTATACGTAAATGTGAAAAGGGAAAAATGAAAACAAACTTGTGAAAACCTGAACTCAAGAAACCCAAATAGAAAACTCTGGCATTTAGCAAAAAAAAAATTTCTTGTAAAAAGAGATACTTCGGCCAGTATAAATATTTTTATTACATCGACGTTTCGACAAAAAGCTTTTCTCCTCGTCAGGAGCAAATAAAAATTAAAACATATAGCAAGGCGCTAAAAATTAATTTTTAGCGCCTTGCTATATGTTTTAATTTTTATTTGCTCCTGACGAGGACAAAAGCTTTTTGTCGAAACGTCGATGTAATAAAAATATTTATACTGGCCGAAGTATCTCTTTTTTCAAGAAATATGAATGCCGGCCAGGCAGCCTCTATCTTCACGAAAAAAAAAATTGTCAGATCCCAGTCACAAACTGAAAAAAACAAATATGATTAAGAATGCAGATGGTACCCCAGCAACTAATGACAAAAATGCAGCCAATCTTTTAGGTAATTCATATCAAATAAGTAGTAAAATCAAATTTGAAATAAAAGATAAGAAAGTTGAAAAAAAGGCCCGAAAGATTATTCATGACTGTAAAAATGTCACCAGCACTCATAATATTTTCCAATAAAAAAATCAATTTGAAAGAGCTAGCTTATGCATTAGAAAACACTGACCTAAACAAGACTCCTGGGCCAGATGAAATCCATGGCCAAATGATATAAAACTTGGGCAAAATTGGCAAAGAAAGACTTATTCATATTTTCAATAACTCCTGTAAAACTGGAAAATTGCCTCAAGACTGGAAAACTGCAACAATAATTCCCATTAAAAAACTTGAAAAATCTGCTGATGACCCAAAAAACTACCGAACTATCTCCCTCACAAGTATTTGCTGCAAATTAATGGAAAAAATTATACTCAGATGACTTACCTACCACCCCGACACAAGAAATATCTTACCAGAAGAACAATATGGATTTAGGAAAGGACATGGGACAATAGACCAACTCTTATTTTTCACAAAAAAGTAAAGGATGCACAAAACAGAAAACCAACTAACCACACCATAGCTGCTTTTTTAAACCTTACACAAGCTTTTGATAAGGGGTATGGAAAAATAAGTTAATTACAAAGTTATATAAACATTTCAAAATTGATGGAAAAGCTATCACTTGTATAAATGATTCCCTTAAAAATAGATACATCAGGGTCAAATATATTGGCACTCTATCTAAAACCTTCAAATTGTATCAAGGGTTACCACAAGGATCAGTTCTTAGCCGAAATCTCTTCACCCTATTTATTGCAGGCATAGAAGAAAGAAATTCACATAAAACCAATATTGGACTTTTCGCTGATGACATTATTCTATGGAGCAGCAACACTAACTGGAAAAAAGCTGGAAGGGATTTGAACAAAACTCTTCTCCACCTAGAAAAATTTGCTAATAAACACAAATTAGAATCTAACCCCCAAAAATCTGAAACCTGTCCTTTTACTACCGATATATATATATATTTTTTATTTATTGTTACAAAAGCACGAAGTCCAAAGGACTATTGTGCTGTGCTAGTATTATTTATATATATATGATTAATTATTTACACGATGGATTAGTATTGTTTTGTAAATTATTGTACAAATAGTTCTAAACTTAAAAAAGTTCTCATAAGATAGAGTATATACACAAAGAGAATTTGGTAATGTTTCAAAGTATCTACATACAATTTGATTAGTCAGAGGGCAAGATAAAAGAAGATGCTCTGGTGATTCAACATCTAAGCGGCATTCACATGTTGGATCATTGATAGCATTCAGTTGAATAGGAAACTTAAGAAGGGTCCTTTGCCAGTTAAGAATAAAGTAGTGAATTTATCAGAAGAAATGAAATTTGGGACAGCAATTGGAAATAATTTCTTGAACAGTTCATTAGATTGAGAAAGATAAAACTTAAATTTTAGATCCAGATATAGTTTGTTTAATTCTTTTTGAAGGGGTTTTTTGAGTGTTCGATCTGTGAGAGAATTTGTCATATTATACTTTGTTTGTAATAATTCAAGATAATCGGACAGTAAAGGGGTTTTCGCTAGTATATGTGTGATGTAAGAAGATGAAGTCCTATAAGCATGAATGCATCTAATAAGAATTTGATATTGTATAGAATTCAACTTGGATCTTTTTGCTGCAGTGATAAAAGGAAACCAAATATTTGATGCATAGCTTATTGTAGGCGTATCATAGCTTTATATAAGATCAATCTACGTCGAGTATCAATGCCCCAAGTACGTGCACATAATGAGAATAATATATTCTTAAGTTTCGTAGCTTTCATAATTATATTGTCAACATGTGTTCCAAAATTAATCTTATTCCTTTGTCTATGATTTTTAAAAATAACTCCCAAAATTTTAACAGTTTCTGATGGTTGAATTATTTTTCCATCAAAATTAATGGGCAATTTTTCATAGTTATGTAGATAGAGTATACCTGTTTTGTTTGGACTTAGTGAAAGTTTTACCTTTTCACACCATGCTTTGATTTTTATTAAACATTTGGTAATATTATACTGAAGATCATAGATGTTTGAACTCCATACCACAAATGTCACATCGTCCGCGAAAGCAATTACTCTAGCAAAACTTTCGTTAAAAGATAAGTTGAAATCATTAAGCAATATATTCCAAAGAATAGGAGAAATAATACCACCCTGGGGGCATCCCTTATTTATCTTTTTTATACACTTTACATTAGTATATTTAAAATCTACACTCCGGTCTTCAAAGTAAGAATTAATTATTTTTATAAGTACCGCTGGAAAATTTGCCTTGTCCAATTGTTGGAGAATTGCCGGATGCCATGCGTTGTCGAAAGCTCCGCTGATGTCCACTGTTACTATTGCCGTATTTTCTGTTTCTCTTTTCAGAAGACTTAATTCAGTTATTTTTTGTAAAGCAGAGATTGTTGATTTTTCTTGTGTAAATCCATGTTGAGCAGGATGCATAACATTATTACTATTAATATGATTTAAAAGTTCAATATGAATTAGACTTTCAAAAATTTTACCTAAATTAGAAGACAAGCTTATAGGGCGGTAGGCTTTCGGATCTTTATAATTTTCTTTATTAGGTTTTTTTATAATCATTACTGCTGACTTTCTCCAGGCCTCCGGATAATAATTAAGTCCCATACAAGCATTGAACAATTTTGTTAACACAGGAGATATATGATGAACTGCCGTTTTGATCATCTGATTGCTTATATGATCTATTCCTGGAGCCTTGCCATTTTTAAGTTTTTTAATTATTGAACATATTTGAATATTATCAAAATAAATGATTTTATCATTAGAAAAAGTATAACTCTTGTCTCTGATTAATTTATAGTAGTTTGTGTCAGAAGATTGACAGTCATTCGGAAATAGAGAAGATAAAAGATTTTTCATTTCTGATTCGAGCACATCTTGAGATACATCTAGAATTGGTAAATCAAAAGACCTAGGAGAAATTTTTTGTTTAAAAGTTTTGTAAGTATTACCAAAAGGAGATGTATTTTCAACTTCCTCCAGGAATACCCTCCAGCTTACATTTCTTGTTTTTTCAATAATATTCATATACTTATTTCGTATTTCTTTATACATTTTTTCATCAACTAGCTGTCTATTAGACCGTTTACCCCGATAATATAGATTTCGAACATATTTAAAATGATTTTTAAAAAGTTCCAGTTCATCCGTCCACCAATTAAATTGAATATTATTTAAATATTTTGGTTTTAATCGTAGAGATGCATATGCAGCTTCAATTAATATGTCAGTTATGAGAGAAACTACACAGTTTATATCGTTTATATTTACTATTTTACCTAATTTCATCATTGCCTCATTTATCCTAGACACATTTATTGCCTGCTCATATTTTTGCCAATTGGCTCTTTTTTCTTGAAAATACCATGTAGAATTATTTTCATGTAATAAACTTTCTGTTTCCAGACTAATGTCGAATGAGATTGCGTGATGGTCTGTGATTTGCGAAAGATTTAACGTTTTCCATCCATTAACAAGTACATGAGCATGACTATTAGTAATAGTAAGGTCTATTATACTTAATCCTCGACATGTTTTGTTTCGATTGTTATGTATGAGCATATTGTGAAAATCAATTATAGGTTGAAGTCTTCTACCGTTTTGATTAATAATATTATCAAACCACATCTGACTTCGAGCGTTAAAATCTCCAGCTAAAATCAATGGATTTGTGTTAAAATTTTTAATTAATTTATCAAGGAATTGAACATGACAGGTATCCATTTTATTAGGGTGTATATAAATATTTGAAAGAATAATTTGCCGTTTAGTAGTTTGTACTGATATAGTGGTTGCAAATGAATTTGAAAACTCTTTAATTAATTTACATGATAAGAAAGGGTTTGTAACGATTGTTGCGGTATATATTGGAACTCCCGGTATATTTGCATAATATATTTTTGAACGCATATTAAAGATTACTTCATTATTTATACTATATGGTTCTTGAACTATAATCATATCATATTTTTCTTTAGAAATAAATTCCCTTATTTCATTATTAACCAAATTGCTTTTCCGCGTGTTTTGTTGTAGAATTTTTAATTTGAACATTGACCAAAAAAAAAACAAACAAGAATAAGTCTATTCTGATCCAAAGTAACAATATCATGATCTAAATCTGCATAACATGTTCTTTGTATCTCATATTTCATTTGTTGAAGGAACACAGAACATAATTTGTCATTAGAACGATGATTATTGCTATTCCTATATTTAGGATGTGTAGAGCAATTTATGCACTTGGGCAAGGATTGACAGTTAACATGTTGGTCATTGTCTCCGCAATTTTTACATTTTATGATGTTACATGAATTTTTACTATGACCATAACTAAAACAGTTTTGACATTGACGTACAAGCACCTTATCCTTCATATATGTAACCTGTATGTCTGTATATATACGTTGTAATTTCTTCATAATTTGGTATGTAGCCGGGGAAATGCGGAGAACAACATCCTGTACATCAGTATTTGATCTCATAGCGAACAGAACCTTTATCTTCTTCTCTCGACCTTCTAACTCTGGGTTCATATTGCATAAAATCGAAGGAAATTCCTTAATATCTGTAGATTTAGTAATTGACTTAAGAACAATTGTAGGATCTAGTGGTTTTGGTGCATAAATTAATGCTTTTTGATTTACCTCATCAATCTTTTTAAACTCTTCAATCAATGTATTCAAATCTTCACCTGAATCAACTTTAAGTATTACGCCAGATTTTGATTTTATTATTTTATTTATTTGACTTTAGATCTATCATTTCTCATCTTTTTAATACCATTATTTACTTCGCCTAATACTTCAGCCGGGGAAACATTTAACTTGGATTTAAATATTATTGTTTTATCCGTTACGTTTTGATTTTGCATAACTATTTTATCGTCTTCACTAGTAACTCTCGTAGCTTGAGCATATGACCTATTATAAAATTGACTTGAAGGAGATATTTTCTTTATTGATTCGTCCAGATTTCCAAGTCTATCACAAATAGAGCCATTGATTACAGCGATATCTCCCATTGTATCCATCAATATATTCAATTGCTTTAGCAAACCCTGTACAATTGTAAGATCATTTTGATTTATGCTTTTATTTGTAGATGAGTACTTTGATTTTAATGTGTCAGCAATTTATTCCGAGATGATCTTATGCTGAATCCTACATTCCTCAGTACGTTTTTCAATTTTATCGACCATATTGTTCTAACAAGCGGCAAGCGGTCGCGCCGCGCCGTCTGCTGATATGCAAATCAACTGTATATAAAATGTTTAAGTATACTTAAGAGTTGGTTATTATATGTATAATAATATAAAAAAGTAAGGTATAAAAGATTTTAAATTTCAAAAACAACTCTAAAAAACAAATTGAAGTAATATTTACCGGAATTCGCGGAGCGCTGCAAAAACACGTCCGCCCGACGATAAATATGCAAATAAGAAACTATACAAAATAAGACCAAAAATTATTCTGAAAGAACAACAATTGCAATATAAGAAACATCCTAAATATTTCTGCTACACCCTGGATTCAGAAATTAACTCCAGTAAACATATTGAAAAAGTTATTAGAAAAGGAAGAGATCGACTAAAAATCTTGAAATATATTTCAGTAGAGAGTGGGAAGCTGAAGCAACAACACTAAAAGTAATTTACACATCTCTAATGAGACCTATCTTGCAATATGGATATCAAATCTATGGTTCAGCATCTGAAACAAATCTAAAAACACTTGAAAGGATACAACTAAATGCAACTAGAATTATTACAGGTATTCGAAATACGAGGTGTGTTCAAAAAGTATCGCGACTTTTGTGTTTTTTCAAATATTATTTATTTATTCATGAATACCTATTTTTTCCCCTACAAAGTAATTCCCATGATATATTATACACTTGTGCCAACGGTTTTTCCAATCATCGAAGCACTTCAAAAAATCATTTTTTAAATATTTTTCAGCTCCTCCTTCGATGCCGTCTTTATCTCGTCAAGCGTAGCGTAACGTCGTCCTTTCATGGGCCTCTTCAGTTTAGGGAACAAGAAAAAGTCACAGGGGGTCAGATCTGGGGAATACGGTGGCTGCGGCATCATTAGTTTGTTGTTTTTGGCCAAAAGGTCGCGCACAAGCAACGATGTGTGAGCAGGGGCGTTATCGTGGTGCAAAAGCCAATTTTTGTTCTTCCACAAATCCGGGCGTTTCTGGCGGATTGCTTCGCGGAAATTGCGCATAACTTGCAGGTAATATTCCTTATTGACCGTTCTACCCTGTGGCAAGAACTCATGATGCACCACGCCCCTGCAATCGAAGAAAAACGTCAGCAAAACCTTCACATTCGACCGAACTTGGCGCGCTTTTTTCGGTCTTGGTTCGTGCGGCAGCTTCCATTGAGATGATTGAGCTTTGGTTTCCACGTCATAACCATAAACCCACGCTTCGTCACCAGTTATGACCCTCTGGAGCAAATTTGGGTCGTCGCGGACAGAGTCCAACATCTCATTAGCAATGTTCATGCGATGCTGTTTTTGGTCGCAATTGAGCAATTTTGGTACGAATTTCGCGGCGACCCGTCTCATGCCCAAATCATTGATAAAAATCGAATGGCACGAGCCAATCGATATGTTTAGGTCCTCAGCAACTTCTCTAACGGTGATTCGACGATTGGCCAATATCATTTTTTCCACTTCATCAATTTTTTCGTCTGTTGTTGAAGTGCTCGGGCGTCCAGCACGCTCTTCGTCGTTCACATCTTCTCGGCCTTCTGAGAACATTTTGTACCACCGATAAACGTTGCTTCGGTCCAAGTTAGCTTCTCCGTATGCCACACTTAACATTCGGAATGCATCCGCGCACTTAATTTCGTTTTTCACACAAAATTTGATATAGGTTCTTTGATCCATTTTTTAATAGGTAAAATTCGAAGACGATCCAAAACACCTGCAAGAAAAGCAGCTGTCAACAATTAAGTGAACATTCAAAATGGCAGAGCTTGTCGGCATAAGTGAGAGACATGAGTACCAACATAAAGCCACAAAAAGATCGAAATTCGAATATACGTAACCTGCGGAAATTCATAAGTCGCGATACTTTTCGAACACACCTCGTACCTGCCCTAATGATATTTTACTTTACGAGGCAGGCATTATGCCCTTAAAGGATAGAAGAAGCTACAATCTGCCAAATATATGAACAAAATCAAGAGCTATGGAAACAAACACAGAATTGGGAATCCAATATAAGACTCAAAAAAGAAGGCCATCTCCACCTGGCCAAAATAAATCGGATTTTTAAAATGTGAAGTGGAAAAAATTCATTTAGCAGAAAAAAATATCTTCATGCGAACCACTAACAAAATGTTATTTTTAATGCCACTTTAAAGGAACCCACCAACAAACAATACCAAAATCCAGAATACTCAAAACAATTATAATTAGAAATAATTAATATATATAAAATTCCTAAAAATGCAATTACTATCTATTCTGATGGTAGCAGAGACGAGTTGAGACACACTGGCAGTGGCTTTCTCATTAAAACCACAAATGGCATTGAGAATATAAACAGAAGAAACCCAGATTTTTCTCAGTCTTCAGATCAGAACTTATAGCCATCTATGAAGCCTTAAAATTCATCAGAAACACCAAACATCACGATATATGGATTCTTACTGATAATAGAAGTGCCATACAACACTTGACTCACACAGGGGAACTTAGAGACAAAGTAAGCAGGAGCATAATTGGTTATCTCCAAAAACTCTCAAAAACCTCAAATTTCCACCTTCAATGGATACCCTTACATGTTAGCATTGAAGGCAATGAAGCTGCTGATCCCACCTAAGCACAGTTGGTACACCCTAGAAGCAGATGGCCACCCAGACCTTTCGGTCTACAAGCCGGCATGACCTTCGCTTCTATTCTGTTCAAATCATAAGTCAAGTAACGGATTCAAGCTAGTGCTTGGACATTGTACCTGTAAAAACCACCTCCCAGACAACGTGTCTGAAAGGATTTCTATACCGGTGGCCTTTAGTCACAGCAAAATAGGAAACTATCTACTGTGTCCAGCGGGGACCGCGGGGAGGCGGCCACCGGTCGACTCTGTTCACTCACAGCTGAGGAAAAGCTCAGCTGCTACGTCGTGGGCTTTCTCAATAAACTTGTTGTAATTTCTCAGCAGCTTACTCTCGATCGGGCCCCTCGCCCTCCTTCTCTCTTCCTGCACACCCACTACCCTTGGACAATCCAAGACGTAGTGGCGTGCATCTACATCCCTTTATCCATAGACGCAATCAGAATTGCTCTTAATTTTAAATCTGTGGAGACTCCTGGGAAAGGGCCCCATGTCCCGAACTACCGTAATGAGTTTGTGGGACATTACCTTACAGAGGTACTTGGGTGTTGTTACCCAATTGAATACCTCTCTCCCCTTCACACTGTTCCTGGACTCTTCATATGTCCTGGACGTGCCCCCTAATCCTACTATATACTTCTTTCTTGGTCACTGGGGTCCTCACTAATCTACTTCTAAAGCATCCTGCCTTAGTGAGCCTGTCTGCGAACTCATCACCTTCGATGAGGCTGTGTCCCCTAACCCAATGGAGCTCCGGAGCCCGCGTCATCATCTCCAGCTCCTGGATTATTTGATGCGCGAGTTGCCCTTTCTCAGATTGATGGCGACGAGGGCCGACATACAATCTGAATAGAGGCGGTCTGGGCTGAAGTTCTTCTCGACACACATTCTCAGGGCTTCCCTGATCGCAACCAGCTCGGCTGAAAAGACCAATTCGTCCACTCTGAGTGTTAAGCTTTCTTGGAAGATCAGCTCTCCATTAGTGAAAATCACTACCCCAGCTCCAGTATTAGTTCCAGACTTACTCCCATTAGTGAAAACCTCCGTGCCAATCCCTGTCGGCCCTGCAGGACTCCAAATACCACTTTGGCAACCACTGCGGAGGCTTCCTTGGGTTTCTCTTCCATTCCAGGGCACCCGCTTCAAGTCCCAGGGCATCTTCCCTGTTCTCTCAGATCTTCTGTCTGATGGTCTCCTCCTCTAGTTTCAATCCCAGGGGAATAAGCCCAGCGAGTACCAATAAGGCCTCACCCCTGGTAGTGCGATATCCCCCTGTGATTCTGAGTGCCGCTGTCCTCTGCACTCTCTCTAGAGTTGTCGCCACCTTCTTATCCCTGTTTTGGCGCCAACAAGCCCCGGAAGCATATAGCAGGATTGGTTCGACACAAGAGAGGTAGAGGTTCCTAAAAAATAGTACCCTCTTCCCCCCCCCCCCTGTTGAGAGCCAACCAGTACAGGCCTGCACAACGCCTCCCTGCCTCTCGCCACCATCTCCACCGCCTGGTATTGCCAACCCATCTTGTCATCAATTACTACCCCCAGGATGGTCATCCTATTGACCAACGCTACCCTCCGTCCTTCCATCCGGATAGCCGGCTTGTGTTCCCATTTGATCCCTTTCCTTTTATTTCTTATGTCCCTAGACTTAAAGCTGAGGGATTTAGTTTTGGAGACATTGAATTTAAGGCCAGAGTCATGGGCCCAGTTCGAGAGGATTTGGAGAGAAGTTTCAACACACTTCTCAGCCTTCGCTCTCGAAGCAGCCTCAATGATGAGGAACTGGTCGTCGGTATAGAGAACCAGCCTGGCTCCCTCAGGTAGCTCCTCCTGAAAAACGGTGTTTACCAGGATATTCCACAGAATAGGTCCGCAGCAGGAGCCCTGGGGGCAACCTCTAGCACAGTTTCTTTCCAACTTCCGCCCATAAAACTGAGGCTAATCCGCCAATCCCTCAGGAAGTCACGAACCAAGCTGCACAAATTATCTGGACAACCCATGTCTATCAAATTTCTCATCAGCTTGTCCCAGCTCATGGAGTTGAACGCGCCATCAATGTCCAGAGCCACGAGAAGAACCAAAGCACCCTTATTTAAGCCCATCTCAACCTCCTCTAACACCTCGTTCAGAGCTGTGGTTGTGGATTTGCCTTCCATAAAACCATGTTGGAAAGAGGAAAGGAGATCATTACTCTCTAGCCAGTGCTTCAGTCGCTGAGCTAGTAAGCTATCCAGGACCTTACCCAGACACGCTAGTAAAGAAAGCGGACGATAATCATTAGGAGAATTACCCTTTCTACCAGATTTTTTAAGAAGCACTACTCGGGCAACCTTCCATGCCTCAGGAAAAGTACCAGTGTCCAGGCACCTATTGAATAACCTGGCAAGAAGCGATGGGTGCATCCTCACCAGGGCTTTCACAACTGTGTTGTCGATCCCGTATAGGGACCAGGAGATTTCCTTTTCCCGAACTTGAAAGCCGTCAGTTTCACCTCATTCACAGAAAAGGGCAGATCCACCAAACCACAAGTGGTCAGAGAGATCTTGTCCTCTGGTTCCTCGTTTCCGAAGTGCCGATCCAAGATGAGGTCCAAGGTCTCCTTCAGGTCCTGAGTCTTGAACCCATCTTCCCTTTCAAGTAGCCTCAAGTTAGTGGAGCACCTTATCTTCCCAGAGACAGCCCTGTAAGGGAGACCGTATGGAATAATCTCCAGTACGGTTTTGCACTGCTCCCTCCAGTGTTTCCTCTTCGCTCAATAGGTGTGTCTCTTGTACCCTGCTAGGACCTTCTGGAAAGCTATTCTTCTCCTAACTCTCACTTCGCCCGTACTATTCTGGAAAAGCTTCCTCGTGGCCCTGACTCTCTTCCTCTCGATCTCCAGCTCCTCGGTCCACCAAGGCTGTTTAAGCCTTTTAAATGCGGTAACCTTTCCAGATCCAGGCCCCAAGGTTTTGCACCTGTTGGTTATATCCTGATGGAGCTCATTGACCATGTTATTAATAGAAATTCTGTAAACTGCTCCAGCCAATCTATCCCCAAGTGTGCAAGCAAACCGGCGTCTGAATCTTTCAAGGTTAGACCCACTGATGCTGTACCGAGGAGCTCTCTCCACTGATGGCGGTTCCACTTCACAGCTGGCCTCAAACCTGATAAATTTGTGGTCGCTTACGTCCGTGGGGTCCGTTTCCCACCTCAAACGCCTCATCCTGCTCGTTCTTGCCAGGAAGAAGTCTATGATGCTTTCACCGTTTGCCGTGGCAAACGTCGATTCACCATAAACGTTCCAAATCTCCAGACTCTGACCAATAACAAGATTGACCAGCGCCTTTCTTTTAGAATTTTCCTCCCTGTCCCCAAACAGCTAGGTGCGCGCGTTAAAATCCCCGCCAATCACGATCTCGTGCCCTTCCTCGATCTGTACAGCCACCGCCTCCTCCCAGGACCCACAACCCAAACAAGGAAGATATCCCCGGACCAGTAAGGCGGCCTTGTTGCACTCGTTAGAGAAAAAACTGTAACGAGTATCTAGACCCATCCTCCCTTCTTCCTCCAGGTATATCTCCTGCACCAGGATAACATGAGGGCGATCACTTTTAATGATCCGGTCTAGCTCCTCGGAGCTCCTCCTCGAACGAGCGCAATTTAGCTGCATGAACCTCCACACCTCCTTGTTTGGCCCCTTTACCATCGCCTCCCGTTCACGTACCAGCCCTTCACCGAGCATTGCGTACTCCGGGGGCGATGATTAGAGTCATATTTCCTGCCGTACCTCTTGTTGTCCTCTAAACAGAGCCAACAGCCCGGCTTCATATCGCATCCCTGTTCTTGGGAGTGCATGCTCTCGCACCTCCCACACTTCTTAGGATGTTCGCAGGTCCTTGCGATATGACCGGGCCTGAGGCACCTGAAGCAAGTTGACACTGCCTCATTCACCCTGATAGGTACCATCCTGGCACCTATCTTCAAACTCTTCTTGCCCTGGTGGGATTTCATGGTGGCCTCCTTTAGACCCGAAATGACCTAATTCGTTGCGTAGGGCCCCCTTGTGCTATTTGGATACAATCTCATGTATCCTTTCAAGAAGTCCCCACACCCCGAATTTTGGAGCACCACCATTTCTCTTAGCGTCTCCTCTTTGATGTCAGAGTTGACACCCAATAGAATCAGCTCCCTCCTGGCCCTCTTGAGGCCTCCTAGCCTCAGTGCAGGCTCCCTCTCTATAGCCTCCACGGCCAGTTTCTTGTCCTCGGGGTTCTTCAATATGAGAGCCACAGCATCCCCACCCCGAATCATTTTGAGGTCATAGCGGTGCTCAGGAATGCTACCAGCGATGCTTCTCAGCACCGCGAGCATTAACCCGGACCCCGCATCCTCACTCCACTCAACTACCAGGGTCAGGTCCTCCTTCCATCTAGGGGGACCCTTGACCATTGGGGGTTCTGGCTTGGTAGTCTTGGTCGCCTTTGGGGGATCCTTAACCTCTTAAGCCCTGCTTTTCTTCGGGGGAGGAGGTTCTTTCACCTCCTCTGTAGGCGTCGCTCTCGGTGGGTCCTCTTTTGATCCGGCTATCACCTCAGTCCTACTCTCTTCCTCTTTTGCTGAAGGCTTCCTAACCCTTTTATTCTTCTTTCTCTTCTATTTAGCCATCTCGCTGTTCCTAGTGTGAACAGGTTGTTTTGGGGGATATGGCTCTAAATGAGCCGCTGCCACTCCCCTCTCTATGCCATACCGCAGGGTGGTCGGACTGGAGGATATTTTCTTCTAGGTTCCGCTTCTCCACCCGCAGGAGCTCGAGCTCTTCAAGAGCCGACCTATGTTTCTTGAGGAGCTTATCGAAGCATTGCTCGAGGATGTTCGGGTGAACATTTTGTGAAGCATGCCCTTTGCTGCTATCTAGCCACCGTACCAAAGGAATGATGCATTCGCCATGCACCGAGCGGCCATTGTTTGGCCCCTCGCGCCCGCCATTATGGTCTGGCTTCATGGGGATGACCAATCAACCCACAGGCGTCTCCGAGAGTTCATGGCAAGGTTGCTGTCCGAGCCCTCCCGTTCGGACTTGGTTTAACCCTTCCTACGCTCCAATATCACTCCCCCCCCCCCTTTGGCCCTCGTACCATTTGTTCACAGTACTCCCTGAATCTGCCTACGAATCAAGGACCTCTTAGGTTCCGAGGCTGACACAGGGAACCGCGCGGAGGCGGGAGAGTGGTTCTACTGTGTGTACCCCTTGGGTTTCCATGGCGCGTACGGCAAGGACGCTCCCAAAGGCGTGCACACAGAGCGAAGACCCAAGAGCTTAGAGACTCGTGGCGCCTCGCATCAGCGCTACCACCGGCAGGTGGTCAGCTTACACTGGCGACCAGCCAGTGGCACACCAGACACGAGGACGAGACACGCAGAGTCGCCTCTCCACTCCCCTATCCCCAAGGGTAGCACAGTTGGTGCAGTGGAGTGGACCCAGGAGGAGCTCTGAACATCAGAAATAGACAGAATCAGAATTAGAATAAGCCATCTCAAGCCATTGAAGATAGAAAATAATAACAAAATCTACCCCACTTGCCCAAAATGTAGCTTGGCACCTGCAGCTCCAGAAGACATTGTGGCTTGCATTAGATGCATTAAACAGGACCTTTGGGAGAGGCCGCTGCTTATCATAAAACAGCTCGAGGAGCATGAACTCATGGAATTCGTGTAAACTTTACACAAGGGGGGATAAGAAACAACAACAACAAATAATTTCCCTGATCGTTTAAACCAATTGTGTCAAGTCCTTTCTTTTTAAGTATGTTTTTGTTCTTTTTTTCTTCTTTTTTTGTGCAGGGTTCATTCAAGTTAAGATTGATGATTTCATTTGATGGCACTGGGGTTGGAAATATTGGTTCTTCATGAATTTGAAAGTCATTGTGTTTCATATTTATGCCCTTTCTAATATTGTTGTCGTACTGAAGTGTTGAAGATCTTTTGAGTCTTTCTTTTTGTGTGTTTAAATAGGTTTTATAGGATATGTGTTAGGTTTCTTTACTTTTTAAGCTATTGGTGAATTTTATTGTTTTTATTTTGTCTTCTGCTTTCGAGCGAGTAGGTCTAGACCACATTCTCTCTGAATTTTCTCATTGTTGGTGGATGAAACAGCACCAGTGATTATTTTGGCCGCTTTTGCTTGAACACTGTACATACAAAATTCAAAGATTTCACGAGCTGAAAGTTGGCAATTTTGAGATACGTCAAAAATTCGCTGCATGGGTTTTCCGGCAAATTGATATTGATGAAAACTGGCTGTCGAATGTTCTGTGGACAGATGATGCTCACCTTTCTCTAAACGGAGGATTTAACATTCAAAATAGCCGCATTTGGGCAACTGAAAACCCTAGAATTTTTACAGAAATGCCACTTCATCAGCCCAGAGTTACAGTTTTGTGTGGGTTCACTTCTTCCTTTATTATTGGGCCATTTTTCTTTGAAAAAATCAATGGAAGAACTTTTAAAACCGTTTTTGTAACTGGGGAACGTTAAGTTCAACTTTGCAGGGCAGACAAGCACTAAGCGAAATAACATTCATGAAAGATGGAGGACCTTCTCATATCTCGCGAGGTGCCAAACAATTGCTGAAGGATACGTTCGGTGAAAATCGTGGGATAAGTCGCTACTTTATATACGAGTGGCCTCCAAGATCACCAGACCTGACTCCTTACAATATCGATTATGGGGGTACATTAAATCGTGTGTTTATCGATGCTGGCCTACCACATTGGCCATGTTGAAGGCTTCTATCAGACGGCACGTTTAATCAATTTCAACAGAAATGTTATTTAATGCTGTCCATTCTGTGATCTATCGTCTGCAGGCGGTGTTTGGAATGAAGGGCGCCACATTGAGCAAGGATTGTGACCTAATACAAGAGAGAAGGCAAGTTACCTCATGTGTTATATAAGCTGCCATGTATTATATTATCTACCAATATTTTGCAGCTCTTTGTGTTGGGTTATGGGGATAAAAAATGCTGTCCTCACTTCTTGACTCTTTTTTTTTTTTGAGAACAGTAATTTTTTGTTTGTCATTTGCTCAAATATTATGTCGTGCAGACCAAAGTGTTATAACTTCTCGAATAACACTGGAACGCACAATTTTACACCTTATTTTTAGTTTTTCGCCATTCGCTCATTAGAAGAAATAGCATAAGGAATATTTTCTGTACACCAATAACTTTAGATATTTTGTGCAAAAAAATAATACAAAATGATTTTACTACCACGTTTTTCAACGCAAAAGGTCGATCTAAAAATGATTTTTATTTGAGGGGACACATTTTAAAAATTGTGTACAGTATAATAAGCAATGATAACATTCGACACGCCCATAGGATATTTGGAATAAAGTACGACAAATATATTTTGTCACTACCCTCTATATTTCATTTGTTGGATCATGACTAATATCGAGTTGAATAGTCAAGTGTCGCCAATCAGTCAAGAAACTACACATTACTTATAACAAGAACTCCTATTAGTAGTGCCTTCATAATTTTTGGCACTATATTAACATTTCAAAAAATCGTGTATTGATATCAGCAGTGTTTTCAAATATTCAATCTATTTCACAAAACCCCATCTAAAATATAAATATTTTTGCTACATGTTTTAATTTGCATTTACCCATTTTACATATCTCGGATTGCATTTTAAAATTGTCATCCAATTATTTTACTTTTGGCGGAATGGTGTTTTATTAATTTATCAATTGATATTATTAGGGTTCTTTCCTGGTATTAAAAAGGGACAAATTTTCAATTTATCAAACAATTTGGCCGCTTAATCTCTGATTACGGTAGAGCGCCATCTAGCGAATAAAATTATAACTAAAATCAATTTCAAATTTTTCATTATTTGCCATAAAAAATCCCATTGCATCCTGAACACGATGGTGTTTACCGCATTTCTCTAGCGCAAATATTCGCGGAGTTATTAATTTTTAAAATAGTGCGGGACTTTTGGAACACCCTGTATTAAGAAAAATACATCTCCTAATCATGCAACTAAAATTTGCTGATGGCTTGCGCCAACTGTCGAAATAAATATCAACTAATCGTTGATTTTTAATTATTCAGAATTGGTTCCATACTCATTCTTGATTAATCAAGAAGAGCTAACCAAGTACACGTTCCGGGCTGTTGGCCCTCATCAGCGTGTAAAAAGGTCTTTGAGGCACCTGACAAATCAGTTGCTGGAGGAGACGATTAATAGATTATACTTAATTTTAGAGTCTATTTTGACAGTGGAGTTTCACTTTCTTTTTTAAATATCTAATAAAAATTCTCCTTTCTTCTTTTTCTTGAAATGTGGACTATCCTTAGAGGAAGAAAAACGTACAGTCTGTACCATGCAGACGAAGAACGACAGCGTACGTGTGGCTGCCTTATTTTTATGATTCAAGAAAGGCATATGGTCAATATAGTCAAGAATAAAATTAAATCTACGCTTAGTTGATATTTATCTCTATAGATGGCTCTCTGCTATCTTCAAATGCTCATTTGAGCGGTCAAGACATGCCTATTTCATCATTTTAAATGCCTAACTTTCATCATTTTAAATGCCTAACTTTCATCTCTATTTTTCACCTATTTTCCACCCCTACAGTTATAAAGAAAGGTTTTAAATATATATAATGAGTTTTGAAAATACAGCAATCCATAAATAAATCTTTAACTAAAAAGGGCATATATTGGATCAAAATATCATTTATTTTACCAATATTTCAGTTGGCTGAACGCCAACCTTTATCAAGGTGTTTTAACATTTAAAGTGTGTCAACAACAAACTCAGCGCCACATACCGCCAAGAGAATTAAGTTTAACAATTTTTTTTGTTTATATTCAATGGGGAGAAAAATAATTATATATAAATTTATGTTATGGACAAAATAAATTTTGTAAAATAAGGGTGTGAACATTTTGAATATTAACAATAACGGCTATTTTATAATTACAAATATTTGTACTATTAAGAAAAAGGCATCTCCTTATCGTGCAACTGAAAGTTGCTAATGGCTTGCGCCATCTATCGGAATAAATATCAACTATTCTCGTTGATTTTTAATTATTCCAGAATTGGCCATGATTAATCAAGAATGGGTATTTGGCCAATTCTGGAATAATTAAAAATCAACGAGAATAGTTGATATTTATTCCGATAGATGGCGCAAGCCATTAGCAACTTTCAGTTGCACGATAAGGAGATGCCTTTTTCTTAATTTGTGCACCTTATCCCAGTACAATATTACATTTGTACTATATTTTCATATTTGTACTATGTGTAAATTTTTTTTATAAACAAAAAAAAAAAATAATAATAATACAGGGTGATCCAAAAGTCCCGCACAATTTTAAAAATTAATAACTCCGCGAATATTTGCACTAGAGCAATGCGGTAAACACCATTATGTTCAGGAAGCAATGGGATTTTTTATGGCAAATAATGAAAAATTCGAAATTGATTTTAGTTACAACTTTATTCGCTAGATGGCGCCCTACCAGAATCAGAGATTCAGCGGCCAAATTGTTTGATAAATTGAAAAATATAACTGAACGACACGTATTTTTACTTTTTGAATACCAGGAAAGAACCCTAATAATATCAAATGATAAATTAATAAAACACCATTTCGCCAAAAGTTAGAAGAAATGGTTAACGATTTTTAAATACAATCTTAGATATGTAAAATAGGTATATGCAAATTAAAACATGTAGCAAAAAAAAAAAAACTAATATTTTAGATGCGGTTTGCTGGAATCCTCTCAGCTATTTATATTTCTAAAATAATATTTTTCTATTTTTTTTAAATTCAACTCTCTCTCAGTATCGATTAAATTTATTTTAATTCATTTGAAAAATATTTATCTATCTCTGATGATTTATTTTACTCTGGAATGCCGTTGTTGTTTTTGTCGTGTCCAATAAAGAGCCTCAGATTCTTTTCGTTTGGCCAACAAAAAATGTCCAATTTATATACACATATATTCTTACATAATGAGACTTTAAAGAATGCAAATAATCTTCATCTATTTACATACACAACACATCTCCCCCCCCTTAATAATTCTCCAGTCGGTCTAGGGGTTTCCTGGCTCTCACGTGAACAGCAACAGGCCCTGGTATAGGAGTGCAAGAGGGTACGTGCACAGAAGCAGTCTCCTCCTTGTTTCCTGATGTAACCTCTGGAACCTCCTCTTCACTTTATTTCTGACTTCCACCTACAGGCTTCTCTCCTGATGTTCTAGGAAGTATCAAATTTCTTGTCTCCACGTGTTTCTTTCTCACAGGTCGCAATTTATTGATATGCCTCTTATACACGACGCCCTCGCAACTAATAAGGTAGTGACGGTAGCTCAATAATTCCAAAATGGTACCTTTTTACCGTTTAGGTCCAGTTGCATAGTTGCGGAAATAAACCTCGCAACCTGTAGTAAACTGCTCCTGCCTTCTTACGGCCTCATGAAATACCTCTCGCGGATTTCCCATCTTGGTATTAAATTCGAGAATCTTGATCTTAAATTTCTCTTCATTAGCAGTTCCGCCGGGGAATTCTTTTATTACAGTTTGGGGGAATGCTCTATGAGCAAATAGGAAATTTGTAGATTCGTCTCTAAATCATCCTTCCCATTATTCTTTCTCAAAAGGTTTTTGAACTCTCTTACATATCTCTCAGCTAAATCATTTGTACTAGGATTATACAGACTGGTCTTAGTGTGCCGTATACCATTCATTTTGGTAAATTTCTCGAATTCACCGGAGAAAAACTGTCTTCCGTTATCTGTAACAAAAAACTAGGGCAATCCAATTCTGGCGAGAATTTCTTTAAGATGACTTATAATCGTTTTTCTGGTAATATCTTTGATGATAAAAATATCTATCCACTTTGAGTATGCGTCCACGAGAACCAAAAACATTCTTCCCATGAACGGACCCGCTAGATCAAGATGAAGTCGATGCCACGGTTTTTCGGGCCAAGTCCATTCCGAGATGGTAGCCGGGGGCATGCTTGACGATTCTTGGCATACTCTACATTCTCTAGTTAATCCTCGATGTTACTGTCTATGCCTGGCCACCAGAAAATACCGTCTGGCAATCATCTTCATTTTAACAATCCCCATGTGTTTTCATGCAAGTCATTTAAAATTAAAGATCTTAATATTTGGGGAATTACCACTCTTTCACGCCATTGAAGACAACCAAACTCCAAACTTAATTCCTCATTGATCTTATAATGAGGAGCTAGTGGGTTTTCTCTCGGTAGCCTTGTGAATTTCCAGTTGCCTTCTCTAACATTCCTTAATACTATAGACAGTATTTTATCTTGGGGCGTCTCATTAGCCACCTCCATAAAAGAGAACGGTACCTCATTCGACTTCCTAAGAAGAAGTACCTGGTCTTCATCAAGAGACTCCCTGACACTCGATTCTAAAGGAAGACGTGACAATGCGTCAACATTGGAATTATCACTAGTTTTTCGAAATTCCACAGTTTAATTAAATGCAGCTAATTTTAAGGACCATCTTTTAATTCTGGATGATGCACATATGGGAATTGGTTTATGAGGTGAAAATTTTTTGAATTAAGGGTCGGTTGTCTGTGATCAATACAAATTTTCGTCCCAGTAAGTATTGTCTGAATTTCTCAACGCCAAAAGTTATGCTCAACGCTTTCTTTTCTAGTTGAGAGAAACGTTTTTCCGCTTCAGTTAATGTTCTAGAAGCAAAAGCTATAGGGCATTCTTCCTTTCAATCATTTCTATGACTCAGAATTACGCCTAGTCCATAGTCCATTAATAATGATTTACAATTTAAAAATGACATTCGATATTTTTCGTCCAATTCCATCTACAATTTTTATTCAAAAGTTGATAGAATAGCGCTAAAATGTTTGCTATATTCTTTATGAATCTATAATAATAAATTAAGAGTCCTATGAAAGATCTCAATTGCGAAACATTCTTTAGGTTCAGGCGCCTCTATCACTGCTTTAATTTTATTTTCTAAGGGATGCAGTCCATATTTATCCATTTTAAACCCTAAATATTCCACAGATTTCTTTTTAAATTTACATTTATATCTGTTTAACTTTAAACCTTTTTCTAGCAATAATCTAAACACTAGATCCAACTTTTGTTCATGATCTTCAAAGTCTTTTCCTGCAACCAAAATATCATCTATGTAGCAGGCCACACCTGCCAAATCAGAAAATAGGCCTTCCATAATCCTCTGAAATTTATTTGGTGCTACCGCTACGTCATATGGTAGTCTTTTATAAGAAAACAACCTCTTTGTTGTGTTTATATCAACAACAGCTTTTGCTTCTTCCGCTAACAATACTTGTAAGTAAGCCTGTGATAGGTCTAGAGTCGAAAGTACGGTGCTTGTAGATAATTTTGAAAAGATCTCATCGATCGATGGAATGGGATACCTATCTAATTCTATTACTTTATTAGCTGTACATCTAAAATCACCACATATCCTTACACTACCATCTTTTTTTGATGCCGGTACTATTGGAGCGGTCCAATATGCATGAACTATAGGTTATAAAAATGCAAGAATTCACTAAACGATCAATTCCATTCTCTACTTTGTTTTTTAGAGAGAAAGGTAAACCTCTGGCCTTACAAAACACAGGAGTCACATCCTTTTTTAAATTAAAATTTATTCTAACGTCCTTTAGACAGCCCAAATCTTTGTTAAACAAATCTGCATGCCTATCCATCAAATTTATATATATTTAGATATATTTCTATTATATTCATTATTTAAAATTTTAATGCTAAACAATATAGAATAATCAAGTTTTAACTGTTTAAGCCATTCTCTTCCTAATAAAATTACCTGGATTTTTTCATTTACAACTATTAATCGTAAATATTGGTTGGCTTCTTTTACAAAAACATTTCTTTGATCTATAATCTCTATTGATTTACCACAAAAGGATTTTAATCTTAAATTTGTTGGAAATAATCTTTTACCTTGCCAATAAATCTTATAAATATCTTCAGGTATTAACATAACTGGACTTCCTGTATCTATTGTAAAGCACAAAGAATAATCATCTACTGTTAAATTTATTGTGGCATCAGTTTCGCCCTGTACAGAATATATAGTCCTCTTGTAAAAATTTACATCCCCACAATCTTTTACTAGCTTTGCAGACCCTACTTAAATGACCCAGTTTATTACATTTTAAAACAAGTCTTTGTTCTATGAGGTAAAACAGATGCCACGTGTGAATGTCTTTCACCACATCTATAACACACAATTTTGCCTTTGCCACTTTGCCTGAAAGTCCTATACTGCGCCGTACTATTATTGTACTCACACTTTTTATCCTTTCAATTCACAGGGGATATCTTGGCCACTAATTTATCTTGTAATTCTCTTGTATTTATCTCCGCCAATTCGAACGATATCGCCACTGCAAACCTTTATCCATGGTGACATCGTCGTCCTCTTGTAGTAGCTTCTTTTGCAGGATTTCCGAATTGATTCCAGCCACAAAACGGTCTCGCATCATGGTTCCCAACATATCGACGAAATTACAATTTATTGCCAAATGTTTCAATTCTCTAAGATATTTCGAAATTGATTCTCCTTCCTGAATTCTCTTTAAAAATCTGCATCGCTGTGATATCACTTTCTTCTTTGGATCCAAATGCAGCTTAATTCTTTGAATGATAGTATCATAGGGTTGATCTTTCATTAAACCAGGAAGAAAATGTCGTTTCCCTGCTTCAAAGTTTCAGAATCTGGAAGCGAGGTAAAAATCAGCACTTTTATCTCCTCCTTCAGATGCCAAAAAGAAAGCCTCAAATTTTTGTACAAAAAGATCGAAGTGTCCTCCACTGGGCTATAGCATCTAAAAGGTACTATTAACTTTGAACTTGTCATGCTGATCTTTTCTACTCCTTTGTTTTCTTGATCCAGATAGTTTAAAAGATGTAGTTCTTTTACTTGCATAGACGCCGTTTTCCTCAGCTCTTTACTGGCTCTGTAGATCGCGCATCCTCGTTGCCACTTTTGTTGTGTCGTAATTAGACGTACAAGAGCTCAAACTTGACCATGGCCAACAACAAATGTCCAATTTAAATATACATATATTTTTACATAATGAGGCTTTAAATAATACAAATAATATTCATCTATTTACATAAACAACAGTTAATATATAGCGAGAAGAGTAGAGGACTGAGCACAGATCCCTGAGGTACACCAGCCCATGTTCTTCGGTCCTTGGAAAATGTTCCATTGACCCGAACCTTTATCCTTCTTCCCCTTAAGAAGTCTGAAATCCAGATTAAGGTTTTTCCTCTTACTCCGATGTTGTGCAGCCTTTCAAATAATTTCTACACTCGATTAAAAGCTGAGGTCATATCCAGGAATACGGCCGTTGTCTTCTTTGGCGGATTTTCCTAAAAATCTATTAATGATTTACAGAAGTAGAACAGTTTATCAGTTGTACAGTGTCTGGATCTTTAGGCAGTTTGGTAGAAGTTTATTTTATTATTGTTAATGAGCGAGACTATGAGCCTAGAGTGGATAATTCATTCTGTTATTTTACAAAGTATGCTGGTAAGAGCAATTGGCCGATAGTTCTTGCATTCCTTAGCATCTTTGTTTGGTTTCAGTATTGGTACTATAATTGATATCTTCCAATTCTTTGGTAGTTTACCAGTTTGCCATGAAATATTCAGTATTCGTAGGAGTTGATTTTTAGCTTCGTCTCCAAAGTGTTTAATCATTTGACCAAAGATTAGAGCATCTCCAGGTGACATCTTTGATATAACTTTCCTATTGATGAATTTAGCCTCATTCAGTGTGGTCTCTCGAGTAAATATCTTGTTGATGGTAATTTCTTGCTTGTTTAACTAACTTGTTTATATTATTTTTTAGAGTTTTGCCTTCATTCGTATAGCTGAGTCTGGAAGTGCTTGAAAGATATTCAGCAATTATGTCAGCCATCTGTTTGTTCGTCCTTGCTGTTCATATCGGTTAGAGTATTGGAGGATTAGTGTTGGTTTTGATTGTTTTATAACACTAATTATATTCCAGTGATGGCTTTCCTTTTTTGGATCCATTTTTTTCGCAGAATTCTGCCCATTTTTCTTGTTTGAATATCCAAATTTCTTGTTCTATTTTGTGACTAATTTCAATGAGTTCCTTTATGATTTCTTCTGTTTTATTTGTTTTAAGAAGTTCATTTTTATTGTTTCTCTCTGCAATCATTGCCTCGATATTGTGGTCCTTCCAGTAAAGTATTCACAGGTCTTTACGTCTACCTCTAGGTATCGATACTTTTGCAGCTTTGGATATGTTCAAAGAGAATTTTTCCAATTTTTTGTCAATCGTTCTGTGATTTAATTCTTCGTTGCACAGTTCTTCAAGCTTTTCTGTAAATTTTTTTCCAGTGTTCTTTTATTCTGTTGTAATTTCTCAATTTTGAATTTTAGGGTTGTTAAAATTGGTCTGTGGTCACTCATTGCACTTTTCAGTATTTTCCATTGTGTTGTGGGTGCGATGTTGTAATTTATCGCTGTGATGTCTATTGCGGATTCTGTGCCTGTGGACTTGGATAGATAGGTGTTCTTTTCGTTATTTAACGGCGTAAGGTCGAGGTCGGTTAGCATGTCCTCGACCTGCTGACCTTTGTTATCCTGGACAGGTGATTCCCAAGTTGGTCTTTCGGCGTTAAAATCACCAAGTATGATTGCGATATCCGAAGACGCTTCACTTAATGTCTCTATCAGGCCTGTATTGATGCTAGTATTATTGTGGTGATAAACATTTATGACTGCAATTGTTTTATCCGTAAGATAGATTTCTATTGCCTGAGCTTCTGTCGTGCTTTCTCTAGGCTTACTCTGATTATAGGCGATTTCCTTAAATTTGATTTCTAGAGTTTTAATCAAAACGGCAAGTCCTCCTCCGAATTTTCCCGGTCTGTTCATTCGTAGTGTTGTATAATCTTTAATATTGAATCTCAGATTCTGATTCAATTTTGTCTCCTGAGGACAATTAATATGTACATTGTTGTCACAGAGAAGACAAGTCAGCTTTTTATTTTCCTCTGGATAACATTTATATTGAGTTGTAGTAGATTGAATTGTGTCCTCGTAGTAGATTTCTCATCATGAGCTCGAGCTGCAGCTCCTGACGCGGCGGTTACCCCGGACGCGGTAGCATTACTGGAGATATCAGTTTTGCTATTCATTTGAAAATGGGTGCCGTTGCAAAGTTAGTCATCTTGGAAACGAACCAGAATTTGGTCAAATATTCCAAGGGTCCAGGGGGGACCGCAAGGAGGTGTGGTCGAACTTCTCCCCTTCCCCCTGGAATGCTGTCACTACAGGATAAAGCACTCTTGGTGCATTTTTTAAATTGTGATTCAGAATCTGCCACTGAAGCTTTACGAGCGTTTCGTTCCTTTAAAGATATTCGAAGCGGTAAAGGACCAATGAGTTGCTACTCTCTAAAGCGATTGATTAAAAGTTTTGAGGAAACTGGATCTCTGGAAGCAAAACTTCGGAGTGGAAGACCATCGACATGCAAGCCAATGGCTATTACGGTTTTGCAGAATGCTGAAGCTGTTGAAGCGTTATCCACGTATGGAGAAGTAAGTGCTAGACAAGTTTCTCGACAAACGGGGATTTCGTATGGAACAGGTTGGAGAGAACACACATTTAGAATTTTTCTATAAAAATATCCTAACAAAATTCAAAGTTTTCACGAGTTGAAAGTCAGCGATTTTGAGAAGCGTCAAGAATTCGCTGCATGGTCTTCCGGCAAATTGATATTGAAGAAAACTGGCTGTCAAATGTTCTAAGACCAGATGATGCTCACTATTATCTAAAGGGAGAATTTAACATTCAAAACTGCCTCATTTTGGCAACAGAAAACCCTAGGATTTTTACAGAAATACCACTTCATCAGCACAGAGTTACAGTTTTGTGTGGGTTCACTTCTTCTTTTATTTGAAAAAATCAATGGAAGAACTTTTAAAACCAGTTTTTGTAACTGGTGAACGTTATGTTCAACTTTTGAGAGAAAAGGTTATTCCCATATTGCAGGACAGACAAGCACTAAGCGAAATAACATTCATGCAAGATGGAGGACCTCCTCAATCTCCCGCGGTGCCAAACAATTGCTGAAGGATACGTTCGGTGGAATTCGTTGATAAGTCGCCACTTTATATACCAGTGGCCTCCAAAATCACCAGACTTGACGCCTTACAATTTCGGTTATGGGGGTACATTAAGTCGCGTTTTTATCGATGACGGCCTACCACATTGGCCATGTTGAAGGCTTCTATCAGATGGCACGTTTTATAAATTTCAACTATTTAATTGTGACCATTCTGTCATCTATCGTCTGCAGGCGGTGTTTGAGAATGAAGGGCGCCACATTGAGCAAGGATTGTGACCTAATACAAGAGAGAAGGCAGTTACCTCATGTGTTATATTTTGCAGCTCTTTGTTTTGGGTTATCGGAATAATAAATGCTGTCCTCACATCTTGACTCTTTTTTTTTTCTGTAAACAGTATTTTTTTTGTTTGTCATTTGCTCACATTTTATATTATGTCGTGCAGCCCAAAGTGTTATATCTTCTCGAATAACACTGGTATACACAATTTTACCCCTTATGTTTAGTTTATCGCTTTTCGCTCATTAGAAGAAATAGCATAAGGAATAATCTCTGTATCCCCCCCCCCCCCCAACTTTAGATATTTTGCGCAAAAAATAATACAAAATGATTTTACTACCACGTTTTTCAACGCAAAAGGTCGATTTAAAAATGTTTTTTTTTGAGGGGATACGTTTTAAAAATTATGTACAGTATAATAAACAATGATAACATTAGACAAACCCATAGGATATTTGGAATAAAGTACGACAAATATATTAGGTCACTCCCCTCTATATTTCATTTTTGGATCATGACAAATATCCAGTTAAATAGTCAAGTGTCGCCAATTAGTCAAGAAACTATATACAGTGGTACCTCGACATACGAGTTTAATTCGTTCCGCAACCTTGATCGTATCTTGAATTGAATTACTCGTATCTCGAAGCAAATTTCACATACAAAACAATTGAACTACCATTAATCCGTTCCAACCTCAAAAATGTCACCCCAGTTATTTTTGTTACGTGGTTTTAAATAATAAAAACGCATTTATAAATATCAAATATTTATTGCACAAAAACACTGGTCTTTGCCTTTTTCGCTACATTTTTATCGCTTTCACCTGTCGGCCGTTTAGAAAAAAACATGTCCAAGGAGGTTTATTTCTTCCTCCCTCTCAGAATGTTCTGGAAATGAGTTAGGCAAGTGTCATTAGAAAGGTCAGATGCACGACCTGTTGCAACTTTTTCTGGGTGTTTTTTTTTTCCACGAACTGTGAAACTCTCTTCCACATTCCTAAGATCTCCTTTATCTCACTTGTAGAAATAACCTCCTCCTCTGACTTTTCAAAACCAATTACTTGCATAACCTCAGTATGCTGCTGTGACTGTAACTCTTGTATCTCCTCAGTCGCCAGTTCCTGGGTGTGCTCCTCGATGAGCTCGTTCACGTCTCTCTCTTCCACCTCTAAACCCATGGATTTCCCCAGAGATACAATCTCCTCCTCTACTGAAACACCGGGTTCCAATTCTTCATAGATCCTTCCAGTTACAGCTTCAGGCCACAGCTTTTTCCATGCAGAGGTCAAGGTCCTCGTTATAACTCCCAACCAGGCCTGATCGATAATTTGTAGGCAAATCGCTATATTAAAGTGGTCCTTCCTGAACTCTCGAAGGGTGAGGTTTGTGCTCTCCGTCACTTCAAAGCAGCGCCGAAACAGATGCTTGGTGTATAGTTTTTAAAAATTAGAAATCACTTGCTGATCCATGAGCTGCAGGATAGGAGTGGTGTTGGGTGGTAAATAGAGAACCTTTATGAATTTTAACTCCTCGAGGATGTCATCTTCGAGGTTTGGTGGATGAGCAGGGGCATTGTCGAGGATGAGAAGGGCTTGCACGGGTAGGTTATTTTCCTGTAGATATTTCTTAACAGTAGGGCCGAAAACCAGGTTTACCCACTCCACAAATAACTTCCTGGTGACCCATGCCTTTGGGTTCGACCTCCACATAACTTGCAGTTTTTCTTTCAAAATCTTATGCGATTTAAATGCTCTGGGGTTTTCCGAATGGTACACGAGCAGAGGCATGACCTTGCAGTCGCCACTCGCATTGGCGCACAGTGCTAGAGTCAATCTGTCCTTCATAGGTTTGTGGCCTGGCATCATCTTCTCCTCTGCCGTTATATATGTTATATTCGGCATCTTTTTCCTGAACAGCCTCGGCTGGCTTTAAATGACTCTTCCGATGCCTCGTCGATGGAAGTCTGCGGGGTTTGCTTCAGCAAATCTCCGTAGATCGCTCTTGCCTTCTCACAAATGATGGTCTGCATCAAGGTATCTCCTTGGAGCTGCTTTTCTGTCACCCACACCATCAGCAGTTTCTCCATATTTTCATGAAGGGAGGTTCGCAGCTTGGAAATTATCGTAAGGCCCTTAGCCGGCGTTACACTCTTTATCGACTCCTTCCGTTTAAGTACAGAACATATCATGGACGTACTACGGCCATACTGCCTCGACAAGTCAACAACTCGAACACCTTGCTCATGTTTTTCTATAATTTCACGTTTTAATTCAATACTCATCATCTTTTTCTTAGCACTTGACTTTTTACAAACTTTCTTCCGATCCATGGTTATAAAAATAAATGAACTAAAACTGTAAATGTAAACGCAACACAAAACGCGAACACAAAACACAACTTATCACAGCGGAAGCACGCTGCTAACTGATCGTGATGGCGCGACTGCGTGTTACTACCTGTTGTGTTTTAACTTTAAAAGCCCACAAAAATATAATAAACTTGAATTTGTTTATTCAAGTCTCGAAAAACAAAGCTTTGCATATAGAACAAATAATAATGAAGAAGAAGAAAGAAACATTTTTAAAAAGCAAAAACAAAACAAAAGTACTGGTCAAAAAGAAACATTTAAAATCACAGATTAATATCTTCAACACTACCTAACCGAACTCGTATCTCGAATTTCGCTCGTAACTAAAAGCAAAAAATCACTTGCTCGTCGGCTCGTATCTCGAAAAACTCGTATGTTGGGGCGCTCGTATGTCGAGGTACCACTGTATTCCTTATAGCACGAAATCCTATTAGTAGTGCCATCACAATTTTTGGTACTACAGGGTGATCCAAAAGTCCCGCACAACTTTAAAAATTAATAACTCCGCGAATATTTGCGCTAGAGCAATGCGGTAAACACCATTGTGTTCAGGATGCAATGGGATTTTTTATGGCAAATAATGAAAAATTCGAAATTGATTTTAGTTACAACTTTATTCGCTAGATGGCGCCCTACCAGAATCAGCGATTCAGCGGCCAAATTGTTTGATAAATTGAAAAATATAACTGAACGACACGTATTTTTACTTTTTGAATACCAGGAAAGAACCCTAATAATATCAATTGATAAATTAATAAAACACCATTTCGCCAAAAGTTAGAAGAAATGGTTAACGATTTTTTAAATACAATCTGAGATATGTAAAATAGGTATATGCAAATTAAAACATGTAGCAAAAAAATAAAACCTGATATTTTAGATGCGGTTTGCTGGAATCCTCTCAGCTATTTATATTTCTAAAATAATATTTTTCTATTTTTTTTAAATTCAACTCTCTCTCAGTATCGATTAAATTTATTTTAATTCATTTGAAAAATATTTATCTATCTCTGATGATTTATTTTACTCTGGAATGCCGTTGTTGTTTTTGTCGTGTCCAATAAAGAGCCTCAGATTCTTTTCGTTTGGCCAACAAAAAATGTCCAATTTATATACACATATATTCTTAAATAATGAGACTTTAAAGAATGCAAATAATCTTCATCTATTTACATACACAACACATCTCCCCCCTTAATAATACTCCAGCCGGTCTAGGGGTTTCCTGGCTCCCTGAGGTCTAGAACTGCGGACGGGCACTTGCACAGCGGCAGCTTCCGGTTTAGGAGTGCAAGAGGGCACGTGCACAGCAACAGGCCCTGGTATAGGAGTTCAAGAGGGTACGTGCACAGAAGCAGTCTCCTCCTTGTTTCCTGATGTAACCTCTGGAACCTCCTCTTCACTTTATTTCTGACTTCCACCTACAGGCTTCTCTCCTGATGTTCGAGGAAGTATCAAATTTCTTGTCTCCACTTGTTTCTTTCTCACAGGTCGCAATTGATTGATATGCCTCTTATACACGACGCCCTCGCAACTTATAAGGTAGTGACGGTAGCTCAATAATTCCAAAATGGTACCTTTTTACCGTTTAGGTCCAGTTGCATAGTTGCGGAAATAAACCTCGCAACCTGTAGTAAACTGCTCCTGCCTTCTTACGGCCTCATGAAATACCTCTCGTGGATTTCCCATCTTGGTATTAAATTCGAGAATCTTGATCTTAAACTTCTCTTCATTAGCAGTTCCGCCGGGGAATTCCTTTATTACAGTTTGGGGGAATGCTCTATGAGCAAATAGGAAACTTTGTAGATTAGTCTCTAAATCATCCTTCCCATTATTCTTTCTCAAAAGGTTTTTAAACTCTCTTACATATCTCTCAGCTAAACCATTTGTACTAGGATTATACGGACTGGTCTTAGTGTGCCGTATACCATTCATTTTGGTAAATTGCTCGAATTCACCGGAGATAAACTGTCTTCCGTTATCTGTAACAAAAAATTAGGGCAATCCAATTCTGGCGAGAATTTCTCTAAGATGACTTATAATCGTTTTTATGGTATAATCTTTGATGATGAAAAATTCTATCCACTTTGAGTATGCGTCCACGAGAACCCAAAACATTTTTCCCATGAACGGACCCGCTAGATCAAGATGAAGTCGATGCCACGGTTTTTCGGGCCAAGTCCATTCCGAGATGGTAGCCGGGGGCATGCTTGCCGATTTTTGGCATACTCTACATTCTCTAGTTAACTCCTCGATGTTACTGTCTATGCCTGGCCACCAGAAAATATGGCCTGGCAATCATCCTCATTTTAACAATCCCCATGTGTATTTCATGCAAGTCATTTAAAATTAAAGATCTTAATTTTTAGGGAATTATCACTATTTCACGCCATTAAAGACAACCAAACTCCTAACTTAATTCCTCATTGATCTTATAATGATGAGCTAGTGGGTTTTCTCTCGGTACCCTTGTGAATTTCCAGTTGCCTTCTCTAACATTCCTTAATACTATAGACAGTATTTTATCTTGGGGCGTCTCATTAGCCACCTCCATAAAAGAGAACGGTACCTCATTCGACTTCCTAAGAAGAAGTACCTGGTCTTCATCAAGAGACTCCCTGACACTCGATTCTAAAGGAAGACGTGACAATGCGTCAACATTGGAATTATTACTAGTTTTTCGAAATTCCACAGTATAATTAAATGCAGCTAATTTTAAGGACCATCTTTTAATTGTGGATGATGCACATATGGGAATTGGTTTATTAGGTGAAAATATATGAATTAAGGGTCTGTTGTCTGTGACCAATACAAATTTTCGTCCCAGTAAGTAATGTCTGAATTTCTCAACGCCAAAGGTTATGCTCAACGCTTTATTTTCTAGTTGAGAGAAACGTTTTTCCGCTTCAGTTAATGTTCTAGAAGCAAAAGCTATAGGGCATTCTTCCTTTCTATCATTTCTATGACTCAGAATTACGCCTAGTCCATAGTCTATTAATAATGATTTACATTTTTAAAATAACATTCGATATTTTTTTCGTCCGATTCCATCTACAATTTTTATTCAAAAGTTGATAGAATAGCGCTAAAGTGTTTGCTATATTCTTTATGAATCTATAATAATAAATTAAGAGTCCTATGAAAGATCTCAATTGCGAAACATTCTTTAGGTTCAGGCGCCTTTATCACTGCTTTAATTTTATTTTCTAAGGGATGCAGTCCTTATTTCTCCATTTTAAACCCTAAATATTCCACCGATTTCTTTTTAAATTTACATTTATTTTTTTTTAATTAAAAAGGCATATATTGGATCAAAAAATAATTTATTTTACCAATATTTCAGCTGGCTGAACGCCAACCTTTATCAAGGTGTTATAACATTTTAAAGTGTGTCTTAAGTTTAACTTTAAACCTTTTTCTAGCAATCATCTAAACACTAGATCCAACTTTTGTTCATGATCTTCAAAGTCTTTTCCTGCAACCAAAATATCATCTATGTAGCAGGCCACACCTGGCAAATAAGAAAATAGGCCTTCTATAATCCTCTGAAATTTATTTGGTGCTACCGCTACGTCATATGGAAGTCTTTTATAAGAAAACAACCTCTTTGTTGTGTTTATATCAACAACAGCTTTGGCTTCTTCAGCTAACATTACTTGTAAGTAAGCCTGTGATAGGTCTAGAGTCGAAAGTACGGTGCTTGTAGATAATTTTGAAAAGATCTCATCGATAGATGGAATGGGATACCTATCTAATTATATTGCTTTATTAGCTGTACATCTAAAATCACCACATATCCTTACACTACCATCCTTTTTTGATGCCGGTACTATTGGAGCGGTCCAATATGCATGAACTATAGGTTATAAAATGCAAGAATTCACTAAACGATCAATTTCATTCTCTACTTTGTTTTTTGGAGAGAAAGGTAAACTTCTGGCCTTACAAAACACAGGAGTCACATCCTTTTTTAAATTAAAATTTATTCTAACGTCCTTTAGACAGCCCAAATCTTTGTTAAACAAATCTTCATACCTATCTGTGGTGTTTTGCATAACAATAGTTATGTTTAGATAAATTGTCGAGATATGCAAATAAGGTTTTGCATAGTGTTTGTTTGTTTGTGTTACTATGTTAATTATTTTTATGTATATATATATCATTAAATTGTAAATAGTTCATTCAGTCATATTAGTGTTCATGAGGCAATAAAGGTTTTATCTCTCACTTAATGGATCTTGGTGACCTGGAGTAGTTGTAGAGACACAACATTGGCGACGAGGATGTTTAAGGTAAACCGTTTGCCTTTTGGTGTTTCCTGTGCGCCAGAAATATTCCAGCGACGAATGGAAAGTTTAATAGCCAAAATTCCAGGAGTAGTCGTTTACCTGGATGACATTCTGGTAACAGGGAAAGATGAAATGGTACATGACCTCCGATTGAGAGGAGTATTGAAGAGTATTCAAAGAATGGGATTGACTCTTAAGAAGGAGAAGTGCGAATTTAAAAAATCTTCGTTATTTTTTCTTGGGTGCCGAATAGATGCGGAAGGCATACACCCTACTGAAGAGAAATGTGAGGCAATTAAGAATTTTCCGAAACCCGAAAACAAAAAAGAGTTACAGAGTTTCCTTGGACTATTGAATTTTTATAGCAAATTTTTAAAAGACCGAACCACTGTATTTGAACCACTGCATAGACTACTAAACAAAAGAAATTGTTGGAAATGGAAAGAAGTGGAGGATAGAGCATTCAGGGAGGCAAAGAATTTGATTCAATCCGATTTGGTGCTAACACCCTATGATGCCAGAAAACCGCTGGTCTTGGCTTGTGATGCATCACCCTTTGGAGTAGGAGCAGTGCTTTCGCACGTGGAGGAAGGAATGGAGAGACCCATTGCGTTTGCTTCAAGAACTATGTCTCAGACGGAAAGAAGGTATGCACAAATAGAAAAGGAAGCCCTGGCCATAATATTTGGCATCTTAAAATTCTACAAATATTTGTATGGCCGTGACTTTAAGATAATCACTGACCATAAGCCTCTACTGGGAATCTTTAATCCGAACAAACCTATCCCTCAGATGCTTTCCCCGAGGATGATGAGGTGGAGTCTTACATTGGCATCGTACTCCTATCAGATTGAACATAGACCTGGGAGAATGAATGCAAATGCGGATGCGTTGAGTAGAGCACCCCACGAAAAAACAAGTAAAGAAACACCGGAACCAGTTGACGTTTTTCTTTTGGAAACTAACGAAGAGTCACCATTAGAGGCAAAGGAAGTGGCAAAATTAACGCAGGAAGACTCTGTTCTGGGGATAATTGTGGAATGGACTCGAATAGGATGGCCAGCTCACTGTCCAGCAGAAAAATTTAGGCCATACTTCAATAGGAGAAATGAATTATCCCTACATAGAGAGTGTCTCCTGTGGGGAAATAGGGTAGTAATACCACCCGTTCTACAGAGGAGAACAATGGAACAGCTTCATGAAACTCACCCTGGAATTGTACAAATGAAGGCAATTGCTAGGAGCAATGTGTGGTGGCCAGGAATGGATAAGGCTATAGAGAATAGGGTCGAAAGATGCGAAAATTGTCAACTGGTGCGAAATAATCCTAAACCGAGCCCAGTTCACCCTTGGACGGCACCAGTTAAACCATGGTCACGCATTCATATAGACTATGCAGGTCCATTCCATGGGAGAACGTTTCTAATAGTTGTTGATTCAATGTCTAAGTGGCCGGAGGCCACCATCATGGATCACTGCACGGCAACAGCTACAGTGCGAGTGTTAAGAGATCTGTTCGCTGTTCATGGTTTGCCCGACCAGGTTGTTTCGGATAATGGTCGCATGTTTGTGGGTCATGAGTTCCAGGAATTTTTGAGGATGAACGGAATAAGGCATATAACATCGGCTCCCTACCACCCACAGACAAACGGACAGGCAGAAAGAGTGGTACAATCACTCAAACAGCTAATAAGAAAGAATGGATGGGAGAACATATCGGTTACGCTGCCACGCGCTCTGTTTGCAATGCGGACTACACCTCATGGAACAACTGGACTAACACCAGCTGAGCTACTAATGGGTCGCAGACTGACCACAAGAATGAACCGGTTGCACCCTAAAGAAAGTGAAGATAACGAAAATGGAAAAAAAAACTTCCAAAATAGGTTCAAGTCCCAAGAGAATGTGTATGCACGTAAATATAATGGAAAGGGAAAGTGGGAACCGGGGAAGATAAAGACAGTACTTGGACCCAGGAACTACGAGGTAATTATGGAAAACGGAGTGACAGCAAAAAGACACCAGGACCAATTGATGAGAAGAGTCAAGGAAGAAGTATCGGAGGATGTGGAGAAGAAGGAGGAGTGTAACATCGAAAGAAGGGGGGAACCAATGAATGACCCAAACGAATCACCGGAAAGGCTGGAGGAAACACCTGGGCCAAGTAGACCAATAAGAAACCGGAGACTCCCCGAATACTTAAAAGATTGTGTAACAAATTGGGGGTGAGAAGATGTGGTGTTTTGCATAACAATAGTTATGTTTAGATAAATTGTCGAGATATGCAAATAAGGTTTTGCCTAGTGTTTGTTTGTTTGTGTTACTATGTTAATTATTTTAATATATATATATATCATTAAATTGTAAATAGTTCATTCAGTCATATTAGTGTTCATGAGGCAATAAAGGTTTTATCTCTCACTTAATGGATCTCGGTGACCTGGAGTAGTTGTAGAGACACAACACTATCCATCAAATTTTTATATATTCAAATATATTTCTATTATATTCATTATTTAAAATTTTAATGCTAAACAATATAGAATAATCAAGTTTCAACTATTTAAGCCATTCTCTTCCTAATAAAATTACCTGGATTTTTTCATTTACAACTATTAATCGTAAATATTGGTTGGCTTCTTTTACAAAAACATTTCTTTGATCTATAATCTCTATTGATTTACCACAAAAGGATTTTAATCTTAAATTTGTTGGAAATAATCTTTTACCTTGCCAATAATTCTTATAAATATCCTTAGGTATTAACGTAACTGGACTTCCTGTATCTATTGTAAAGCACAAAGAATAATCATCTACTGTTAAATTTATTGTGGCATCAGTTTCGCCCTGTACAGAATATATAGAGTCCTCCTGTACAAATTTACATCCCCACATTCTTTTACTAGCTTTGCAGACCCTACTTAAATGACCCAGTTTATTAAATTTTAAAACAAGTCTTTGTTCTATGAGGTAAAACAGATGCCACGTGTGAATGTCTTTCACCACATCTATAACACACAATTTTGCCTTTGCCACTTTGCCTGAAAGGCCTATACTGCGCCGTACTAATATTGCACTCACCCTTTTTATCATTTCAATTTACAGGGGATATCTTGGCCACAAATTTATCTTGTAATTCTCTTGTATTTATCTCCGCCAATCGAACGAGATCGCCACTGCAAAAACTTTATCCAGGGTGACATCGTCGTCCTCTTGTAGTAGCTTCTTTTGGAGGCTTTCCGACTTGATTCCAGCCACAAAACGGTCTCGCATCATGGTTCCCAACATATCGACGAAATTACAATTTATTGCCAAATGTTTCAATTCTCTAAGATATTCCTAAATTGATTCTCCTTCCTGTTGAATTCTCTTTAAAAATCTGCATAGCTGTGGTATCACTTTCTTCTTTGGATCCAAATTCAACTTAATTCTTTGAATGATAGTATCATAGGGTTGATCTCTCATTAGAACAGGAAGAAAATGTCGTTTCCCTGCTTCAAAGTTTCAGAATCTGCTAGCGAGGTAAAAATCAGCACTTTAATCTCCTCCTTCAAATGCCAAAAAAAAGCCTCAAATTTTTGTACAAAAAGATCGAAGTGTCCTCCACTGGGCTATAGCATCTAAAATATACTATTAACTTTGAACTTGTCATGCTGATCTTTTCTACTCCTTTGTTTTCTTGATCCAGATAGTTTAAAAGATTTAATCTTAACCCATTTTCCTATTTTTCCTCTCCATAATCCGAGAGTCAGATTTGTTTAAAAGATGTAGTTGTTATACTTGCATAGACGCCGTTTTCCTCAGCTTTTTACTGGCTCTGTAGATCGCGCATCCTCGTCGCCACTTTTGTTGTGTCGTAATTAGACGTACAAGAGCTCAAACTTGACCATGGCCAACAACAAATGTCCAATTTATATATACATATATTTTTACTTAATGAGGCTTTAAATAATACAGATAATATTCATCTATTTACATAAACAACGGTTAATATATAGCAAGAAGAGTAGAGGACTGAGCACAGATCCCTGAGGTACACCAGCCCATGTTCTTCGGTCCTTGGAAAATGTTCCATTGACCCAAACCTTTATCCTTCTTCCCCTTAAGAGGTCTGCAATCCAGAATAAGGTTTTTCCTCTTACTCCGATGTTGTGCAGCCTTTCAAATAATTTCTACACTCGATCAAAACCTGAGGTCATATCCAGGAATACGGCCGTTGTCTTCTTTGGCGGATTTTCCTAGAAATCTATTATTGACTGACAGAAGTAGAACAGTTTATCAGTTGTACAGTGTCTGG
Source organism: Cordylochernes scorpioides (assembly GCA_030710605.1). NCBI lineage: Eukaryota > Metazoa > Arthropoda > Arachnida > Pseudoscorpiones > Chernetidae > Cordylochernes > Cordylochernes scorpioides. The sequence goes on from CP092864.1 coordinate 95,438,783, forward strand.
ATCTTTAGGCAGTTTGGTAGAAGTTTATTTTATTATTGTTAGTGAGCCAGAATATGAGCCTAGAGTGGATAATTCTTTCTGTTATTTTACAAAGTATGCTGGTAAGAGCAATTGGCCGATAGTTCTTGCATTCCTTAGCATCTTTGTTTGGTTTCAGTATTGGCACTATAATTGATATCTTCCAATTCTTTGTTAGTTTACCAGTTTGCCATGGAATGTTCAGTATTCGTAGGAGTTGATTTTTAGCTACGTCTCCAAAGTGTTTAATCATTTGACCAAAGATTAGAGCATCTCTAGGTGACATCTTGGATTTAACTTTCCTATTGATGAATTTAGCTCATTCAGTGTGAAGTCTCTCGAGTAAATATCTTGTTGATGGTAATTTCTTGCTTGTTTAACTAACTTGTTTATATTATTTTTTAGAGTCCTGCCTTCATTCGTATAGCTGAGTCTGGAAGTGCTTGAAAGATATTCAGCAATTATGTCAGCCATCTGTTCGTTCTCGCTGTTCATATCGGTTAGAGTATTGGAGGATTAGTGTTGGTTTTGATTGTTTTATAACACTAATTATATTCCAGTGATGACTTTCCTTTTTTGGATCCATTTTTTTCGCAGAATTCTGCCCATTTTTCTTGTTTGAATATCCAAATTTCTTGTTCTATTTTATGACTAATTTCAATGAGTTCCTTTATGATTTCTTCTGTTTTATTTGTTTTAAGAAGTTTATTTTTATTGTCTCTCTCTGCAATCATTGCCTCGATATTGTGGTCTTTCCAGTAAAGTATTCACAGGTATTTACGTCTATCTCTAGGTATCGATACTTTTGCAGCTTTGGATATGTTCAAAGAGAATTTTTCCAATTTTTTGTCAATCGATCTGTGATTTAATTCTTCGTTGCACAGTTCTTCAAGCTTTTCTGTAAATTTTTTCCCAGTGTTCTTCTATTCCGTTGTAAATTCTCAATTTTGAATTTTAGGGTTGTTAAAATTGGTCTGTGGTCACTGATTGCACTTTTCAGAATTTTCCATTGTGTTGTGGGTGCGATGTTGTAATTTATCGCTGTGATGTCTATTGCGGATTCTGTGCCTGTGGACTTGGATAGATAGGTGTTCTTTTCGTTATTTAACGGCGTAGGGTCGAGGTCGGTTAGCATGTCCTCAACCTGCTGACCTTTGTTATCCTGGACAGGTGATCCCCAAGTTGGTCTTTCGGCGTTAAAATCACCAAGTATGATTGCGATATCCGAAAACGCCTCACTTAATGTCTCTATCAGGCCTGTATTGATGCTAGAATTATCGTGGTGATAAACATTTATGATTGGAATTGTTTTATCTGTAAGATAGATTTCTATTGCCTGAGTTTCTGTCGTGCCTCCTCTAGGCTTACTCTGATTATAGGCGATTTCCTTAAATTTGATTTCTAGAGTTTTAATCAAAACGGCAAGTCCTCCTCCGAATTTTCCCGGTCTGTCCATTCGTAGTGTTGTACAATCTTTGATATTGAATCTCAGATTCTGATTCATTTTGTCTCCTGAGGACAATTAATATGTACATTGTTGTCACAGAGAAGACAAGTCAGCTGTTCATTTTCCTCTGGGTACCATTTATATTGAGTTGTAGTAGGTTAAATTGTGTCCTCGTAGTAGATTTCTCATCATGAGCTCGAGCTGCAGCTCCTGACGCGGGGGTTACCCCGGATGCGGTAGTATTACTGGAGATATCAGTTTTGCTCTTCTTTTGAAAATGGGTGCCGTTGCAACGTCAAATATTCCAAGGGTCCATGGGGGACCGCAAGGAGGTGTGGTCGAACTTCTCACCTTCCACTTGGAATACCGTCACTACAGGATAAAGCACTCTAGGTGAATTTTCTAATTGTGATTCAGAATCTGCCACTGAAGCTTTACGAGCGTTTCGTTCCTTTAAATATATTCGAAGCGGTAAAGGACCAATGAGTTGCTACTCTCTAAAGCGATTGATTAAAAGTTTTGAGGAAACTGGATCTCTGGAAGCTAAACCTCGGAGTGGAAGACCATCTTCATGCAAGTCAGTGGCTGTTACGGTTTTGCAGAATGCTGAAGCTATTGAAACGTTATCCCCGTATGGAGAAGTAAGTGCTAGACAAGTTTCTCGACAAACGGGAATTTCGTATGGAACAGTTTCGAGAGAACACACATTTAGAATTTTTCTATAAAAATATCCTAACAAAATTCAAAGTTTTCACGAGTTGAAAGTCAGCGATTTTGAGATGCGTCAAAAATTCACTGCATGGGTTTTCCGGCAAATTGATATTGATGAAAACTGGCTGTCAAATGTTCTAAGAACAGATGATGCTCACTTTTATCTAAAGGGAGAATTTAACATTCAAAACTGCCTCATTTTGGCAACAGAAAACCCTAGAATTTTTACAGAAATACCACTTCATCAGCACAGAGTTACAGTTTTGTGTGGGTTCACTTCTTCTTTTATTATTGGGCCATTTTTCTTTGAAAAAATCAATGGAAGAACTTTTAAAACCGTTTTCGTAACTGGTGAACGTTATGTTCAACTTTTGAGAGAAAAGGTTATTCCCATATTGCAGGACAGACAAGCACTAAGCGAAATAACATTCATGCAAGATGGAGGACCTCCTCATATCTCCCGCGGTGCCAAACAATTGCTGAAGGATACGTTCGGTGGAATTCGTTGATAAGTCGCCACTTTATATACCAGTGGCCTCCAATATCACCAGACTTGACGCCTTACAATTTCGGTTATGGGGGTACATTAAGTCGCGTTTTTATCGATGCCGGCCTACCACATTGGCCATGTTGAAGGCTTCTATCAGATGGCACGTTTCATAAATTTCAACTATTTAATTGTGACCATTCTGTCATCTATCGTCTGCAGGCGGTGTTTGAGAATGAAGGGCGCCACATTGAGCAAGGATTGTGACCTAATACAAGAGAGAAGGCAGTTACCTCATGTGTTATATTTTGCAGCTCTTTGTTTTGGGTTATCGGAATAATAAATGCTGTCCTCACATCTTGACTCTTTTTTTTTCTGTAAACAGTAATTTTTTTGTTTGTCATTTGCCCACATTTTATATTATGTCGTGCAGGCCAAAGTGTTATAACTTCTCGAATAACACTGGTATACACAATTTTACCCCTTATGTTTAGTTTATCGCTTTTCGCTCATTAGAAGAAATAGCATAAGGAATAATCTCTCTACCCCCCCCGAACTTTAGATATTTTGCGCAAAAAATAATACAAAATGATTTTACTACCACGTTTTTCAACGCAAAAGGTCGATTTAAAAATGTTTTTTTTGAGGGGATACATTTTCAAAATTATGCACAGTATAATAAACAATAATAACATTTGACAAACCCATAGGATATTTGGAATAAAGTACGACAAATATATTTTGCCACTCCCCTCTATATTTCATTTTTGGATCATGACAAATATCCAGTTAAATAGTCATGTGTCGACAATTAGTCAAGAAACTATACATTCCTTATAGCACGAAATCCTATTAGTAGTGCCATCATAAATTTTGGTACTATATTAACATTTCAAAAATCGTGTATTGATATCAGTAGTTATTTTCAAACATTCAATTTATTTCACCAAACTTCATCTAAAATATAAATATTTTTGATACATGTTTTAATTTGCATATACCTATTTTACATATCTCAGATTGTATTTAAAATCGTTAACCATTTCTTCTAAATTTTGGCGAAATGGTGTTTTATTAATTTATCATTTGATATTATTAGGGTTCTTTCCTGGTATTCAAAAAGGAAAAATACGTGTCGTTCAGTTATATTTTTCAATTTATCAAACAATTTGGCCGCTGAATCTCTGATTCTGGTAGAGCGCCATCTAGCGAATAAAGTTGTAACTAAAATCAATTTCGAATTTTTCATTATTTGCCATAAAAAATCCCATTGCATCCTGAACACAATGGTGTTTACCGCATTGCTCTAGCGCAAATATTCGCGGAGTTATTAATTTTCAAAGTTGTGCGGGACTTTTGGATCACCCTGTATATTAACATTTCAAAAATCGTGTATTGATATCAGTAGTTATTTTCAAACATTCAATTTATTTCAAAAAACTCCATCTAAAATATAAATATTTTTTGCTACATGTATTAATTTGCATATACCTATTTTACATATCTCAAATTGTATTTAAAAATCGTCAACCAATTCTTCTAACTTTTGACGAAATGGTGTTTTATTAATTTATCATTTGATATTATTAGGGCTCTTTCCTGGTATTTAGAAAGGAAAAATACGTGTCGTTCAGTTATATTTTTCAATTTATCAAACAATTTGGCCGCTGAATCTCTGATTCTGGTAGAGCGCCATCTAGCGAATAAAGTTGTAACTAAAATCAATTTCGAATTTTTCATTATTTGCCATAAAAAATCCCATTGCATCCTGAACACAATGGTGTTTACCGCAATGCTCTAGTGCAAATATTCGCGGAGTTATTAATTTTTAAAGTTGTGCGGGACTTTTGGATCACCCTGTATATAAAAGAAATGCTGAACTAAATTTTTTTTATCGAAAACACAAAGTGCATAAAATGTTTGCAAAGTGGGTAAATTAAAACATTAATAATATATTTTTAAAATATTATGAAATTTGAAATAAATTATAATTTGAAAATGGGAAAATATTTTTTAAAAATGATATCATACAAATAAAACCTTTGAAGGCATTGAACTATATATATATATATATTGTTACACCTGCCTCGACCGTAGGTGCTTCTAAAGGTTTCTGATCAGCGTTCGCCATCTCATAAAATAAACCAGACCGCGTTCTCATAAAGCAAGCAACTATATTTTATTAATAATGAAAAAGTTAAACTGACTCTAGGAGATTTAGAGTAACAACGAACTAAACTCAAAAAAAAAAAAAAAAAGCTCTATCAACTAATTGTATCTCGCTCTTATATCAAAAGCCTTATTTACATAAATTTCTATTACCAATTATTTTATACTAATTTACATATTTTTACAAATATAACTATGCCGAGTGTGACACTTCTCCCTCCTCCGAAATGGTCGCGTCCTCGTGACCGTCTTCCATTCTCGCAAAGTAAGGCTTGATTCTGCTTATGTGAACTGTTGTAGGCTGTGTGCGGTTCCCAGGGTTATCTTCTGGCACGATGGAGTAGTTCACATCGGAAATTTTTTTCAGCACGATGTAGGGTCCGAAATAGCGTCTCAAAAGTTTCTCACATATTCCAGGTTTTCTTATTGGAGTCCACAGCGCTACTAAATCACCTGGTTCATAACCAGTTTGCCGATGTTTTTGGTTGTAATAATTAATCATCTTTTCCTGACTTTTCTCGGTATTAACTTTCACAATATCTCTCGTTCTCACGATTTTTTCATTCAACTTGCTCACGTACTCGTCACAATCCTCCGAATCGGGCTCAATGAAGATATTCGTGTCATCCATAATCGAGACCGATTCCCTTCCATACAAAAGGAAGAACGGGGAATATTTGGTTGTTTCTTGTATTGTCGTATTGTAAGCATGGGTTATGAATGGAAGTATCTCGTCCCAATTCCTTTGATCTACGTTCACGTACATGCTTATCATATTGATCAATGTTCTGTTTAATCGCTCTGTGAGGCCATTTGTTTGTGGGTGATAGCTTGTTGTGAGGCATGTTGAATTTGACATATCTTGGTTATTTCTTTCACCAAATTGCTCGTGAATTGGCTTCCTCTATCGCTAATCAGATACCGTGGGGCTCCATGTGTTTCAAAATAACATTTTCTGTCAGAAATTTAGCAACCTCCCTCGCTGTGGCATCGATGACAGCCTTCGTTTCCGCATATTTTGTGTAATAGTCGGTCAATACTATCATCCACTTCTTTCTGTTCTTCGTAGATGGCAATGGTCCCAAAAAGTCGATCCCAACTTTCTCGAAGGGATAATTTGCAGCAGGGATCGGATGAAGTAGGCCAGCAGGCAACTGATTAGAACCCTTCCTGCTTTGGCACAGATGGTAGGTCCTGACATACTCCACCACATCTTTCAGCATGGATGGCCAGAAATATTTATCCTTTAGACGGTGCATTGTTCTGGTCACACCTAAATGGCCACAGATCATATGATTGTGGTGCTCTTTTAAAATGTCCTTCCTTCTCACTCTGGGTACCACCAGCAGCCAGGCTCTTCCTTCTGGCCTCGGATTTCTTTTGTACAGACATCCGTTTTCTTCTTTAAAATTTTCAACAATCGATCGTTTGCCCTCCGTGTCACCGAGGCATCTCTTGATGGTTTCGATATATTCGTCGGAATCCTCGATGACTGGGTTGAAAAACAAACTATCATAGTTATCGTCAAAATCAGTTTCTGGTAATGAACCTCGTGAAAGACCATCTGCATCCAAATGTTTTTCCCCGGATTTATAAATTATTTCGAAGTCATATTCTTGTATTTTTAATGCCCATCTTGCAAGTCTACCTGTTGGATCCCTTAGGTTTCTTAACCAACACAACGCGTGATGGTCCGTCATAACTTTGAAGCGCCTTCCATATAGATAAGGCCGATACTTCGACATTGACCATACTAATGCCAAACATTCCTTCTCCGTTGTCGAATAATTACGTTCTGGCTTGCTTAATGATCGACTTATGTATGAAATTACTTTTTCTTGACCATTGATAGTTTGAACAAGGGTAGCACCTAGGCCAATATTTGATGCATCGGTGTGGATCTGGGTCGGTGCTTCTGGGTCAAAATGTGACAATATCGGGGGATTTGTTAGCAAAGATTTCAGAGTTATAAAAGCTTCTTCCTGATATTCTGACCAGATGAATGGAGAATCATTTCTTGTTAGTTTGAACAGTGGGTCAGCTATTCGCGAGAAGTTCTTAATGAATTTCCTGTAATATGAGCAAAGTCCTATAAATGACTGAATTTCTTTTGTCTTTGAAGGACGGGGAAAATCTCTAATCGCTTTAACATTATTATCTGCAGGTTTAATTCCATGTTTGCTTGTCACGTGACCGAGTATTTCAATTTCTCCAAATTCAAATCGGCACTTTTTCCCATTAAACCTCAGGTTCGATTCACGAAAGCACTTTAAAACAGCCTCAATCCTTCCGAGATGAGTGGTAAAGTCGGGACTGTATATAACAACGTCATCTGGGTAACAGAGGCAAAATTTCCATTTTATGTGTTTTAGTACATTGTCCATAATTCTTTCGAAAGTAGCTGGAGCATTGCACAACCCAAATGGCACAACATTAAATTCATATAAACCGTGGGATGTTGTGAAGGCCGTCTTCTTCTTGTCTTGTTCCTCGATCTCTACCTGCCAGTATCCCGATATCTATGGCCGTGAAATATCTAGATCCCTGAAGTGCGTCCATAACATCATCAATTCTGGGGATCGGATAAACATCCTTTACCGTTATGCTGTTCAGTTTCCTGTAGTCTACACAAAATCGCCAATTGCCAACTCTCTTTCTGACCAAAATAACCGGAAAAGCCCATGGACTAGAAGTGCCCTTATTACTCCCTCCTGGAGCATATCCTGAATTTGTTCTTTGATGATGTTTCGCTCCTTAGGGCTAACTCTGTACGGTTTGTGTTTTATCGGCTTCGCATTTTCTGTGTCAATTCTATGTTTGGCCAAATTCGTCTTGCCCAATTTTGATGAAAATAGATCACTGAATTTCGATAAAACTTGCCTTAATTCATTCTTTTGGCTTAATCTCAGGTCCTCGTTTATTTGAATTTCCGTCACCTTATCTTCCTCATCATCTTCTATATAATTAACCATGGTGGGAGGACTTGCGTAGCCCAAGGTCTGATTCTTCATTATTTTTAATGTTCGAGGATAAGGATTAGTTATCCATAAATCCGCTAATTTGTTTTTTAATGTGATCAGACATCTAGCAATTCTAAGCCCATTTGTAAGAGTTAGCTTTTCATTTGGTTCAACCACGTATTCGCCATCATTGGCCTTCACGGTTACCCTGACTAGTTTAACTCAAAGCTGAGGCACTACTTCATCCTGCTGATTGATTATTTTCCTGGGTGCTTCGTTCGAATCTTGACACTCGGTCACAATGTCATATTCCAAAATATCCCGTTTGCAATTTATTTTCGCATTTAAACGCCTGAGAAGATCTCTTCCAATTATTAATGGCCTCATATTGGATTCCAGAACTACAAATCTATGATTCAATGACTTTTCGTCAATTTTTATATCCATTGAAATGCTTCCCAATATATTAAGCCTTTTACCATCTGGACCAATACAATTTCCATTATAGGTTTCAATACGAACGCCAGTTTCGAGAGCAGTTCTTAAATCTACAATCGAGAGATCCGCGCCTGTGTCAACCAAGGCTTCCAATATTCCAATTTTATCAACATTCACATTTATTCGGCTTTTTGAATCCATCTCTGTGATCGCGCCTATTTTCGACATGCCCTGGTTGACTGGAACAGGCGCGCTTTCTAGTTTAAATCCTCCAACACCTCGAATCTGTTGCGAGTTGGAATGTTTGGTCTCTCAAACACATCGGCGTATACTTCTGGGCTCAGGTTCCGGGTGTTCAGAGGTTTTTTGTCATCAGACGGGCTGTCTAGGCTAGGGGGAACTTCCTCAACCATGCGAACATATTTTATTCTGCAATACTTTGCTACATGACGCGGTCTATTACATCTAAAGCAGATAGGTCGTTCTGTCCTCGGTTCTACCTCTATCATTCCGAGGTTTTCTATCATAAGTGTTGCCAGAAGGAGTTAGTCTATATGTATCCTTTTGAGTGGATCGGGGAAATGTACGCGTCTCCTGTGGGGGGAAGTAAGTTTGGTTTTGTCTTGGTGCTCCCATCATAGGCCTCGAGTAATTTTCAGTTTTATATGATTGAAACTCTCTTGGTTGCCTGTTCCATCCGGCATGATTAGTTTCTTTTTGAGAAATCCGATTCATAAATATTTTATTCTTCTCCTTTCGTTCCAGGTATTCCTTCTCGAACCCATTGATTCTCTTGCATGCCTCCAGAAGTTCGTCGATGGTTTCAGGGGGGTTGAGATATAGCGTCAGCGCGTACTCTTTCTTTAGACCTCCGATTACAAATTGTATTTTTCCATCTCTTCCATATTGGGCTGGACTTTGCTGCATTGAAGCAATATATCTTCAGCAAATCGCATCGCGAGTTCATTCCACCCCTGCATTCTGTTCAGTTTAAGCATCATCTCGTCCTTGTTCTCCAGCGACGCGAAGTCCTGGATGAGGTGAGTCTTAAAAAAATTTCCCAGGTGGCAAGATTGACCTTGTGGAATTCATACCAAGTTTTAGCAGGTCCGACTAGGTTCATGGCGGCGTAGCGGGTGATGATGTAATCCACCCAGCGATAAAGAAACCCAACTTCTTCCAGAGAAGTGATCCCTTGGCGTGGGTCTTCGTCTCCAGCATACTTCCTGATGTTCAAGCTTGGATTAAAGGGTATAGGGTCAAAACCGGCATCTCCACCAGTTGTTACACCTGCCTCGACCGTAGGTGCTTCTAAAGATTTCTGATCAGCGTTCGCCATCTCATAAAATAAACCAGATCGCGTTCTCATAAAGCAAGCAACTATATTTTATTAATAATGAAAAAGGTAAACTGACTCTAGGAGATTTAGAGTAACAACGAACTAAACTAAAAAAAAAAAAAGAAGCTCTATCAACTAAGTGTATCTCGCTCTTATATCAAAAGCCTTATTTACATAAATTTCTATTACCAATTATTTTATACTAATTTACATATTTTTACAAAATAACTATGCAGAGTGTGACAATATATATATATATATATATATATATATAGATTAACACAAAGCAACAACGCGCCATCTATACATATAAAATAAAAGGATTTAAAAGCGCGAATGTTTCTTTTATACATAAAACGAACCTCCACTGTCCTTACTGCGATGAAAAAATATATTGGGAGGTTGGGACAGTAGAGGTTCGTTTTATGTATAAAAGAAACATTCGCGCTTTCAAATCCTTTTATTTTATATATATATATAGATAAATATATATTTATAGAAAAATAGGGCGCCTCTCCCGTCAAATAAAACGTCAAAACCTGACGCCATCTTTTGACCGTCACCGCAACTAGCGGCCTCGGGTCGGAGACAAACACCAGCTTTGGCAAACTGAGAAGCGTCCACCTAGAGACCATGGTTTCGGGCGAATGGCCCTCGTCAGTCTAGAGCGGACTTTATTCCATGAGATCCACACGGGATCTAATGGAATCTTCACAATCTACCAAAGAGGTGTTTTGCTGGCAAGGTGGCTGGGCCAAATCTATGGCTAGAATATAGATGGAAAATTTGCCGCGAGGAAATTGATCTATAGAAGCATAGGGCGCCTCTCCCGTCAAAATAAGCGTAAAAACCTGACGCCCATTAGCCCGAAACCATGGTCTCTAGGTGGACGCTTTTCAGTTTGCCGAAGCTGGTGTTGTGGCTTTGTCTCCAACTCGAGGCCGCTAGTTGCGGCGACGGTCAATGGATGGCGTCAGGTTTTGACATTTATTTTGACGGGAGAGGCCCTCTATGCTTTTATGGATCAATTTCCTCCCGGCAAAATTTCCATCTATATATATATATGTAATATTGTTGCAATGTGCCGACGTATGGATGAACTGGCAGTCGTGAACGTGAGGCGAGTGTTGGTGTTCTTCTCACACGCGGACAACAAGAAGCAGAGGCAGGGCTAGATGTTAGCACATAGAGGGATCGGGGACAGCCCACGGGACAGAGGTAGAGGCCATGACACCAACTCCGATGCTTATCACCGAGACTTGGAGAGACAGACTGCGTGAGAGAGACAGCCTGAAGCGAACTGCCGAGCAACACCTCTAGAACATCTGCTGACCCTCTGTCAAAAACTTGTCTTGTTTTCAGGGAGGTCGTCAATAAGAAAGTCCCTCGGGACCTGCCCCACATGGGCGTTGGCATTTTCCTCCCCTCTGTCCAGCTGTCCCCAGCTGACCGCTTTTTGGATTTTTATTTAGACGTCACCATTTTTAGTTAAATACAAATAAGCGTGTACAGGTTATATTAATAAAGATATAGCATATATACAAAATATGGGGTGGTAGTAAATAGAAAGTGTCTTTATTATACAGTATAAAATATACTATATATATATGTGGTAACCGAGGGTCTCTCGCTGTGGTATGGTAACCGAAAGGGGCAAACCTGTAGTAACCGAGAGGGACAGTCAGGGCGTGGAGAGTTTTCCAGTACCTCTCTGCACCTTGGGAGACCTTTAACAGTTCTTATAGAGTACAGACAGTCGTGGCCGAGGCAGAGTGGAAAGCTTGGGAATGTCCATACACAAAAAACGAAGACACAGTTGCACTAGGAAAGTTCCGTGAACAGATAAAAGTTGAGCTAGGAGGGAAAGATGGAGATAAAAGAGTTCTTACTGGTCTACATGGTGGATGAGATGAACCTTGGTGACAACCGACGAGGGCTCACGCTGATGGTGAAGTGACTATATTTTTGGCTAGGGTGGAGGCCTTATATATCTTTGCCGAGAGAGGAAGTATTGCATTTCAGCAGATGCGACAAGAGCGTGGATCGTCTGGCGAAATTGTACACTGGCGCCGTCCTGATAGTTTCCTATCTATCTTTAGATGTTGTTTTGGGACTGCTACATCTGATTTTAGACGCTTTTGACTTCTACATCTCGCTTCAGCTCAACTCTTAATCTATTACAGAGTTTTATACATTTATCCTCAGTTTGTACAAAGTATATTACATATGATGATGTAATGACACATGTCAATAATGCGTATAATCATTTACAGATGTGTTTCTATTATACAACATGAAAATCATTTACAAATATTATACAATCTGAGATTGTTGGTTTAAATTACCATATATATATATATGAAAAAGCAATAGGAAAAAATAAAAGATAAGTGGGTCAGGTGTTGATATTAGGCGCTCTGCCATCTAAAAAGCATGTGCTCGCGGTCAGGAGATGCCTTTTTTATTTTTAATATATATATATATTATATTTTAAAAAAATAAAAAGATAAGATTTCTGTTGTTTTGGATCATATTGATGATTATGCTATGGTGGTGCAGTCGTGGTTGAATAATAGTCTTGATAAAATATAATGTCTTGATTAGTGATTTCTTTATTGAGCTGAGGAATGAATACAGATGAAAAACATAATTTTGTACAAGTACGGCCTGGCTTAAGGCGTAAGAATGATTAAAACAAAATATTATTTACATAATTACAAAGTTTTGGGTCGGCCAAACGGGGAAGAACAACAAAGAGTATTTATAGAGAAAGCGTGACCTCTGGCGGTCGATTTATACAGAGTATTTATATCTATGAAATTATAACCTTAAATAAAATATTTTAATATAACATTTTAAATAATATCTTATCATAACATTTACCCCCTGTGAAAAGAATAATATGGGTACAGAGAAAAGTGATAAAAATATAGTTTAAAAAATGGTAAAATGATTAGAAAGAAAATAACATCATATAAAGTATGAATGATGATAAAATGTTTGGGAGAAAGTGAAAAATAAAAATGTGATATTCCATAATCATATTGGTTTGTTCTCAACCAATAGAGACAGGAAATTACAAAACTTATAATGTGAATAATGATAACAAAAATGTGGTGAAGAGTGAAAATTTGGTTGATTGAAAATTGTGGTGAAGAGTGAAAATTGTGGTAAAAAATGAAAATTGGGGTTAAGATTGAAAATTGTGGTAAAGAGTGAAAATGTGATATTCCATAATCATATTGGTTTGTTATTAACCAATAGATTGGAAATAGACAAGAAAAAATGATACACATAATATTAAAAATGAGGAAGGCAAATAAAATGAGTAATAATTACAACAAAATATATAAATGAAAAATATAAATGATAGCATTGAAAATAAACATTATAAAAATAATGGCATGGGTAAAGGATAGGTGGCAACATTAATACATTGGGTGATTATAGGGGGAAAAAGGCATTAGTGAAAAAGCAATAAAAGGCAAGGGTAATATGTAAAAAAAAGGCAAAATGCAAAAACAAGGAATGAACATGTTAATAAAGATTAATGGTAAGAATGATCATTTGAGAGAAAAAGAAACAAGTTGAGACAAAGTTTATGTACAAAATGAAAAATGTGAAAACAAGGAATAAAGATGTAAAGATAAATGAATTAATGGTAAGAATAGAAAATGGTCATCTGAAGAAATAAGAATCAAGGTGGATAAAAATGAGTTAAAATTTACATATGTTTGTATCGCTAAATTTACATTTAGTTAGGTACGCTTTGAGATGTAAACTTAGGAAATAAGCAATGGGGGTTAAAATGCACATTTTGAAAATAAAAACGTGAAATGAGATGAAATAAGAAAATATAAAAATTACTAAAGTTAGGGATTTTAAGTATAAGATGGAAATGTTTGTGAAGCTATAAGGTATAGTGGTCATATGATAATCATTAGGAAATTCGGAAAATATTGTAAAAGGAAAATATGATAAACATTAAAGTTTGGCTAATTTTTTATAAAGATTAATGATGAGAGGAAGTAATATTAATTTGTTGTTGTTTTCCTGGCCGACTGTTTTAAATATAGAATTATAAAAAATGATATTTGTAAATGGTTTAAATTATTTGAAAAATTCAAAAACACATGGAATATGAGGTATATTTAGTAACTAATTATACAAAGGAAAATAAAGGTTTACAAGGATAAAGGTGTGGTGAAATTTAAAGGTCAAATCAACTATGATGAAATTGATATATAGAAATATGACAAAAGGGGTATATTTAAGCAAATAAGCGATTGAAAACTATTTAGAAGCATGGGTGAAAATTACAAGTTAAAATAAGGTAAACTGCGCAAAATGTTTAATACAAAGTACCTTGAAATGGATGATTCCGGCTGGAGTTGAATTCTCGGGAGATGGCTGGTGTTGGGCGGAAGATGTGATCGCTGGAGATGGAAGGGAGAAGGCTGCCTGGAACCTCTCGAGATGGAGATGGCCATGTTGGCCGCGGAGAAGGCCATGTCTGCCCGGAGATGGCCATGTTTGCTTTAAGATGGCTATGTTCGCTTGAATTGGTCTATGTTTGATTGAGGATGACTATGGTTGTTTGTAGGTGGTAAAAGTCATGACATATAGCATGTAAATATATTTTTTTAAATGTATGACTAGGAATGTAGATTTCTATTGAATGTATAAATTATTATGTAAATTTCCTTTTTGATTGTATATAACTTAGCCGTGTTGTTTAAATAAAGAGTTTTTTAGTAGAGCAAAGAGCTTTACGGGTGTAGCCGCTGGTTTTTGTCTTCCTTATTTTCTTTCTTGCTTGATCACCCGAGGCAGCCCAAACAATATCAAGACTTTGGGTAAAAGTTTGACTTGTTAAAGGAGGTTTCTTTAATTTTACCTCTCATACTTTAACATTTGTGGCGTTCCGGGTGGGCTGCGTGGGCTGGTCAAGCAGAGGAAGTATTAGCCTGCCGAGTAGCAGAGGAAGTATTGGCCTGCCGAGTAGCAGAGGAAGTATTGGCCTGCCGAGTAGCAGAGGAAGTATTAGCCTGCCGAGTAGCAGAGGAAGTATTAGCCTGCCGAGTAGCAGAGGAAGTATTGGAGCCTGCCGAGTAGCAGAGGAAGTATTGGAGCCTGCCGAGTAGCAGAGGAAGTATTAGCCTGCCGAGTAGCAGAGGAAGTATTAGCCTGCCGAGTAGCAGAGGAAGTATTGGCTTGCCGAGTAGCAGAGGAAGTATTGGCCTGCCGAGTAGCAGAGGAAGTATTGGCCTGCCGAGTAGCAGAGGAAGTATTGGCCTGCCGAGTAGCAGAGGAAGTATTAGCCTGCCGAGTAGCAGAGGAAGTATTGGAGCCTGCCGAGTAGCAGAGGAAGTATTAGAGCCTGCCGAGTAGCAGAGGAATTATTGGAGCCTGCCGAGTAGCAGAGGAAGTAGGAGAGCCTGCCGAGTAGCAGAGGAAGTAGGAGAGCCTGCCGAGTAGCAGAGGGAGAGTGAGAATCTGCGGAGCTCAAGGGTTTAAAGGAGCTCAAAAAGCCCTTTGTTAAAGGTTTAAAGGAGCTCAAAAGGCCCTTTGTTAAAGGTTAAAAGGAGCTCAAAGGAAAAGTGAAGCTCAAGGTTTAAAGGAGCTCAAAAAGCCCTTTGTTAAAGGTTAAAGGGAGCTCAAGGGAAAAGTGAAGCTCAAGGTTTAAAGGAGCTCAAAAAGCCCTTTGTTAAAGGTTAAAGGGAGCTCAAGGGAAAAGTGAAGCTCAAGTAAGGATAAAAAAGTTGAAGAGGCTCAAGTAAGTATAAAGAAGTTGAAGGAGCACGAAGGCAAAGAAGTTGAAGGAGCTCAAAGGCAAAGAAGTTGAAGAAGCTCAAGGGAAAAGAAGTTGAAGAAGCTCGAAGGCAAAGAAGTTGAAGGAGCTCAAAGGCAAAGAAGTTGAAGAAGCTCAAGTGAAAAGAAGTTGAAGAAGCTCAAGATAAATCTAGAAAGACAACACTAAAGCTAGCGAGGTGGAATGGAGGAGGTGAACAAGAGACGTCGTAGGGCGGTGAGAGGTAACTTTACAAAATTAATTAATGATTTAAATATTGAACTGAAAGAGCCTTCAATTGATAGTATAAGGGTGGATGCAAAATTCGATAGGATAGAGGTTCTCTATGTTGAACTTACGAATCTAAACGAGCTATGCCAGTCAGTCATATTAGCCAAAGATGAGGCTACTGACGAAGAGGTCGATAGGGAATTTGAGGAGTGTGAAATTTACATAATGGAAAGATTTTATTTAAAGGCTAGAATTCGCGTTATGCGTGAGCGGGAAAGGGATGCTCAGGCCAAGACTTCTCAAATTCCACCAGGGGCGTCTAGTGCCTCTCCGAATTCAGATACCGATAATCAGAAAGTTATCAAACTTCAGACTACTTCTACGTCTCTATCGAAAAGCCTGGAAGAGTCTATGAAAGATGAAATTGAAGGCGTGGAAAAAGAGGATTCTGTAAAAACTGCTAGAGCTACGGATGTAAAGCCTGCTCTAGCTAAAGCTAGAATGCTAAAGGAAGCTTGTTCTGCTCCCTCTATAATAGATATCCAATATGAGGGCAAAAAAGGTGCTGTGAGTGCTATTAAAGAAAAGGGATTGAATGCGGCAGTTGAAGGCGGTGAAAGGAAGGAAACAGAAGCGGCAGTTAAATGCAATGAAGTGAAGGATTCTGAAACTGCAGTTGATAGCTTTGTAGGTGTGAAGGAAGCTGAGGCTAAAGACAAAGCAAAGGAAGCGGAAGCAAAACCCGATAAAGTGAATTCTAAAGACGGAGATAAGGGAGATGAAGTAAAATAATCTGAAGGTCAAAAAGCAGGAGATGAAGGCGACGGAGTGAAGAATTCAGAAGCGAAGCCTAAGGACGAAGGAAGGAAGGATTCTGAAGATCAGCCTAAGGGCGACGGAGTAAAGGATGCTGAAGCGAAGCTTAAGGGCGACAAAGTAAAGGATTCTGAAGCGAGGCCTAAGGGAGAAGGCGTAAAGGATTCTGAAGCGAAGCCTAAGGGCGATGGAGTGAAGGATTCTGGAACGGCAATTAAAGGTTATGAACCGGTGAACAATTCTAGAGCAGCAGCTGAAGGCGCTGATCAAGTGAAGATTTCAGATGATGAAACTGAATCGATTGATGATAATGAGGAAAGAGTTGTCAAAGTTCCAGCATCGAGGAAATTGGTGAAAGCAAGACTAACTGGAGATACGGAATTTAAGATAAAGGAAAGCGCAAAGTCTCTTACGAAGGAGGAAACTGCTAATGAAAAATGTGAAGATGCAAATTTAAAGAATAAGGAAGATTCTGAAGCTGAGTCCAAAGGCGATAGAATAGGGGATTCGGAAGCTGAAACCAAGGGTAATGGAGTAAAGGATTCTGGAACAGCAATTAAAGGTTATGAATCGGTGAACAATTCTAAAGCAGTAGCTCAGGGTACTGATTCAAAGGTGGAAGAAAAGCTAGATGTAGAAGAGGGTACCGATTCAAAGGTGGAAGAAAAGCTAGATGTAGAACAGGGTACTGATTCAAAGGTGGAAGAAAAGCTAGATGTAGAACAGGGTACTGATTAAAAGGTGGAAGAAAAGCTAGATGTAGAACAGGGTACTGATTCAAAGGTGGAAGAAAAGCTAGATGTAGAACAGGGTACTGATTCAAAGGTGGAAGAAAAGCTAGATGTAGAACAGGGTACTGATTCAAAGGTGGAAGAAAAGCTAGATGTAGAACAGGGTACTGATTCAAAGGTGGAAGAAAATCTAGATGTAGAACAGGGTACTGATTCAAAGGTGGAAGAAAAGCTAGATGTAGAACAGGGTACTGATTAAAAGGTGGAAGAAAAGCTAGATGTAGAACAGGGTACTGATTCAAAGGTGGAAGAAAAGCTAGATGTAGAACAGGGTACTGATTCAAAGGTGGAAGAAAAGCTAGATGTAGAACAGGGTACTGATTCAAAGGTGGGAGAAAAAATTATTGATCCAAAAGATTGGTTGAGTGAGGGGTTCATTGAAGGAGTCAATGAAAATCCACCTGAGGTGGAAGGACACTATTTGCCCCGTCACCTTTTGTTTAAGAGTGAGTCCAAAACGACGCCTATACGGCCGGTATTTGACGACGCTTCCAGTAGAAGACACAACGGACTCTCCTTGAGACGATATTTAAAAAAAGATACCCAATCTACTGAGGAGAATTCCTGAGATAGGGATTAAACTTCGGGAAAATAAGTTCGGAGTTTTGGCCGACATGAGGAGATATTTCCAGGTGATGGCCATCAAGGAAAATGATTGGGACTACCTCCGATTCCTTTGGAAGAGGAAGATGGACGCTTATGGGGTAATCTCCGGTGGTGTGTATGGAGAGGGTGCCGCAGTGTGCCGAGGAGAAGATGGTTTTCCTGGATAAGAGCCTGGGCTCCCTGCAACGGTGTCCCACCTACCGGGATCCCCCATCACGGTGGAATTGATTTTTTCTTTCTTGTTTTACAAAAAAGAAAGGTGGGGGTATGTTAAAAGTCATGACATATAGTATGTAAATATCTTTTTTAAATGTATGACTAGGAATGTATATTTCTATTGAATGTATAAATTATTATGTAAATTTCCCTTTTGAATGTATATAACTTAGCCGTGTTGTTTAAATAAAGAGTTTTTTAGTAGAGCAAAGAGCTTTACGGGTGTAGCCGCTGGTTTTTGTCTTCCTTATTTTCTTTCTTGCTTGTTCACCCGAGGCAGCCCAAACAATATCAAGACTTTGGGTAAAAGTTTTACTTGTTAAAGGAGGTTTCTTTAATTTGACCTCTCATACCTCAACAGTAGGTGACTATTTTTTGATGGAGAAGGCTATTTTTGATTGGAGTAGGTTATGTTTGATTTGCATAATTTAAAATGAGCTATGTTTGGTTGTGGAGAGATATGTTTGTTTGAATTGGGCTATGTCTTTTTAAAGTAGGTTGAGCTATTTTTGGTTGAAATGAACTATTTTTGATTGGGAAAGCTATTTTTGATTGGAATATTTGCATATTTGAATTTGGAAAATTTTTCTTTTGTTCACAAGTTTCTGATATCCTGTCGACTAATATTATATAAAAAAAAAATAAAAAGATAAGATTTCTGTTGTTTTGGATCATATTGATGATTATGCTATGGTGGTGCAGTCGTGGTTGAATAATAGTCTTGGTAAAATATAATGTCTTGATTAGTGATTTATTTATTGAGCTGAAGAATGAATACAGATGAAAAACATAATTTTGTACAAGTACGGCCTGGCTTAAGGCGTAAGAATGATTAAAACAAAATATTATTTACATAATTACAAAGTTTTGGGTCGGCCAATCGGGGAAGAACAACAATGAGTATTTATAGAGAAAGCGTGACCTCTGGCGGTCGATTTATACAGAGTATTTATATCTATGAAATTATAACCTTAAATAAAATATTTTAATATAACATTTTAAATAATATCTTAATATAACATATGTAGGGTTCCAATTAAAAAGAACGAGTAAGAATTAACACGAGGAGATCTATGACATTCGAAAACCTAACTTTATTACTCTCTTGACCTATATATACACATCGCGCTTCACGCGGACATGCAAATCAACCATCCTTTTTAAAGAAACAAAAGGTAAATTTGCAGAATATACAAATATACAAAATAAAACAATACAATGCAAATATCCCAAGGTATGCTACAGACTTCCCCCCCATGACCTCTCATCACTCCTGTGATGGGACTCCTGGTGGTCTATGATGAAATTTAATGATGTTGGTGATGTGGGCACTCTGGGTTCCTCGTTCTGATTCATAAAGTACATATTTAACACAGCCGTCCACTATCTTTACATCAGTAACGACATGAGGTCCAGTCTGCAGTCGCTGTTTACCTGTGTATTGGTGTTTCACCAGAATCGAATCTCCAGGTTTGACATCAGCAGGTCTTCTTCGATTTCGGTTGTAATAATATTTAGTGCGCAGACGGTATTTATGGCGCTGTTTGTCATTATTCTCCGTTTCAATTCTAAGGAGTTGTAAGCCCAATTCCTCGTCAGCAGGCACTACCGGCACTGTTCCCTTCCATTTATACTATGGAGAGCATCCCAGATAGGTATTATGATGTCGATTGTGATAATGGACGGCTGCCTCCAAGCAACATTTCCATCCTTCAGGGAACTGTGGGTAGCATTCCATGAAGGTCTTAATTTCTGAATCACTCTCTCGGCCAGACCATTTCCCGCAGGGTGATAAGGACTGGTATGAAGAAACCCGATTTCCTTCTCCTGCGTCCAGTTGTAAAATTCCCCTCGAGTAAAGGAGGTACCTCTATCGGAAATAATTTTCTTTACATTTTTAAGAATGGGATGGTCCGCAAAGTATTCCTTTAGGGCTTTACCCGACTGTTTCATACTTTTAGCGTATACAATCCGAGTGGCTTCATCAATCACTACTAAGAATGACTGGGTAGAGGCATTGGAATCTGATTTCTTTTTGAGTTCTGCGAAATCAACATGAACCGTATGAAAGGGAACATGAGATTGAACAGGCAAACTCATCTGGTCAGAGGTAGATCTATATTTGGCCTTTACCTTTTGACAGGTGGAACACGATTGGACATAAAGTCGAATGTCCCCCTTCATATTTCGCCACCAAAATCGATTCTTAATTGTATAATAAGTCCTCCAGAATCCCGAGTGGCCACCGGATTTCGGATCATCATGATACAAGCCGAGAATGCTAGGAACCTGTTCAGGAGTCACCAAATAAGACTTTCTCTGTTCGTCGTATTTCAGCTCTAAAGCTTTATGCTTCAACCAGAACGTCTGTTCATCAGACTTGTCTGGGACGCTTACACACAATCGTGACAACGCGTCGGCGTCCCTCAGTTCCTTTCCCGACCGATGATTTATTAGGATATTAAAGGAGCGCAGAAATAACTGCCACCTGGCTAAACGGTCTCTAAGTTCTCCACAACTTAAAAGTTGAGTTAAGGCTCTGTGATCAGTATGTACCACAAAAGGGCGACTCTCCAAGTAGGAACGAAAATGTTTCACAGCCTTTAATACCGCCAAGCACTCTTTCTCGGTAACGGAATAATTTTGTTCGGCTTTTGTAAAGGTGTAGGAGTAATAGCTAATTACCCGAAGTTGTTTACATCTTTTTTCTTGGAGGTCCCTTTTTTATAAAATGGCTCCAGTTCCATAGTAGCTGGCATCCGTTTATAGCTCGAATGGCAATCTCCCATCAGGAACCCTAAGCATTGGTTCCTCAGTAATAAGTGTGATAAGTTTTTGGTAGGCCGTCTCGCATTCAGAATCCCATTCGAAGGTTACATCTTTTCCTTTTAATTTGTCAAATGGTCTTACTATGTGAGCATAATCATTTATAAAGGCGCGGAAATGATTAGTCAATCCGGTGAAACACTGTAAGGACCTCAAATTGTATGGACGTTTCATATTTCGAACCTTTTCGGTAACTTCAGACCTTATTTTCTTTGTGTCTCCATCAATAACTCTCCCTAATAAGTCTATGCGAGGGACGCAAAATTGACATTTATCAAGATTTAGCACTAGGCCTGCAGTGTTCAGTCGTTCAAGAATTCTATGCGTCAAAATGGAGCAATCCTCCTGAGTGTAGCCACCACAACAGATGTCATCGATATAAGCTACCACCTTATCACCCAGTAGGTCTCCTAGAATTGTAGTCATTATTCTCTGGAACTTAGCTGGAGAATTCTTCCATCCAAACTGAAGCTTTAGAAACTCGTAATGACCAGATGGAGTTACGAAGGCAGTGTATTTTCTGATACGCCAAGTTGCAAGAATCCATCCTTCAAGTCGAGCTTTGAGAAAAAACGACATCCTCCGAACACATTAATAATGTCGTCTATTCGAGGAAATGGAAAAGGATCTAAAAGTGTTTCATCGTTAATCCTTCGATAGTCGACACATAATCGATAGTCTCCATTCTTTTTTGGAATTACTATGCATGGAGATGCAAATGCCGAATTAGATGGTCTAATTATTCCTTCGCTTAGCATCGATCTAATTTTCACATTTAACCAGTTTCTTTTGGTATTCTCCAATTGTTACGGCTTTGCACTGACAACTCGAAAATTTTCTTGCAGTCCAAAGTCAACTTCAAATTTTGAAATTATTGGAGAAGTCCTTTTGCAAAGGCTGGGGTATTTGGCCTCGACATCTCTCCTGGTAACGATGTTCGGGCCAGTTTCAGAAAAGAAACTGATCTGATCTGTAAAGAAGTCCCACTTCACTTTCAGGGATTTTAACGTAGGCTTACCAATTAACAGATCAAAGGGCATATCTGGGAGGACAATGGCCTGGATTTCGATTGACTGTTCCCCAGCCTCCAAAACCAGATCACTGGCCTCGGTAGCAGTGAATTTACTATGGTTGATTATGTTTATTAAAATCTTCGTAGGGTATGTTTTCCACCTGTTTTTATGCACTAAATTTCTATGTATCAGGTTGAGAGAAGAACCGCTGTCCAGATAGGCCTTTACCAAGTGAGAGTTTATAGTCACATCAATGAAGGAATGGGGAGAATCGCAGATTGAAAAAATGGTCGATTCTGACCATTGGGCCGGAGAACCCATACTCGTCAGTTTTTTCGACAAGAACGAAACATTTCTATCATTCGCCGCCTGGAGTAACCCCGTGTTACTAGACTCAGTAAAATGATCTGGTGTGATCTCGACTGTGCCAAGAGTTCTTGCAGATGGCCTGGATTCAGAATAATTCTTTTCCGATATAGGCCTGATGTTCTTCAGGAGTTTGAGTAGATCCTGCTTGCATTCAACACCTGCCGTGGCCAGTTGCTCCTGCATATACTGGGGAAGTCCGTGGATTATCCCAATAATCAATAATTCCTCGCTAAGGCCCGACATACCAAGTCGCATCTTTCTCTGCTTCTGGTAAAAATATTCCATCAAGGATCCTCCTCGATATCTCCAATTAAAAGCACGGTTGTAACTCACAATGGGATTTTCGTTAAAAGAACACATGAATTCCTGCTACCAATCCTTCCAACAATATTCCTCTTCATCCTGGAATTTGTTGTCGAACCATAACAATGCCGTTCCTGTCAGATAGGATCGCATCCCATTGATTCTAGCCTCGTCTCCAACCCATCCATTGTTTCCACAAATGTCTTCATATACTTTGATACAAATCTTAGGATCAGCATTTCTTCCATCAAAGGTAGCCACATCCATTCTGATTGGCCTACCTACCCTGATTCCACTCACATTTCTAAGAAGCAAGTCCATCATTAAGTGCTGCTGATTCGCCATCGCCCTTATGAGGCTTTCCATGGTCGAATCCTTCACTCCGTCGCCCTTAGGCTTTGCTTCAGAATCATTTACTCCGTCGCTCTTAGGCTTCGCTTCAGAATCCTTCATTTCTTCATCCTGCATGTCTTTAATATCATCCATTTCGTTTTTTAGGTTTTCATACTTAACAGCTTCTTCCTTACTTAAGCAATCCTGCCGGCTGCGCCATGTTGTAGGGTTCCAATTAAAAAGAACGAGTAAGAATTAACACGAGATCTATGACATTCGAAAACCTAACTTTATTACTCTCTTGACCTATATATACACATCGCGCTTCACGCGGACATGCAAATCAACCATCCTTTTTAAAGAAACAAAAGGTAAATATGCAGAATATACAAATATACAAAATAAAACAATACCATGCAAATATCCCAAGGTATGCGACAACATATATATATATAGAAGCAATGGGCGCCTCTCCCGTCAAAATAAACGTCAAAAAACTGACGCCATCTATTGACCCGTGTGGATCTCATGGAATAAAGTCCGCCCTAGACTGACGAGGGCCATTAGCCCGAAACCATGGTCTCTAGGTGGACGCTTCTCAGTTTGCCAAAGCTGGTGTTGTGGCTTTGTCACCGACCCGAGGCCGCTAGTTGCGGCGACGGTCAATAGATGGCGTCAGTTTTTGACGTTTATTTTGACGGGAGAGGCGCCCATTGCTTCTATGGATTAATTTCCTCCCGGCAAATTTTCCATCTATATTCTAGCCATAGATTTGGCCCAGCCACATTGCCAGCAAAACACCTCTTTGGTAGATTGTGAAGATTCCATTAGATCCCGTGTGGATCTCATGGAATAAAGTCCGCCCTAGACTGACGAGGGCCATTAGCCCGAAACCATGGTCTCTAGGTGGACGCTTCTCAGTTTGCCAAAGCTGGTGTTGTGGCTTTGTCACCGACCCGAGGCCGCTAGTTGCGGCGACGGTCAATAGATGGCGTCTGTTTTTGACGTTTATTTTGACGGGAGAGGCGCCCATTGCTTCCATGGATTAATTTCCTCCCGGCAAATTTTCCATCTATATTCTAGCCATAGATTTGGCCCAGCCACATTGCCAGCAAAACACCTCTTTGGTAGATTGTGAAGATTCCATTAGATCCCGTGTGGATCTCATGGAATAAAGTCCGCCCTAGACTGACGAGGGCCATTAGCCCGAAACCATGGTCTCTAGGTGGACGCTTCTCAGTTTGCCAAAGCTGGTGTTGTGGCTTTGTCACCGACCCGAGGCCGCTAGTTGCGGCGACGGTCAATAGATGGCGTCTGTTTTTGACGTTTATTTTGACGGGAGAGGCGCCCATTGCTTCTATGGATTAATTTCCTCCCGGCAAATTTTCCATCTATATTCTAGCCATAGATTTGGCCCAGCCACATTGCCAGCAAAACACCTCTTTGGTAG
This sequence comes from Cordylochernes scorpioides, assembly GCA_030710605.1. Lineage (NCBI taxonomy): Eukaryota > Metazoa > Arthropoda > Arachnida > Pseudoscorpiones > Chernetidae > Cordylochernes > Cordylochernes scorpioides. Next base: position 95,463,097 of record CP092864.1, read on the forward strand.
ATTGTGAAGATTCCATTAGATCCCGTGTGGATCTCATGGAATAAAGTCCGCCCTAGACTGACGAGGGCCATTAGCCCGAAACCATGGTCTCTAGGTGGGCGCTTCTCAGTTTGCCAAAGCTGGTGTTGTGGCTTTGTCACCGACCCGAGGCCGCTAGTTGCGGCGACGGTCAATAGATGGCGTCAGTTTTTGACGTTTATTTTGACGGGAGAGGCGCCCATTGCTTCTATGGATTAATTTCCTCCCGGCAAATTTTCCATCTATATATATATATATATATATGAAAAAACAATAGAAAAAAATTAAACGGTCAGGTGTTGATATTAATATATATATAAATATATATATAGAAGCATAGGGTGCTTCTCTCGTCAGAATAAACATCAAAATCTGACGCCATCTATTGATCGTCGCCGCAAACTAGCGGCTTCGGGTCGGTGACAAAGCCATTTCCATCTATATATATATATATATTACGGCCTACCTAAAATGCATAAACCCAATATCCCATTACGACTAATAGTGAGCTATGCTGATTCTCCTCTTTATCCTCTCACGAAATTTCTATCTTCAGTCATCTCTCCATTCCAAAAGCAACTACCTCACACAGTCCCCAATCCCATAGTAGCTGTTGCAGCTATATATAAAAACCGTTCAAATATCAAATGACAGCAGGATGGTTTCCTTCGATATAGAATCTCTCTACACCTCAATCCCGCACGATGAAGCACTCCTGGCCCTCCAATCATTTCTTGAAATCCACCCAGAAATAGTTCTTTCCCTCTCTAAAGAAACATTAATAGATTTAATCAAACTTTGTTTAGACAATAGTTATTTCAGTTTCAAAGACAGATTCTTCCTGCAAATTAAAGACCTACCAATGGGCAACTCGATTTCATCTGCATTAGCCAACATATTTATGAACGAAATAGATGAACAAATAATTAATTCAAACCAATTTAATATAATGTTATGGCTACGATATATTGATGACATTTTTTGTCTAACAGAAATAGACATTCACAGCTTCATACGCTTTCTCAATAGTGTCAAACCTTTTTTAAAGTTCACATATGAAAAAGAAAGCAATAATTCCCTAGCCTTTTTGGATATCCAGCTTAAAAGGAATCAATATAACATCGAAACTTGCATTTACAGGAAACCCACTCACACCGGAAACTACACTGTGTCCAAAAAATAAGAAACCTTTGTTTTTTAATGATATGTTTTAAAATATACAACGCTAAAAGCTAAAAAGTAATTTAATTTGGTAATTCAAGTCGTAGAATTTATTTATTGCAACCATTCGATTCGGTAAAATTGAAAATATGCAATTTTTGCATGTCTTTATAAGTGTGCTATTTGGCGTGTCGTTTACCCCATCTAAGAATTGTCCAATTATAATTTTATTTAATCTTTAGTTAATTATGAGTTTACGAAAAATTTTAGCCGATGATTTAAAATGGAGAGCTGTTGGAAGAATGGAGGCAGGGCAATCACAAGTTGAAGTAGCAAAATGGCTAAATGTGAATAAATCTGTGGTCAGCAAAATATGGAAACAGTTCATTGAGATAGGAACTATCAAAAGAAAAGAAGGTTCTGGTGGAAAAAAAAAGCTACCTCTGAAGACCGTTATCTGGTCGTAACTGCCAAGCGCCATAGGGAGATTACAGCTATTCAACTCTCTAATGAACTCTCAAGTGCTACTGGAACAAAAATTTCAAGACAAACTGTTTACCGAAGGCTTCACGAAGGTGCTCTTTATGCAAGACGACCAATGGTCTGTATCCCTTTAACCTCTGCTCACAGGAGAGCCCGCTTGAATTGGTGCTTTGAACATCACGCCTGGACTCATGATCAGTGGGCCAATGTTCTCTTCAGTGACGAGTCAAGATTTAGTTTAAACACAGATTCTCGACGAGTTTTCATCTGGAGGGAGCCTGGAACCCGCTATGATCCCAGTAACATCAGAGAAATAGACATTTTTAGAGGGGGCAGTCTCTTAGTCTGGGCTGGCATCAGTTCTAGCAAACGCACACCCCTCCACATTTTTTCTGGGGGCACTTTAACTGCCCAAAGGTACAGAGACGAGATCCTTGAGCCCTATCTAAGACCTTATAGAGATCAAATTTGGTCATAATTTAATTTTTATGGACGATAATGCTCGTCCGCATAGGGCTAGGCTAGTCAATGAATATCTCCAGAGTGAGAATATTCGAAGGATGGATTGGCCAGCCAGATCTCCGGACCTGAATCCAATAGAGCATGTGTGGGATGCTCTAGGGAGGCGTATTGGAGCTCGTCACCCCTCTCCCAGAACCCTCGTTGAGCTAAGAACTGCTCTATTGGAGGAGTGGGGTTTAATACCCCTGGACCTCATCCAAAGCCTGGTAAACAGTATGAGGGCTCGCTGTGAGACCTTTATAGCTGTTAGAGGTGATCATACTCCCTATTGATATCTTATTTCTTTAAGATCTGGAACCTTAGCTTTGGGTATGTTGGTAATAATTTGCATATTTCATAATTTCAAATATTTTTTAATTTTCATATAGCTAGTCAAATTCTCCATAGTTAGAACTATTTGTATACTAAATTTTATATTTGTTAATAAATTAGCTTTTGAGAAATTTCAATATTGGTTAAGTTTCTAATTTTTTGGACACCAGTGTATTTTAATTTCAGCTCCTTTGGTCCTATACATAACAAAATAGTTGTAGTGACATCTCTTTCTAAAAGAATAGAAACACACCATTCAAATAGAAATAGTGAAACAGAAGAAAGAAATAGAATTTTCAAAGAATTAATAAATAATAATTATCCAAGAAAAATTATTGAAAAACATTTTTATAAACAGAGATATATACCTTCAAATAATAGTCGTGATCAGTCTCAAAAAGATATTGCTCTATTCCATATAGCTACGGTTCGGAGAGAATTGCCCGGATTTTAAAGAGATATAATATAATTACAACATATCAATATGCACAAAATTTACGACAAATTTTACGCCACTCAGATACAAAAATATTTCAAAGCAAGAAAATACAACCAATGTAATTTACAAAATTCCCTGCCAGACATGTCAAGCTACATACATCGGAGAAACAGGTAAATCACTTAAAGATCGTATCAATCAACATAAAGCAGCTTTAAAAAACTACAAACCATTATCCCTACTAGTATACCACTACCTAAACAATAGCCATATACCAGATTTCAAACATACCACAATTATATACAAAAATATAACAGAAAAGCATAGTAGACTGTTTTTAGAAAGTTGGGCTTCTGCCGAAGATAAACAGAGTATAAACAGAGAAAATTTGATTTTCCAGAAATTTATAAAGAATTCTTAATTATTTATAAATAACTATGTCCGTCAAGTAGCTTTTATTTTCAATTACTTGAGGAAATATCACACATTAGTTAGTTCCACATTATATAGAATTTATAAAGTTTGTGTGGGCATTTCTTGAGGCTCAATTATTACAACTTTGAATAATTAAACAATTTATTTTTCTTCACACATATTAATTCAATATCTTATATCTAAAATGTCTTTATATACAAAGTTTGTTTACAATTCGAAGGCAACAAATTAATCATGATGATAACAAATATTTTTTACAAAAATATTATAATTTCTAAACTATTAATTATAACCAAAAATAAAATATACAAATTGAATTTACATTTTCTAGAATAATTATTGAGAATGAGTGGTGTCCCTGCATCACTCCCTCCCAAGTAACTAAGTTACGATATGAGGACCATGTAGGACAACAACTCCTAACCTGGGTAACATTCCACCTTATCTCTGAAACGAACAGGGGTTCTTATTGTCCTTCCAGATCTTGACATCTTGGGGGCAGCACTGGCGGAAGGTTCTTTATCCTCTCCAGGTGGGGCGAGTCTTGAGTCCCCAGCTACTCCAGGTGTGGTGGCTATGCCCTCTTCCTCTTTTAGTATGTAGGCTGGTTTGAGTCTATCGATGGAAACATTTATTTCCTTTCCTTTAATTTCGATTGAAAAGTATTTGTCGGTCCTAGAAGTAACTTTGAATGGGCCCTCATAGGCAGGCTCCAATGATATTCTCACTCTGCATGTCTTCAATAAGACATGAGAACACGTCTCTAAGTCCTTGAAAACAGATATTTTGGGGAACGTATTGTGTCGTGTTAACTTGGGCTTGAGTGATTCCATCTGCTTTTGCAGTTTGTGGAGCAATGTCTCCGGGGTGGTTGAAATTTTAGGGGCGTCGAAAAACTCGCCTGGAAGTTTAATTGTTTTTCCATAGACCATTTGTGTCAATGAGTAATCAGAGTCTTTTCTCAAGGCTGCTCTTAGTCCTAGCAGTACCGTGGGAATTGACTCTGTCCATTTATTTGAGTTGTGCGCCCTTATTGCTGCTTTTAGTGTTCTATGGAATCTTTCAATTTTTCCGTTACTTTGTGGGTGATATGCGGTGGTGTGCTTAAGTTTCACTCCACATAAAGTCGCCAAGGTTTTAAACAATTCCGAAGTGAACTGCCTTCCTTGGTCGGTGATCACTTCATATGAGACTCCAAATCTGGTGATCCATCCTTCGTAAAATGCTCTTGCTACTGTTTCGGCAGTTTCGTTTCGTATGGGTATTGCTTCAATCCAACCGGTGAAACGGTTTATGCACGTGAGGCAATAAACATATTCGTTGGAGGGTGGAAATGGGCCGATTAAGTCTATGTGAACCGTGCTGAAACGTTCATCAGGTTCTTTAAATTGCTCAATTTTCGATTTTGTATGGCGAGAAGTTTTATTTCTTTGGCATTGAATGCAAGTTTGCGCCCATCTTTTATATTTCCTTTTATGTCTGGCCATATAAATCTCGATGTCATGTCTTTCACAGATGTCTTAATTCCAGGGTGTGATAATCCATGTATTTGTTGGAAATTTTTCATTCTGAATTGTTTGGGAACGAATGGTCTAATATTTTCAGTAGATGTGTCGCACCAGAAACTTTTACCATATGGTAATGGATAGCGTTTGAAATTTAGAGATTTATTCGAATTGATAAGTTCTATAAGTTCCTTATCTTTATCTTGTTCTTTTGCTATCTCATCATAATCGATTATCTTGGTGATGTCTTCTATTCTCGACAAGTTATCAGCAACTATGTTTTGTTCTCCTTTGATGTAGATGATATCTGTAGAGAATTGTGAAATGTATTGTAGTTGTCTAACTTGCCTCGGAGATGCCTTATCATTTCTTTGCTTGAAGGCAAAGACTAGGGGCTTATGATCAGTAAAATTCCTTCCAGCATATATTTGAAATGTTTGATTGACATGTATATGCTTAGTAATTCTCGATCATAAGTACTATAATTTTTTTGACTTTCATTTAGCTTCTTCGAGAAGAATGCAATTGGCTTCCATGCTTCGTTCTCGTATTGTTGCAAAACTGCGCCTATCGCCCAATTTGAAGCATCTGTGCAAAGCGACAGAGGTAGTTCTGAATTGGGATAGCTTAACAGTGTTGCTTTTGCTAGGTCATTCTTGCATTTATTGAATATTTCTTTTGCTTCTTCGGTCCAATTAATTAATCTTTTATCTTTCTTTTTTGAACCTTTGAGGTAATCGTGCAAAATGGATTGTGTTTCCGCAGCATCTTTCAAAAATGGATGGTAGAAATTTAACATGCCTAAAAAGGCTCGTAATTCCTGAATCGTAGTAGGCAATTTATATTCTTGGATAACTTCTACGCGTTCTGGAAGTGGGCTAAATCCTTCAGGCGTAATTAAATAACCCAATAATTCTATTTCTTTAACTCCAAAGACAGATTTTTTCATATTTATTCTCAATCCGTATTTGCTAAATCTTTCAAATACTATCTTCAGATGGTTTTGGTGTTCCTCTTCTGACTCGGAAGCTATTAGGATATCATCTAGATATGGGAATGTAAAATCAAGGTTTTGGAGAGTTTGGTGGATGCATCTCTGGAATGTTGATGGTGCATTCCTTAGTCCAAAGCTCATAACATTAAACTCAAACAATACAAAAGGTGTGGTAATAGCAGTTTTTGGCTTATCTTCTTCGGCTATTGGAATTTGAAAATATGCCTTAAAAAGATCGACCTTTGAAAATATTTCTTTTTGTTCAGTATGTGACTAAAATCGTTTAATCTCGGAATTGGGTATCTATCTGGAACTGTACAGTCATTTAACCTTCTGTAATCACCACAAGGTCTAAACGTCCCATTTTTCTTCAAGACCATGTGCAGTGGACTTGATCATTGTGAACTTGATCGGCGGATTATATCATTATTAAGCATGAACTGGAATTCCTCTTTTGCTAATTTCAGTTTCATTGGGTCCAATGGTCTTGGTTTCGAGAAAACTGGTTGTCCCTTTGTAATAATGTGATGTTCGACGTCATGTTTGACTTTATTTATTAAAAAATTGGGCTTAGTTATTTCGGGGAACTGTGCCAATATATTGTAATATTTTTCGTTCTTGTTCATGATGCTGGTGATACTTGTGCTGTCGATGGACATGACATCACCTCGAATTGAGAGGTTAGTTATGCCATAAATTAGCCTTTTATTGCTAATGTCAAGTATCAACTTGATATTATTTTAAAAAGTCAGCTCCAATAATTCCTTTGTTCACTTTGGCGATGATGAAACACCACTGAAAGGATCGCCTTAGGCCCAAATCTATTTTGATCACCTTAGTGCCAAATGTTACTATTTTGGAACCATTTGCAGCATATAGCAAGAGTTCGTTGCTTGGAACATCCTTATCAGTTGGCGGAATTACGCTGACGTCAGCACCGCTGTCTATCAGGAACTGCAGACCCGTTTCTTTGTCCTTAACAAATAGACGATGTTTGCGACTACCCTGTATTTGGTCAGCAACAAAACTAGTCGCTAGTTTTGCCGCTGGTTCCCGTTTCACGACTCCCTCCAGCTACATGGAGGCTTGCACTTGTTTGGTAAACATTTGGCGCCAAAACGGAAGTAGTAAAAGCAATATTTACCATCAGGGTTGAAGCGTTTCCGAGAATTGCTTCGTGGTCTTGAATAGGTCCTATTTTCAGATCGAGATCTCGACCTCTCCAGTCGCAATTCAGACACCTGTTTTTCGAGGTCTTCCATTTTAGCGAGCAGCTGTTCCATTGGGGATGAGGCTTCCTTTACCTGGTATAGTTCCTTTGAGGGATTTATTTCATTTAACTTATCAGCCATTATGGCCAACTTGCTTATATCCTCGTCGCTTACTATTAAGATGTTTTTGATTGAGACTGACAATTTGTCCAGCCATAAGGTTTTAATCAAATTTTCAGGAACATCTGGGGTAGCGAGGGATCTTAATTTTTGTAGTAATTGGCTTGGCTTCATGTCTCCTAGGTCAATACCGGAAATAAGTTGTTTTATTCTCTGACCTTCACTTTGTCTGAACGATTCTAGCAGCCGCAACTTAGAGTCAGAGTATTTGGTGTCGCTTCTGCTATTTATTATATCCCAAATACTTTCCATGTATTTCGGTTCTAGCTGGGAGATCAAATAATTGAACTTCGTTTCTTCCTTAACAAGGCCATTTATTTCAAACTGAGCTTCAACCTGATGAAACCATAATTCGGGCTTTTCAACCCAGAAAGGTGGGATCTTAATGCTGACTTTGCATAATTCTGTAGCAATTTCGCTAGGCTTATTTTCTGATTCCATTTTTTGTTAAAATAATATTTTGATAAAGAAAATCTAATTAAAGTAATAGGCAAAAATTTGAAAAAATATTAGACGAAATTATTTAAAGGTAATATTAAACGAAAAATTAGCAATAATATAAATGGGTAATATGTAAAATAAAATCTGGATCTTGAACAGGAATCGCTAATTCAAAGTTGTTCTTTTTTTTTAGGCTTGGCTTACCTTCGTATTTTGGCTTTATTTGGATCACGTCCGGCTCACCAGTATATGTGTGGACATTTCTTGAGGCTCAATTATTACAACTTTGAATAATTAAACAATTTATTTTTTTTCACACATATTAATTCAATATCTTATATCTAAAATGTCTTTATATACAAAGTTTGTTTACAATTCGAAGGCAACAAATTATTCATGATGATAACAAATATTTTTTACAAAAATATTATAATTTCTAAACTATCAATTATAACCAAAAATAAAATATACAAATTGAATTAACATTTTCTAGAATAATTATTGAGAATGAGTGGTGTCCCTACAAGTTAATCCTATATTAGTGATTGAAAAGGATAGATATTTTAACTACGCATATTTACAACAAAACTATACAACTAAAACTGAAAGTCTTTTAAAAAAACGATGATAACAAAGTAATATTATCAATGAATAAAATAAAATATATATTTTTTAAAATATAGAAATATTTGAGTTTTTAGATTATATAATATTTCCCCCCTGTGTGAAAAAGATTTTAAAATATTAAAATTTAAAAAAAAATTGGTAATTAAATATAATTAATTAAACGAAATCAATAAATCTATAGAAATAATTAAAAATGAAACAATAAAAATCAATATCCACATTTTTTCAAAATAAACAAAAGAAAGTTTGTTTACAAATAATTTATATAATTATGAAATTATAATACAAGTTAATATAAGAAGTATTAATTGGCGATTAATAGGAAATATGGATATGAAGCAAAAAGGTATTTAAAATTGATTAAGTATGTCATTATGCTAGCTACATTTCAAAATATCAAAAGCAGTAGAAAATGTTATTTTTACATGGTTGAGTAATGAAACGCTAATAGATGTATGGAGTGACATTAAGTTATTTTTGAAGGCTTAAGAATTGGGGTTGATATTTGTTCTTCATTGTCCATGTCCAAAATATGACGTTCTCGTAAAAAACATGGTTTATCATCAATATCAATTAACTTTGTGTTAGAATTTTGGTTTACTATTAAGTCATATCCTATGTTAGTGCTATAGTGAAGTAGAAAATCTGCTTCTGGGTAAAATACTTTAAGCTTATTAGAGTGTATAATTTCTGTTTGTTTTCTTTGGGGTAAATTGCGTTTATTAATTTCATATGTGATTGGAGAAAGTTGTTTTAAAATAGTAAATGGGCCTATATAACTTTGTGTTAATTTACCAGTGTTTGGATAAATAAAGGTTTTTACTGATACCTGATCTCCTTCTTTAAAAATGAGTTCTGGGTGTTCAATATCATAAAGTTGTTTACTGTGTTCATGGGATTTTATGGTTCTTCAATTGCTAATTTTTTGCTTTTTCTATTGGTGCATGTGTTTCTGTGTCATGTTCTATATACTGTGGTTGTATTCCATAGTATAAGAATTTAGGAGTAAAGCCTGTTGTGGTATGTACTGTTTCATTCTAGCTTTCAGTAATTTTAGGAATATATTTTGTCCAAGGAATCTTTAAATTAGCATTATATTCACATCTTTACCTATTAATCATAGTGGAATTTAGTCTTTCTACTTTTTCATTTGTTTCTGTGTGATGGGCACGGGTGAGTAGATGCTTAACATTATTTCTATCTAAAAAGTGTTTAAATTTATTGCTAAGAAAAGCTGCATTTCTGTCAGTTATTAATATTTCAGGTTTATTAATTTGGAATAAATTTCTCAAACAAGTTATATAAGAATCAGTTGATACAGATTTTGTTAAAAGGGAGATCAAGAGGAACGTGGTGAGTTTCTTTATTGAGAGGTATACAAGCTTTCGGACGTCACCCGTCCTTCATCAGGTGTTGACATGAATAAGAAGGAGATGCTATATTTATAAGCGACAGTTTAAAAGAATTAAAAATAATAAAAACAATCTGATGCACGCCCGCGAGAGCACATGCTAATAACAAAATATTTTCAATTTTACTTTGAGTTTGTATAAAGAGAGGTGAAGACAAAAGCAAGAAAAAACAAAAATAAAAATAAAAAATAAAATAGAAAATCAGCGGAGTAAAGATAAAGTTAGAAGTTACGAAGAAGGTGTATCTGAGGTAGAATAAAAAACAGAATATTGGGGCGGGAGGTCAATCTTTCTGTTGAGGCTGGGGGTAGTATTAGAAACAAGGGCCCAAGAACTAAGCGTTGGTATTTGTTTGCTATATTGCTATAAACGGGGGTTGTATTGTTGAGATTGAAGGAATGTCCGGACTCGGCGATATGTTGGTATATGAGCGATTTTTTGTCTTTCGAGCGGATGTTACGGGCGTGTTCACTGGCTCTGATGGCGATTGTTCGGCCTGTTTCTCCAATGTAGTGTAAATCGCAATCGTTACAGGGAATTTTGTAAACGGCGTTGGAAAGGGATTGGGGGTTACGTTTGGCGGAGCTTTTTGTGATAGGATGTCTTAAGAAGGTGTGAAGGGAAGGTGTGCACTTGTAAAAAGTCTCCCACAAGATCACCACCGTCCGAACTCTTTCCAAACGTATCTACACCCACTGTTCCCTCCCTTTCTTTAACAATATCGAGAGGCGTACGGTCTACTCACATCTCCTGTCCGCGGGCTATCCACGCAGTTTTATCGACCGGCATTTTTTCACACCCAACCAAAAAAGAACCACACCTCCTGTATTTAAAAGCACCTGCGTCCTCCCATACTCCACCACGAATTCCGGTATTGGTTCCTTTTTACGTAAATACGGCATTCGCACTTTTTACAAGTGCACACCTTCCCTTCACACCTTCTTAAGACATCCTATCACAAAAAGCTCCGCCAAACGTAACCCCCAATCCCTTTCCAACGCCGTTTACAAAATTCCCTGTAACGATTGCGATTTACACTACATTGGAGAAACAGGCCGAACAATCGCCATCAGAGCCAGTGAACACGCCCGTAACATCCGCTCGAAAGACAAAAAATCGCTCATATACCAACATATCGCCGAGTCCGGACATTCCTTCAATCTCAACAATACAACCCCCGTTTATAGCGATATAGCAAACAAATACCAACGCTTAGTTCTTGAGGCCCTTGTTTCTAATACTACCCCCAGCCTCAACAGAAAGATTGACCTCCCGCCCCAATATTCTGTTTTTTAATCTACCTCAGATACACCTTCTTCGTAACTTCTAACTTTATCTTTACTCCGCTGATTTTCTATTTTATTTTTTATTTTTATTTTTGTTTTTTCTTGCTTTTGTCTTCACCTCTCTTTATACAAACTCAAAGTAAAATTGAAAATATTTTGTTATTAGCATGTGCTCTCGCGGGCGTGCATCAGATTGTTTTTATTATTTTTAATACTTTTAAACTGTCGCTTATAAATATAGCATCTCCTTCTTATTCATGTCAACACCTGATGAAGGACGGGTGACGTCCGAAAGCTTGTATACCTCTCAATAATGAAACTCACCACGTTCCTCTTGATCTCCCTTTTACACTTCAAACGTGGCTATATCTCATCTACCATGACAGATTTTGTTGGAAAAGCCCAAAGGAATCTACTATGGTGATCTACTATCATATGGATACTGTGTCTTGTTGTCCCATAATTATGTAACCCGCCCAATGTATCTAGAGAAAAAATGTGATTGGGGTAGGTAGCTATTGGCATCTGTTGTAGTGGTCCATAAACAATTCTGTTATCCCTAGACTTGTTAAACTGGCAAGTTTCACAATGTTTGGTGTAATTAGCAATATCCCTAGTCATATATGGCCAATAATAGTGTGGAGAAATTATTTTCGTCATTTGAGTTGTTCCAATATGTCCATGCTTTGTATGCACTTTGTTTAATAATTTGTGTCTTAGTGTCTGTGGTATATAAGCTCTTTTAAAACCCTTTCTAATTATTGTAAATAGGCCATTTTGTATTTTAAGTTTACTATTGCTAATTTGTTCTGTTGTTTGGTGTTCTTTTAACTCATTATATGTTAGGTAAAATGAGACAGGTGCTCTTGACAGCATGTCTGCTTCTATATTATTTAATCCTTTAATATGTTTAATGTCAAAGCTATATTGAGATAGAATTAAGAACCATCTAAATAATCTACCTTGTGGGTTATTTACATTTTTGATCCATTTTAAAAGTGATCTGTGTGCAATGTAAAATGTATGTTGTGTAGATATGTGTGAAATCTTTGTGAATTAATGATAGCTAATGTTTCAATTTCTGAGGCAGTATAATTCTGTTCATATGGGTGAAGTTTTCTTGAAAAGTAACCTATGGGGTGTAAAATGCCTTGTTCATCCGGTTGTTTAAGAATTCCTGCTACTCCTAGACTTGACGCGTCTGTGAATAAATGACATGGTTTAGATGGGTCATAAATATATAGTACAGGTTGTGATATTAGTGCATTTTTAAGTGTTTGGAAGGCTTGTTTATGTTTTGCACTCCATAGCCAAGGAGCATTTTTTAACAAAAGTCCATTCAAAGGTGACCTAATTTGCGCATAATGGGGAATAAATTTATTATAAATATTTATGGTGCCTAAAAATCTCTGTAATGTTTTAATATTATATGGTCTATTTAATTTTAAAATTGCTTCAATATTTGTGTTATTGGGTGTATATTTTCCTGAGTTAATAGTGTATCCTAAGAATTGTATCTCTTTTTGTAAAAATTTGCATTTATTGAAATTTAGCTTTATATCCTCTTGTTCGAATATACTTAATATGTCATCTAAATGTTTAATGTGTTCTTCATAAGTTTTGGAGTGTATAATAATGTCATCAAAATAATTTAAGGCATAGTGTATGTTATGTTTAGTGAAAACTGGCTTCATAATCCTTTCAAATTGTGAAGGTGCATTTTTTAGACCATATGGAAGTCTGTTCCATTCATAACATCCTAATTGTTTTACAAATGAAGTTTTATGTCTATCTTTTTCATCTATGGGTATATGCCAGTATGCATTTTTAACATCTAGAATAGTATATATTTTTGACTGTGATAACCTATCTATAATTTGTTCTATAAGTGGAATTGGGGTATGCTCTGGAACTGTTTTTTGATTAAGTTTTCTATAATCTATACAGAGTCTTGTGGGGTGATTTGGGGTATCAGATTTTTTATTCACTAATAATGCAGGAGAACTATAGGGGCTAGATGAGGGTCTAATAATATCATATTTTAATAAATCAGTTATTTGTTTTTCTATCTCAGCATTATTGTAAAAATATGTTCTATATGGCTTTTGTGCTATGGGAATATTATCTAAAAGAGATATGCAAATTGGGTTAGTCTTTATGTGTCCTATATCAAAATTGTGCTTAGAGAAAAATTCTTATATTTATGCAATATATCTGAAATTGTTTGATTAGAGAAATTTGGATTAATATCTACTTTACTAAAAACCAAATAAGAATTATAATTTGTTATAGAGTCCGGTTGTCGCATACTGTGAAATGAGTTAAAATCAATAATGGGATTTGAAGTAGGATTTATAATTTTAACATTTGTAGTTGGTATATCAAAAGAATTGAAATTACACAATGGGTTAATATTTAAAAGAGATGAATTTTTAACATAGTATGGGTCTGGAATACATAGGGTAGTGGCATATGACTTCTGATTATTAGTTTTTGGATTAAAAGAATAGAAGAATTTATAATTTTGGAAAAGAAGGCTTTTTGAAAATTATATTTTTAACTTAAATAAATAAAATGTTGGTAAACCTAAAATAATATATTCTATTGGAGTATCACAAAAAAACAAACATTTCTTGATACTTTGTAATTTTACCTAAGCTAAGCCTAACTAATATTTTGTATAATGGGTAAGTAAATCCTTCTACCTGACCTATTCTTTCTTTTGGGGAATTATCTAATATTTTATAATGAATATAATTTAAGTATTTCAAAGGGATAATAGAAATGGATGATGCAGTATCAAGTACACAAGGTAAGGATATTTGGTTTATAAATACAGAAAAAAGTAATAATGTTCTACCTGGGTTGATGCGCTTAGGATGAGTATTGTTCTTAAGTGGGCAGTCTCTATGGAAATGGATCTGGTTGGGTAGCTGGTGAGATGCACATATCTTGCAGGGGTATGGAGGTTGGTTCATTGGTTTTTGGGGTTCCTGCTGGTGGTGAGCTGCTGCTGCTGTCCTTGGGAATGGTTGGGATTTATTAGTTTGGGAGTAGTTGGGGTTAAATTTTACTGGAGTAAATTGCCTATCTCTTGTACTGGTGGAGGGTTGTTGGGGTTCTTCTAGACTTTTTTCTATTTTAGTGGCCATTAATAGCCATTCTGAGGGTTGTACGGTGTCTATGGTAGCTAGATAGGGTTTGAATTCTTTCTTTATTCCCTCATTTAATAATTCTATTATGGAGGTGAGGTTTAATTCTACACACTGTTGATCAGTTGCATTTTTCGGTGATAATATTGGGTGACTGTTTCATTTTCTTCTTGTATGATTTTCATCATTTCAACCAATGGTGTAACTTTGGTTTTCTGGAATCTGGTAATAAGGTTTTCTTTGAGTTTATTCCAGTCCTCAATATGGCAAAGGCTTTCGAAGTAATATGTTAAAGCCTCATCCTGTAAGTAATCCGATAAATGAAGTACGTTCCAACTATTATCAAACCCATAAGAATCACTTTTTCTTTCAAAATTTATAATCCAAGTTTTAATATTTAAATTATTATTGTATTTTACAAAAGACGGCATCACTTGATATGCAAATTTAACATCTTTTTCTCTTTTTGATTTTGCCATTATTTTACAAGTTCCAAATAAATTGATATAAAATTTAATAAAAATTAGGTAAATCCTGTCGACTTTTTGTTATGAATATTTTTGTTGTTGTTGATAAAGGGTTGATAAGACAAAGGATCGATAAGATAAAGGGTTGAGGTGCAGTCGTGATAAAAAAAAGATAATTATTTACCGTCAAGTAGCTTTTATTTTCAATTACTTGAGGAAATATTACACATTAGTTAGTTTCACATTATATAGAATTTATAAAGTTAATCCTATATTAGTGATTGAAAAGGATAGATATTTTAACTACGCATATTTACAACAAAACTATACAACTAAAACTGAAAGTATTTTAAAAAAACGATGATAACAAAGTAATATTATCAATAATTAAAATAAAATAAATATTTTTTAAAATATAGAAATATTTGAGTTTTTAGATTATATAATATATATAATGAGTATTATGAATAAGTATTATAAATAATAATTATAAAAACTATAAGATAGCTTATATAAAGGAATTTATAAAGTGATGTACGATATATGGTAGGTAGAATGTATGATAAAATATTTGAAAATTTTAATATATTATGTCAAATATTTTTTAAACCAATGTAATCATAGCTATATTCTTGGTATTTTTCGGAGATATTTAATTAAAGCATATTTCTTTATTTTACACTAATAAAACATTGATACCAGCTTTTTTCAATGTAATATATACAGGGAGTATATATAACGGAGTAAAACATTTTTAGTAATAATTTTATTGAACAAGAATAATTGAACATATTAAGAATGCATAACAATATAATATGGATACAAAATAACATTTTATTCAGTCAGTTTCAATGTGGCATCTTTTATGATATACAAGTCCAAACGTGACTTGACATTTTCGGCTATGGGACGCATGTTCTTCGACGAAAGTCGGTCCCACCCAGAGATCGCTACAGCGGCTTCAAACCTTTGTGGCAGGTAGCACAGGCCCTGTCCTGAAAAATGGACCATACGATGTAAATCCATCAGGTTGTGATCGGGTGAGTAAGGCGGTCATTCTGCCGACGTGATTTAGGTTGGAAAATGCGCCCTGCACCAGTCCTGTGTAAATTCGCTTTGTGAACCGGCGTGGAGTCTGCTGGAACGTCTATCTATAGCACCGAAGTATTGTTGAGCCCACCGGAGTACGACGTCTCGAGAATGTCGCGGCGATACTCTTCTTGGTTGATTTTGACCCCCTGATCCACGAAAACGAGAGAATTTGCAGAAATTCTGGCCCATACCGTAAAAGACTGCATATTTTGGCGGTGTGTGCCGATAGCCGACTTGCCGGGAGACTCAGCGGAGTAGCTCCTATCGTTTTGGTGGTTGTGCGCTTGCTCGAGGGTGAACAGCTTGTCGTTCGTGAAGAGGATGCGCTCCTATCGCTGACCAGTGGTTGGTGATTGAGTTGGTGACATCTCTCCAGCCATACGCGCTTGTTCTCTGTGAGAAGCTGGACCTTTTGGAGCTTTTAAGCCTTGAATTTGAGTTCCTTCTTGTAATGTAACGACTAACTTCTTATTTTGAAGTCGCTTTTTGATGATTTGTGGTCCGCTTTTTTTTCTTCCGACCCGGTCGCTTTCATGGCCATCTCATTGAAGCAATGGATGACCTTGTACACAGTTTGTTAAGAACTTTGAGCAGCCGAACAATTTCACTTTAACGTTTTCTTAACGAAACAGCTCAATAATTGCACCACGTTTGTTTGACATCCTAAAACACGACAAAATGAGTTAGCACAGGGTCAAAACTTCACCTAATGGTACATAAAACATGGAGAATCCGACAAAACAAATTAATTTATTACGGTTCAATACTCTTTCGTGTTGGGATATTTTAAATATTAATTTCGTTTTTTTGGAACATCCTGTAGATAGGTGTTTGTTATTTGAAAATTCAAATATTTACAAACCACTAATATCAGAAAAAAGTAGTATTTTGAAAAAAATCCTTATATTTACTAAAAATATATTTCGCAAGAATATCTAAATTCTTATTAGATTTTAAAGATTCTTATATTCAAAACACACTGCATAAAATGATTGGTTTTGCATTATTTTATTCTTAAATATAAAAAAAAACACGTAAATTAGTTAAAATAACCACAAAAAAATAGATGTATTTTCAAAAGGTATATACAAAAAAATTAATCTCTTTAAAATAAGAAATCAAAATGATACCAAAATCATTGACAGAATAAACAACAATTCCATTGAGGTCCTTTCGATCTATACGTTCTTCAGTAGAGTAGGTCAACCTGATGTTTCGCTTTTGTTTACTTCTGCTACAGATAAATGGCGGGGAAAACATTGATCTCTATGGACATAGGGTCTTCCAATGTGTTGCAAGCTGAAATGTTGGGATTGGACAATATTAATAAAAGAGAAGGAAGGGGATTGGTGGGTTTAGACTGTAGGTTTAGATACTTGTAGGTGGCGTGACCTGTCAATCTTCGGTCGATCGCCCCAGGAATTGAATCATGTTTGGGAGGGAATGTTCCTTATGGAGAGGGCGTTCAGGTAATTATAGGTATATTCCGAGAACATGGAATAATCTAGGGCGATAGGTATTACTTTCACCATTTACATGGGAGATATTTTAATGTATGTCATTTTTTATCAGTTCTGAACAAAACATAATTATGGTGTTTTTTTCCGACTAAATATTCGATATTAAACTTTTGTATGAATTTTTAAAAATATGTAGATAATATTTTCCTATTTTATTATGATATAAATTTGGTTTCGAATCTACATAATTTATTTTGATATTATATTTTTTTCACTGATTTATAAATACATATAGTACACGTGGCGTATGTTGGATTTTAGACGTGATATATTATTATTTTCCGGGAGGATATTGATCTATAAAATGAAAGGTCATCTCTCCCATCAAAATGGCGCATGGTTGACAGCATAATTAACCTTTATTCTTAAATACTCTATTTACAAGTATATCGACGAGAAGTACTGTCATGTTTATGAAGAGTACGATTCTATTGTGAAATGGTTGTTATAATGCAGGTTGGCCTTTTGTCTGAATTTGCCTAAAATGGTGTTGTGGCTCATTTCTTAAAATCACTTGTAAAGTTTTTAACTAGGGTGATGAACAAGTGCATCGTTCTGATGCATAATTAAAGGGATAGGTGCCTCTTTAGGTACATATATTTATAGTTGCGTGAGGATGGTATTCGTGTACCAAAAGAGACACTTCCCTCTTCGTACAGGAATATTAGCCTTCCGCAACTTATTCCAGCCTGGAAATCGGTCCCTGTCACTTCGCCAGCTCGAATACCTTTTTTGGCAAATTCGAACGATTTCATAACTCCCCATATGGGATGTACGAAGCTACGCCTATACTGAAAAGGGCCAAGGTCGGAAGCCATGAGATACAGGTTGACTTTTGTCTGAATTTTTCAAAATTGGTGTTGAGGCTTATTTTTCAATACCGTTACGTTTTGAACTTGGAGGATGAACGAAATGAATTGTTTCAATCTGTGCATTTTGAAAAGAAGAGATGCCTCTTTTGGTACAAATATGAATAACATTCCTTATCACCACTAGTAAAGTATTTTACTAGGGTGATAAACAAAAGGCACTATTTTAAAACATATATAGAGAGATGTGCCTCTTTGGGTGCATGAATTTTATCCTCCCGCAACTTTAGGTTGTATTCTTTTCGAAAATTCGCCCCTGCCTCTTCACCAGCTTAAATGCCTTTTTGGAAAATTCGACCGATTTCATAATTCCTCTCGTAGGATTTATTGAAATCGAAGCCTCCCATGTACTGATGAGGGCCAGAGCCCGAACCATGGTATACAGGTTGATCTATGTATGAGTTTGCCACAACTCATGTTGTATCCCATTCCTAATCACACTACTAGTAAAGTTTTTTTATCAAGGGTGATAAACGTAATGCATAAATAAAGGTAGAGTTGTCTCTTTTGGTACATGCATTTTATCCTTCTGTAACTCTTTTTATGTCGTATATATTAATATGTTATATATTATTAATCAAACACGGCTTAATTTGGATACAAATGAAATTCACATATTAATATATTCAAAATCCAATATTTCTCTAGGCTGTATGCCTAATTTCGTCAGGGTCTCTCTTTATTTTTTTAATGCAATTTAATGTATATATTGTTACAGCCGACATAGACTCATGTAAATAATTTCATTAATAATTTAACTTATTAAACAAATCAAGGTTGATTTGTTTATTCTTTGTTAACATTGTGCACCCATACCGCTCGCATCGTCACGCGCGTTCGCGCCGGCGTTCTTCATTCTTTTTTTGCAACCTTACCAAAATAAAGCGTTAGCTTTTTAATGCTACTCGTTCTGGTTTATTCTACGATACAATGGAAACCGCTGAACAAAAACCACCTACATCTCAAGGTGTAAAAATATATATATAAATTCATACAGCACATGGACTCTCCTAGGGGTGGTCTCTTATTGGAGGTTGAATTATGATGGGGCTTCTTTGGATTATAGAGGTGGTCGCTCTTCTGAGAGATGGCACAGCGAATATTGAATACTATTGGGGTTTTACCTCATAAGACTTATTAATGCTACACATATATAAATTTTATGTTTTCCAAAGAGGGTGTGTTGGAGTCCGGAAGAGAAAACAGATATTGTCCAATTTTCTATTTAACCATGATCCACAATTTTATTTAAAAAATGTGAAAAAAGTGTTATTAAAGTAACGAACACAAAGTAAAAGTTCGAGCAGTTACACAAGATAAAAACAATAAATTATTTATATACGTGCACACACAATTCTATTCTCACAACGATATAATATTACACCTAAAGACCTAACCTAATATTACTAGACCTAAAAATTCAACAAAATATTACAACATATATAATAATAGTCGCAAATCAACAACTCGTACAACAATTGGAGGGAGGTCAAGAAACAATTAACACACTATGCTTCTTTTTGAAATAAAAAAAAAGTCTCTTGCAATGATAAAAATAATGGGATGGCCTGGCTCATCAATGGTCAACGCTTCCTCGAGAGAAAGATAAAAATAGTTTTATTAAAAAAAAAAAACGCGTCAAAAATAGTTAAGTTTCTTGTAACAGATGACGCGCTAATGCATCATATTATTTAACAGATTAAAGGTATTATGCCATTGTTCACTTTCCAACAGCGGTCACCTCTCAAGTTAAAAATCAAATTAAAACAATGCATTTTAATTTATCCTTCTTGCGCAGAACTCGCAGGTGTATGAACAACAGCATCAACTTTGGGAAGATGAGGGCCATAGCCCGATACAGTTGTCTGTATTGGTCAAACTGATGTGGTGACGTAGACTACACCCGTGCGTTCCTCAAAATGGTAAGTGATAACATGGCATTGTTTTGATGCCAATTAAACGGGGGGCTGGCATTAATATCCTTTTTTTTCGAAAACCTTAGAATAAAGTATTTCATAAAAGCTTCATATTATATTTGTTTTAGCTTACACATGACACACACACACAAACATTAAAACCAATCTAAAAATCAAAATAAAGTATATATTTATACAAAAATATACCTTTGAATTCTGGTATTTCAAAACCTCTCTTTCTATATATTAATTATAAGAAATTATTGGAACTATTTTCTTTCACGTATTGTGGAATATGCATAAGAATGCATTTATTCACATACTAATCTTGGTCAAATTTATCTAAATTTCAAACGGAATTGCAGAAAGAGAGATTGATTGAAACTATTTTATCACACAGCGTCCATATAATGTTAACTATTATAAGATTGAATAAAGAGAGGTATAGAGAGAGTACAATTATAATTTAAATTAAGATCTTAAATTTTTATTTTATAAAAATTAACAAAAAGATTATGGTAGAAGTTTGCTATTGATTTTTTAATTTTCTGTGTCTTTTTAAAAATATAATAGTCTTAAAACCTTAATGTTTTCATAAAAACACTTCGATAATTAAATATTCAATATTTTTAAAGAGGAAAAGAAGATATGTTGATAAATATATTAATGTTTCAAATCTATATGGGTTAGAAATTTGTCTTAGTTTGATATATATTTTTCAGGGGGAAAGGAGAGTTGCTATACATAGGCTTTTCTCGCAGCAATCATTACGAGGTTAAAAGGATTGGGTATATTAATATTTGTAACTGATCCTGTGAGAATATTCCTCACATATTTATATTAGAATCTCTTCATGAATCTAACCAATGTTTCAGAAAATATATATATACTGGAAATTGAAACATTAAGACAGGAATGTTTCTTTTACACACAAAACAAACTTCTATTGCTCTTACTACGGTGTCTCGTTCACCACTGATGAGCCAAGCCCTCCCAATATAAGTTTTCATTGCAGTAAGGACAGTGAAAGTGTCCAATCGTGTCTTAATGTTTTCATTTCCTATATATAGATAGCGCGTTATTGCTTCATATCAAAATATATATACAGGTTCGATAGTCTTCAATCAAGTAATACTGAAATATACAGCCGTAATAAATAACAATTATTGATAGAGCTTTCGAAAGAAGAAAAAAGCACTGATGGCTGATAATATTGTATATACAAAAAAAGGTTAATGTAGATAGGTGTATTAATACTCACATAAAAAGTTATGTAAAATAATAAATATTGAAAAGATGAATATTTAGGTGAGTAAATCACTGGTGACTGAGCTGACGGTGAATACACAGACAGTCAATGTAGTTGGATAACTCTGCCAACAACATCTTGTGACTTTACTTAGGTACGTTTTGTATTGAACATGGCGAGTCGCCCACATGTCTGTAAAACCTACGACATGACGAGTGGATACCGAACTGCTACTTTGATTTCCATTGTAGCAACAAGTTAGAAAACATACATAAATAATGATATCTGGGAAATTCTATTTGAGAAATAATTGTTGTAAAATATTTGTGAAGATACATCTGCTTTAAGAATAATGTTGCAAAGATTTAAAAATTCTATAACCATTCATCTCCAACAATTATTAAAAATTATTATTTTTGAATACCCCTTATAGCTTCTTAGAAAAAAAAAACTTTATTTGGTTCGAAGAATTTCGGGAAATATATATAAGACTATAAAACCGTGGTTTTTAATATATTTTTGATCTAGTGTTATCGAATTCTCATTTTTGAGGAGAGATTCAATGTATATTTATTTGAGGTATATAAAATTGGCTATTCTTCTCCAAAATAATAAAGAGTAAATAAAGTGGATTTGTTGGTAAACAGGATGACTAAATAACCATGCAATCGGATGTTGCATAGACCGCCATTCACAGAGAGAGAGAAAGGAAATAAATATAAATTCAAATTTGCTATTTAAATTCCAAATAAAAAGTGTATTTTGAATCATATCTTTCTGATATCAAAGAAACAATCATGTGTTTAAGGATTGAAATGTAACTGCTATTCAATGACAATTATTCTCTATATATTTTGTCCTGTGATATTATTCTAACTATTTTATTGGTTTATTTGGTATGCCAAAAGAAAATATTAAATAGTGCAGCTTGTTGACTCTTTTCATTTGTTTTAGCATCTAAAATAAAACCAGCAAGTAAATATAACAACCTGATAATATCTCACAAGAAGGAATTGATCTTTAAGGCAGCTTGGGCTTAGAGAGGAAGGAGAATTATTTTCATAAATGGAGATTTAATAATCATTCAATTTGTATTCAAATTGTTTCAAAGAGCGGAACTGCCCATATAGCCTTTTTATTAATTGCATTAAAATGCCTTAATTATGTGCATCACACAGATCAGGTAAATTCGGTTCATTGAAAATTTAAAAACACCGGTTTTGACAAATTCCTATCAATTAACTGACCTGTATGCCATGGGTTCGTGCTATGGCCCTATCAGTACGTACGTCCTTCGGGAGGATTAATGAAATCAACCCTAATTCCAAAAGGTTCCAAATATACAACGTGTATATACGTGTATATTCTCTGCGATTATGATTTCGGTAATAAGAATTTATATACATTTGTATTAATCTCTCTATTTATTCTCATCGTCCACATACAGACAATAGCAATATAAATAATATTAAGTTACAACACAAAATATTGACTTTATAACATTCATAGTGGATCTACCAAAAATATCGTTAAGTGAAAAGTACTAAAGTCTGAGTGTTCAATTTTGACAAATAAATATTAAAATTAGTAGGAGTGATAATATTTTTAGCTTTGATGAGGTCTTCAAAAGACTTCAATATAGTCTTTTGTTTTAAGAAAATAAAGGGCATTTGAAATCGACGAAGGTGCTTTTTTTGCACAGTAAAACAATCCCGCCGAACTTTGACGAAAATTGATAAGAATTGTGAGATAACTTGTCACAAGTAAGCAAAAATAACTTGCATTCAAGAATGATCGCGAGTTTCAATTACTATAACGACAACTCTTACAACTCTCACGATAAATTTGTGGGTCACAACATACCCTCTATAGTAAAAAAATGAGTAAAAGATAAAAGAGCAAAAGATTTCGCGATAGAATTTGTATGGAAGCTCCATGAACTGATGAGAGACATATATCCATTTAACAATATTTCATATATTGAAATATTTAAAATTTATAAAATTTCAAATTTTAAATGAATAATATTTGATGTATCGTAAATACATATCGATTTTATGACGTCGAAAGAGCTCTATTTAGGTCAATATGCATCAGAAAAATTCAAGTGAATATTTACGAATAAAGAGAGAGACTTCTAGAAGCCTAATTCTCAATATAAAACTATAGATTAGAATGTAGCGAGTAAGGATAAAATGTCGACATCCAATCTAACACAGACTTAGTGCGGAGCTGACCCGGATCGTCAAGGGTAGTAGGAAATGTGATTACGAAAACAGAAACAAACAGCAAAAACTGCTAAAAACTCGGTCAGTATTTTAAGTGGCGACACTTGACCTCCACTAAATAGAACGATGGGTTGATTGACTTTCACACTCGTCGAGGAATTACTCTGGGGCTAATACTTGGACATTAGATATTTGAAGGAGATTTGAGATTGAAAAATTACTATGTCGTATTTAATAAAAATATTTGCTGTAATAAAACAAACGATATTCATTCGAAGAATCCACACAATTACCATACGTAGTCTTGGCTCTAAACAAGAAGCCTGTAATATATCTTATAATAATATTATAATATACTCTGTTTAATTAATTTATTTTTGATCGTTTGGATTTGGCAGCACTGTAATTATTAACACAAAGCAATAACGCGCCATCCATACATATAAAATAAAAGTATTTAAAAGCGCGAATGTTTCTTTTATACATAAAACGAACTTCTACTGTCCTTACTGCGATGAAAAAATATATTGGGAGGGCTTGGCTCATCAGTGGTGAACCCTCCCAGCGGTTTCGCCAATTTAATCCACCAGACCGCTTCTCAGAGCTCTAATACTGTATTGGATCATTCTGCTTTTATATGCTACATTGAAGGATGGAATCTTAGAAATGGTTTTCAAGTAAACTATGGACATAAGCTTATAGGACAGTAGAATTACATTCAAATATTTGCTTCGAGCAATGCTCTTCAGCAAACTATAAAGACAAGGCCAGTTAGGAATAAATTAACACAAAGAAATAACGCGCCATCCATACATATAAAATAAAAGTATTTAAAAGCGCGAATGTTTCTTTTATACATAAAACGAACTTCTACTGTCCTTACTGCGATGAGAAAATATATTGGGAGTGCTTGGCTCATCAGTGGTGAACCCTCCCAGCGGTTTCGCCAATTTAATCCACCAGACCGCTTCTCAGAGCTCTAATACTGTTTTGGATCATTCTGATTTTATATGCTACACTGAAGGATGGAATCTTAGAAATGGTTTTCAAGTAAACTATGGACATAAGCTTATAGGACAGTAGAATTACATTCAAATATTTGCTTCGAGCAATGCTCTTCAGCAAACTATAAAGACAAGGCCAGTTAGGAATAAATTAACACAAAGCAATAACGCGCCATCCATACATATAAAATAAAAGTATTTAAAAGCGCGAATGTTTCTTTTATACATAAAACGAACTTCTACTGTCCTTACTGCGATGAAAAAATATATTGGGAGGGCTTGGCTCATCAGTGGTGAACCCTCCCAGCGGTCTCGCCAATTTAATCCACCAGACCGATTCTCAGAGCTCTAATACTGTATTGGATCATTCTGCTTTTATATGCTACACTGAAGGATGGAATCTTAGTAAAGGTTTTCAAGTAAACTATGGACATAAGCTTATAGGACAGTAGAATTACATTCAAATATTTGCTTCGAGCAATGCTCTTCAGCAAACTATAAAGACAAGGCCAGTTAGGAATAAATTAACACAAAGCAATAACGCGCCATCCATACATATAAAATAAAAGTATTTAAAAGCGCGAATGTTTCTTTTATACATAAAACGAACTTCTACTGTCCTTACTGCGATGAAAAAATATATTGGGAGGGCTTGGCTCATCAGTGGTGAACCCTCCCAGCGGTTTCGCCAATTTAATCCAACAGACCGCTTCTCAGAGCTCTAATACTGTATTGGATCATTCTGCTTTTATATGCTACACTGAAGGATGATCTCTTAGAAATGGTTTTCAAGTAAACTATGGACATAAGCTTATAGGACAGTAGAATTACATTCAAATAGAAGTAGAGGTTCGTTTTATGTATAAAAGAAACATTCGCGCTTTTAAATACTTTTATTTTATATGTATGGATGGCGCGTTATTGCTTTGTGTTAATTTATTCCTAACTGGCCTTGTCTTTATAGTTTGCTGAAGAGCATTGCTCGAAGCAAATATTTGAATGTAATTCTACTGTCCTATAAGCTTATGTCCATAGTTTACTTGAAAACCATTTCTAAGATTCCATCCTTCAGTGTAGCATATAAAAGCAGAATGATCCAATACAGTATTAGAGCTCTGAGAAGCGGTCTGGTGGATTAAATTGGCGAAACCGCTGGGAGGGTTCACCACTGATGAGCCAAGCCCTCCCAATATATTTTTTCATCGCAGTAAGGACAGTAGAAGTTCGTTTTATGTATAAAAGAAACATTCGCGCTTTTAAATACTTTTATTTTATACTGTAATTATTGTTGTTGTTATAAATATATTAAAAAGTGTATATTTAACATTAGAATATATATAATTAAAATTTGTTTCTTAATTTGGTAAAGCATATTTACCGTATTTAAATAATCGAAAGAACATCACAAAAATGGCGCAGCCGACAGGATCGATCATCCTGCATTTTAAGAATAAAAAGGTAATTGGCTATAGCTTTAACCCTGATTCTAATGTTCTATCTATCCCTGAAGAATTTCAATTGCCCATTTATCACGAGCTCGTGTTTAAATGTGGAAAGAATCTATATTCTTACTATTTAGAAAAGGGGGGGGGGGATTCTAATAGATTTGTTAAAGATCCATCAAAAATAATTGAAATATACAAAAATCGATCATTTGAAGATTTAAAAATTTGCGTAATGGATGAGGAGGAATTAGATGCAAAATCTCTAATAACAGAAGACACTTTTAGCAAATTGATAACTACTGTAGCAGAACAACAAAAACTAGTTAATTCTTTAGTTCAAAATTTAAGTTTAAACCAGCATGAATATGCACCAAGACATGTCGAAATGAAAGCACCTGCATTCTCCGGTAATAACTTAGATCCAGCCACTTGGATAACCCTATATGAAAATTTCTATGCAAATAATGGTTGGGTAAAAGATCAATCCAAAATCTATGGTATGAGAAACTACCTAGGGGCAACTGCACAATTGTGGTTCGATAGCAGACTTGCTGATGAATGCAACTTCAGCTGGGAAACATGTAAAGAAGATTTTGTATCCTCATTTGGGGATAACCCCATAGATAAATATGATAGGGCGTTCAAGTGGAGATATCGAGGCGGCTCTCTGATCGATTATTTCCACCAAAAACAAAGGAAAATGCGATTAGGGATGCCCGGCTTAAGTGAAAAGCTATTGATAATTGGAGTGATTCACGGGCTACCCCCAGATATTCAGAATCAGTTGTCCACTGTGAAAATCGAAAACAAAGAGACTCTTCTTCAGCTGCCGAAAAATATCCGTCCCAGTTTGGAGAAAAACCTTTTGAACCCAAGCCCTACCAGACAACTGGTAACACGTGGTCAAGAAGCCAGCCTATTTTGCCCAACTTGATCAAATTGAGGAGGCATCACAGACAATGAAAAATCAAAATAATTCTGTGCCTTCTCTTAAAAAAACTAAAGTTAGAGGGTTATTTGGTCCCAATGACAAAATCGATTCTATTTTTGTCTTGCAGAAGTCCCGATTCTGTTGCCCGTTATTATTAATGGTGTAAAACTTGTTGCTTTCTTGGATCCAGGTTCTTCTATCAATCTTTTGAGAAGAGACCTATTGGCCAAATATAAATGGAAAAGTTATCCATCAGAGACCACAATAACAACGATTGACGAAAGTCATGTATGAGCTACTGAGAATATTGAGGTGGAACTTCAGGTTGACGATCAACATATAATAATGACGGCGACAATATTGAGGGAGATGTCATTCGAACTGTTAATAGGAAAGCCCACCATGAGGGATCTCCGAATTCAATGGAACTTTGGGACTGATGAGATTAAGTGCTTGTCTTTGCGGTCAAAATAAGTTATTTTTACCAGTGATGACCTTATCACTATATTCCCCAAGCTTTGCAATGGCTCCAAAATGGAATTACAATTGCACGAGATCGACTTTCAATTAAAGCCCAATAATAACATCGTGGCGTGCAAACCTTACCCTATGTCAGATCACAAGAGAGCATGGACTGCTGGAAAAATCAACGAGATCCTAGATGGGGGTATTATTACTCCTCTACTTCTGAGTACGCATCACCTTGTATTCTAGTTTCTAAAAAGAACTCGCCCTATCGACTCTGTATTGACTATGGACAGTTGAATAAAGATACCCTTTTGGATCCTTTTCCTAGAATCGACTCAATCATTAATAAATTTGGGGGTTGTCGATACTTTACAAAAGTTGATTTGAAGGATGGGTTTTGGCAAGTCGGTCTAACTAAAGCCACGAGAAAGTTTTCTGATTTTGTAAAACCTGATGGACTTTATGAGTTTAAGAGACTACCGTTCGGGTGGAAAAATTTACCTCCTAGATTTCAAAGGGTTATGAGCGAGATGTTGGCTGATATATTGGAACTCAGAGTGGTTGTTTACATTGACGACCTTTGTTGTGGCGCCCCAACCCTTGAAGATTGTGATTACCTCACCTACAAAGTTCTCAATACACTGAATCAATATAATATGACAGTGAACTTGGGTAAGTGCCAAATTTGTGTATCTGAGGTGGAACCTTTAGGTAGAATTATCAACGGTAACTCGAAGCAAATGAAGGAGGAAGTAATCGAAAAGGCTAAACTCATGAAACGCCCATATAACCTTAAGTCACTACAATGTTTTACTGGATTTACATGTCATTTTCGGGCCTATATACCAAACTATGCCAAGATAGTTCGACCGTTGGACAACCTGAAGAAAATAGATTCTAGTTTTATGTGGTCTGATGAATATCAAGAGGCCTATTTAAAACCTATTGATAACATCACGTCAAAACCAATATTGGAAATTCCGGATGAGTCATTGTCTTATGAAATGTCAACAGATGCTTCATATTATGGAACAGGGGCTATTCTATACCAGAGAGACGTGAATAAAAGGAGGTCACTTCAACTCAGAGTGAATAGTTATTATTCCTATACATTTTCCAAGGCTGAACAAAATTATTCCAGCACTGAAAAATAATGCCTTGCTGTGTTGAAGGCTGTCAAACACTTCAGATGGTATTTGGAAGGCAAGTCTATTGTTGTCCACACGGATCATCGCGCATTAACACAGCTACTTTCCTGTGACCATCTCCTGGATCGACTTGCGAGGTGGCAGCTGTTTCTGAGCTCATTCGAAATGAGAGTGAACCACCGTTTTGGCAGGGAGCTCAGCGATGCAGACGCGCTGTCTAGATTGGCTGTAGAAACACCTAATTCCAGCGATCAAACCGTACTATTTGTCAAACATCAGAGTATTCCTTTAAAATTTGGAGGTTCACAAGAAATAATTTGTCCCTCACGAACATCGAACTTCGATTTTATCTATGTACCATGATGATCCCTTATCAGGAGGACAATCGGGGTTTTGGAGGACATATTATAAAATGAAGCAACACTTTGTTTGGTCTGGTATGAAGAATGACATAAGGAAATATGTAACTTCTTGTCCTATCTGTCAAAGGGTCAAGTTCAAGTATAAGAGCCGTTCTTCAAAGAGGAGTTTGCCCCATCAATCAAGGGTACTTTTCCATACTGTACATGTAGATTTCGCCGAGGCTCCTGCTAACATCAAGGATAAGAATTCAACATTTTTACTAATTATTGACGAGGCTACTAGGGTGGTTGAAGCAAAGCCAATTAAACAACATGGTCGTGCTCTAATAAAATATTTCAACGGACATGAGGATCTGAAATCAGTGAGAACTATAGTCTCCGATCAAGGGAGATCATCTGTTTAAGGAGAATTCCCTAGGTGGGCAGCCTCCAAAGACCTCCGATTAATAACTACTTCCCCTTATCACCCTGCAGGAAATGGATTAGCGGAACGAGCGATACGAGATATAAAAACCTTTCTTTCGTGCTATCCTCACTTCAAGGGTGGATGGAAAAATGCCTTAGAAGCGGCAGTACGCTACCATAATAGATCCTATAACTCC
The DNA here is from genome assembly GCA_030710605.1 of Cordylochernes scorpioides. Lineage (NCBI taxonomy): Eukaryota > Metazoa > Arthropoda > Arachnida > Pseudoscorpiones > Chernetidae > Cordylochernes > Cordylochernes scorpioides. Next base: position 95,492,576 of record CP092864.1, read on the forward strand.
TACCTGGGTTGCTCCCCTTTATTCAAACTTACAAAAACTTCCCCTGTTTTACCTACCGATAAAGAACTTAATCTTCACTTACCATTTATGAAACAGAAAAACGTCAAATTGAGCAAAACCTCTACCGACAAAGAAAAAAGTTTTTTTTTAACAGTCGTAAAAAGGCCCTGCCACCAGAGATGAGTATCGACGATTATATTCTGGTAAGACATCAGAAGGTTTGAAAGGAATGGAAGCTATCTGGTCCGCATCGAGTGACAAGGGTAACCAAAATGGGTGGCCACCCCAAATATGTTGAATATGAGTCTGATGATAAAACTCCAAGAACGGCTCACATCTCCAATATCCAACCTTATCTGCATCGACATCCCAGTAGGGATGAAGTCGCTTGAAGTCGGGAAAGTTGTAATATACCATATAATAATATTATAATATACTCTGTTTAATTAATTTATATTTGATTGTTTGGATTTGGCAGCACTGTAATTATTGTTGTTGTTATAAAAATATTAAAAAGTGTATATTTAACATTAGAAAGATATATAATTAAAATTTAAGACGAATAATCCTTTCAATAAATAGGGGGGTCGGTGGAAGGCTGGTTAAACCGTTTGATTTCGACCACTCCGACCCGGGTTCGATTCCCGCATTGGACACTTTTTATGTTTAAAAAAAATGTTCCAATGGCCCCCCGATTCTTGCAAAAGTCCAACCCCACCAGCGAGTGCAAGTAACCAAACGGGGCTCTGGCACATTTGTAAGTGCAAAGTCGAACTGCTTTCACATGTGTAGACATGTGGTGCGCTTACAGTAAAAAGCAGTCGCTAACTACCCACCATGATTATCATGGCCTGTACCACGTGTACTAGGGATAAGCAAAAAAAAAATAAAAATAAATAATAATAACGAATAGATTCAAAAAGGATAAGTTTCTTTATTTGAAAAACCATTCGAACTTTCGGGCGCAAGCTGCCCTTCTACAGGAATAATAAATACAATTTCAAGTAATCATGTATGTACAGTTATATATATTTTATTTAAATGGTTTCTCGCTTTGGTCTTGTATAGCGTGAGTGGATCACATGCCCGCGTGATTTAGTTTAAATCAAAGAAAAGCCTTGATAAAGAGAGGCGTATTGCCCCTAGAAATACTAGCCGATTAATAATTTATATCCAGTATATGCCATATATTCATCACACCACTTAACAATATTGCATATAATAATATCAACCAATTGACTAATATACATAGCAATAATTTTTCTTAAATACTAAAATATAAAACTTCATAAATAATCCTAAATATGCAAAAAACAGCTTATATATATATATAGTGTAAAAACTATATAATAAAAATATAACAGTGATTCTACATTTAAAACTTAAGGAGCAAACTGATAAGAATGATAAATCATATCAAGTAGATTTGGTTAGATTAGCAAGCTAAATCTAAATTAATTATAAAAATAAATAGTTGTATAGTTTTATAGTTAAGTATTCCATTAAAATTATCTTCATCACTTTGATTATTCAAATTCAAATTATAAAATTTGTAAACCGTTATTATTTAGTATAGATAGAGAGAAAAAAAAACAAAAAAAAAAATCCTTTACTTCCAAAACATCATCTAGTCAATTATATATTTATAATTAATAACAACAAAAATTTAACAACGTAACGTCTTTTGCATCGGCTTTTACACGTCATTTAGACATACTCTAATCCTATATATAGAATAATAGAAGTGAGAATATATATGATAGTTAGAAAAAAGAGAGAAAGACAGAACCATGCACTTTTAATCAAACTAATAATAAGAAAACAAAAAGTTTTGTAAAGAAGGTAGATAAGATTGTTAGTATATATATATATATTTTTATAATTTTATATTTTATCCTTTTTTTTTATGATTTTTTAATTTTTTTTATTTTAAAATATGAATATAAATAGTTGTATTTAGTAATATATCTATACTATGAATTAACTTTTGTTATAAGTTTGGTTATTATGTTTTGAAACCCTAATGGTAGACCAGACATATACAAAAAACTTAAATTGGAGTAATTATTGAAAAAAGAGGTCTGCTGAACCGGGAATTCTCAAATAGAAATTCAGCGACATTTCATCCCTTCTCTATTATGTCATAGACCTCCTTTCAACCGGAATTTATGTGTTAATATAAAGTTACTTCAGTGAAACATTTATATGAACAGATATAATGTGTACTTACCTTGTCCGCGTCCCTTCAACTGTAAACATCTATTTCTGGATGACACATGTTGTGGGGGGGGGGACAAAATTAGACCGTTTATTTTGAAGTTGTAGAAAAACAAGACATTCAAAGAAGAAAGAAAAGATAGTTAAGGGAAGAAATCCAAAAATTTTATAATCTTTACAGCCAGTTAACTTAAAATAATTGATTCAACACTTATTCATCTTTCAATATTCCTTTAAAAAGGCAAATTATTAGAGTTTAATAAAGCTATTAATTGTGAAAATTCACTTTTATTTAATTTCCATTTTCCTCCCCAGAAATTGGAGATTAAACAAAATGAATTCTATACAATATTACTTTAAAAATCTTGTGAAAAAATCTTCAAATCAGCTATTTAATTTAAGTTTAACTAATTGTTAAAGATTATAAATTTGTAGTAGTTATTATTGAAAGAAATTATAGAAAGTTGATTTAATAAATGGATACTTCCATTTATTTTTTTTAAGTATTTTATAATTGATATACTGTTGAAATATTTTACTTGTCTGATACTAAATTTGTTTTTAATAAATTCCATGTTTAAATTTTTAACATCTTCTATAAAATTTTCTAATATATTATTTATTCTATAAAATCTTAGAAACTGACCAAAATATATACCTTTAAAACAATTTAATGAAATATTAGAATTCATATTACAGTATTTTATAATATTGAAATTAAAATTACTTTTTTTATTATAAATTTTAATAGCATTATTTGTAAGGTCTATATTTAGGTCTGAAAGTTAACTTTTTTGTTTCTATAAATTTTTTCATTGTTCTTAAGTTTCAAGTATTTAGGATAAATTTTAGGTATTAAATTTTTGAACTGTGGATTATTAAATATTATGATGTCATCTACATAACGGAACATTTGCCAGTTAACATTATTTTGTAGAAAGTATTCTCTTTCGTACCAGAATAATATTAAGTTTGCTAATAACGGACTTGATGAAGTTTTAGACCTAAATATAGACCTTACAAATAATGCTATTAAAATTTATAATAAAAAAAGTAATTATAATTTCAATATTATAAAATACTGTAATATGAATTCTAATATTTCATTAAATTGTTGTAAAGGTATATATTTTGGTCAGTTTCTAAGATTTTATAGAATAAATAATATATTAGAAAATTTTATAGAAGATGTTAAAAATTTAAACATGGAATTTATTAAAAACAAATTTAGTATCAGACAAGTAAAATATTTCAACAGTATATCAATTATAAAATACTTAAAAAAAATAAATGGAAGTATCCATTTATTAAATCAACTTTCTATAATTTCTTTCAATAATAACTACTACAAATTTATAATCTTTAACAATTAGTTAAACTTAAATTAAATAGCTGATTTGAAGATTTTTTCACAAGATTTTTAAAGTAATATTGTATAGAATTCATTTTGTTTAATCTCCAATTTCTGGGGAGGAAAATGGAAATTAAATAAAAGTGAATTTTCACAATTAATAGCTTTATTAAACTCTAATAATTTGCCTTTTTAAAGGAATATTGAAAGATGAATAAGTGTTGAATCAATTATTTTAAGTTAACTGGCTGTAAAGATTATAAAATTTTTGGATTTCTTCCCTTAACTATCTTTTCTTTCTTCTTTGAATGTCTTGTTTTTCTACAACTTCAAAATAAACGGTCTAATTTGTCCCCCCCCCCCCCCACAACATGTGTCATCCAGAAATAGATGTTTACAGTTGAAGGGACGCGGACAAGGTAAGTACACATTATATCTGTTCATATAAATGTTTCACTGAAGTAACTTTATATTAACACATAAAATCCGGTTGAAAGGAGGTCTATGACATAATAGAGAAGGGATGAAATGTCGCTGAATTTCTATTTGAGAATTCCCGGTTCAGCAGACCTCTTTTTTTCAATAATTACTCCAATTTAAGTTTTTTGTATATGTCTGGTCTACCATTAGGGTTTCAAAACATAATAACCAAACTTATAACAAAAGTTAATTCATAGTATATATATTACTAAATACAACTATTTATATTCATATTTTAAAATAAAAAAAATTAAAAAATCATAAAAAAAAGGATAAAATATAAAATTATAAAAATATATATATATATACTAACAATCTTATCTACCTTCTTTACAAAACTTTTTGTTTTCTTATTATTAGTTTGATTAAAAGTGCATGGTTCTGTCTTTCTCTCTTTTTTCTAACTATCATATATATTCTCACTTCTATTATTCTATATATAGGATTAGAGTATGTCTAAATGACGTGTAAAAGCCGATGCAAAAGACGTTACGTTGTTAAATTTTTGTTGTTATTAATTATAAATATATAATTGACTAGATGATGTTTTGGAAGTAAATGATTTTTTTTTGTTTTTTTTCTCTCTATCTATACTAAATAATAACGGTTTACAAATTTTATAATTTGAATTTGAATATTCAAAATGATGAAGATAATTTTAAGGGAATACTTAACTATAAAACTATACAACTATTTATTTATATATATATATATATGTATAAATAAATATATGGCATATACTGGATATAAATTATTAATCGGCTAGTATTTCTAGGGGCAATACGCCTCTCTTTATCAAGGCTTTTCTTTGATTTAAACTAAATCACGCGGGCATGTGATCCACTCACGCTATACAAGACCAAAGCGAGAAACCATTCAAATAAAATATATATAACTGTACATGCATGATTACTTGAAATTGTATTTATTATTCCTGTAGAAGGGCAGCTTGCGCCCGAAAGTTCGAATGATTTTTCAAATAAAGAAACTTATCCTTTTTGAATCTATTCGTTATTATAATTAAAATTTGTTTTTTTTTTAATTTGGTAAAGCATATTTATTTATTTAATCGAAGAGAGAGGAACATCACAAAGTCTAAAGGTGAATTATACTTCTTGTTTTGCAAATATCACCTTGGGGCTGCGGGAAAATGCCAGAGTTCCGCATCACCCTGCGTCTGAACAGCTAGTCAGAAGAAGATCATTCAGCGAGACTCAACTTCGACGATTGGCAACCGATGTGTAGATCATAATGGTGATTATTATCTGAGTTGAATATATGTCGGGATTGCTAAAACAAGATAAACTCTTCTGTATATTCTGTTGATGTCTCGGAAATTTCAGAATGTGTGTGTCTAATGATTTAGGAAAAATATACAAATGACCTGTAATATCTTGTAGGTTATATTTTTATTCTGAAATATTGAAGAATTGTTGATTTAATTTCTGATATTACGGTGATCCTATTTTACACCTGTCTTTTGATCTGCTGGCTTATAGGAGCCTTCTTTTAAAATACTACGAAATGATCCCTTTATATTCCAGTAAGTTAGGAGGTGACCAATCATTAAATTAATATGTTAGCCCCCACGCAAGAAACCTATTTAATCAATGTCACGATACTTGTCTAGCATTCAGATAAATGGATTTATGTTTTTCTGTTCTCCCTGTTAATAATTTATTGTATCATCCAAAAAATACAAATAATTATTTTCAACATTCAATTAATAAATATACGTCTTGTAGTTGATACACAGGACTCTCCGTTTCAATATCGGTTTGCCCATTGGGCCAAAACTCAAGAATCGTTGCTTTACAGCAAATAACAGTTGGAATATTTAGAAAATGCACATTAAATTTGCATAAAGATTAATTGGTTTCTCAAAATCCCTAGAGGCGGCAATATATGAAGGAGGTTTTAAAATATTTCTAACTGATTACAATAAAATTATTAGAGAAAATAGGACTTCAAATAACCTATCTGTGTGTAATAATTACAAATGTTTTATTTTTTTATCGAAAATTCTTCGAAATAAAACCAAAATATAAAGTGAAAAATTAATAGAATATATATATATATATTCAAATATTCACAAGTGAATTATTTATTAGTTGGTTTAATTATTAAATATATTTTAAATTATATTTTTAAAGGTATATAAGATAACTTGAAGAAAGAATTATAGTCGGTGTTTTACCTTTAATCCTGAATATATGGAGAAGTTAGTTTTGTGAAATAATTTAGGATGGTTTAATACAGTAGATGAGCATATTATGAGTAGAAAAATATATTCTAATTAACAATTACTGTGGTTGTTATATTAATTGTTTTATATACAGATAGCGCGGTCTCCTTGTGTTTAACATGTATTTTTATCGATATTATTTGATTTTTATAATTTAAATATATATTTTATCAGATTGTGATACGTTAATCTCCAAATATAATCTACACCCAAATTATATATTAAAATTATAAAATTATATTTTGCTATTACTTAGTGCAAAATCAATCAAGCAATAAAGGAAAATGAAAAAAAAAATTGTCTATAAAATTGAGCGAAACATTTTTCCTGAAACAAAAAGTGCCCGAATAAACCTTTTTAGCTCCAACTGAAAGAGAGATGAAGAAAATGGTTGTCAGAGAGAATCTTTCTCAAAGGAACATTTCCACAATAACCAACGAACCACATTCTACCATTAACCTCATCATCAGAGAAAAATCGGCTTAAAATAAGTAAAAAGGCTAAAGTTCATGTTCTCAAACCGCACCATATCGAGGGACGCAAGACCTGTAGAAGGGCCCTTTATTAAAGTACCTGGCAGGTAAAAAATGGAAGAATGTTGTTACACTGGACGAGGCATGGGTTTACCTCAATGATAGCAACAACCCCATGCCATTTACTACGCTAACTCTCAAATAAACACCTTTCAGAACTGGATCAAGCAATGCAATGAAAGTTTATCGAAGGTCTTCATGATCGTTGCAGGTTTCTACTACAATGGGAAGCTTCCTATAAAGAAAGTGGGTCCAAATGTCTTGATGAATTCGTAAATATACAAAACAAAACTTGTCTTAGACCCATTATTCGACACTGAGATCCCATTTTTGTATCCAAGTGACTCAGATCCGTGTGGCTACACCAGGATAAAGCCACGAGTCATACCTCACGTTCAACATGTCAATACCTGGACGAAAAGATAATTGAAACCGGCATTCCGTACATCCCTTTTAAGCACATCCCTGTCAAATCCTCAGACTTGGCCCCTATGGATTTCTGTGATTTTGGCTAACGAGGGCCAACAGCCCGAAACGCGTTCATGGTTGGCTTTTCTTGATATATTAATAAAATAGGTTGAACAAATATCATGTAACAAGTTAAATCAACGTTTAATTGGTTCCAATAGATGGTGCTTTGCCATATTAAATGCTCATGTGAGCGGTCAGAATATGTTTTTTTTTAAATTATTTTTAATATCAGCATCTATTTTTTTAAATATTTCCCCCCCTTTTTTCACCCAAACACACACGCGCACACCATAAACAAAGCACCCAAACTCATACCACACGCACACACATATACATACTTACACATACATATATAGGTCAAAATATAATATAAATAAATAAATAAAAGTTCGGGTGTTGATATTAAAAATAAAGAAGGCATATCCTGACCACAAGCACATGTGCTTTTAGAATGGCAGAGCGCCATCTAGTGGAACAGAAATCAACTAAACGTTGATTTAGCCTGTTCTCTGATATTTGGTCAACCCATTTTCTTGATGAATCAAAACAAGCCATCCACGAACGTGTTCCTGCTGTTGGGCTTCGTCAGCGTGGAGCAGGTTGTATCAGGTTTTATATTGTAAAGAATTTCACATATTTATAAAGGTTCCGACATATTTTAAAAGGCAAATAAAAATGCCTTCTAAATCTTATTAACTACGCATATCAGAAAGCAATAACGCGCCATCTATACATATAAAATAAAAGGATTTAAAAGCGCGAATGTTTCTTTTATACATAAAACGAACTTTACTGTCCTTACTGCGATGAAAAAATATATTGGGAGGGCTTGGCTCATCAGTGGTGAACCCTCCCAGCGGTTTCGCCATATTAATCCACCAGACCGCTTCTCAGAGCTCTAATACTGTATTGGATCATTCTGCTTTTATATGCTACACTGAAGGATGAAATCTTAGAAATGGTTTTCAAGTAAACTATGGACATAAGCTTATAGGACAGTAGAATTACATTCAAATATTTGCTTCGAGCAATGCTCTTCAGCAAACTATAAAGAAAAGGCCATTAGGAATAGATTAACACAAAGCAATAACGTGCCATCTATACATATAAAATAAAAGGATTTAAAAGCGCGAATGTTTCTTTTATACATAAAACGAACTTCTACTGTCCTACTGCGATGAAAAAATATATTGGGAGGGCTTGGCTCATCGGTGGTTAACCCTCCCAGCGGTTTCGCCAATTTAATCCACCAGACCGCTTCTCAGAGCTCTAATACTGTATTGGATCATTCCAATCATTACAGTGTAGCATATAAAAGCAGAATGATCCAATACAGTATTAGAGCTCTGAGAAGCGGTCTGGTGGATTAAATTGGCGAAACCGCTGGGATTCACCACTGATGAGCCAAGCCCTCCCAATATATTTTTTCATCGCAGTAAGGACAGTAGAAGTTCGTTTTATGTATAAAAGAAACATCCGCGCTTTTAAATCCTTTTATTTTATATGTATAGATGGCGCGCTATTGCTTTGTGTTAATCTATTCCTAATGGCCTTGTCTTTATAGTTTGCTGAAGAGCATTGTTCGAAGCAAACATTTGAATGTAATTCTACTGTCCTATAAGCTTATGTCCATAGTTTACTTGAAAACCATTTCTAAGATTCCATCCTTCATGGTAGCATATAAAAGCAGAATGATCCAATACAGTATTAGAGCTCTGAGAAGCGGTCTGGTGGATTAAATTGGCGATACTGCAGGGAGGGTTCACCACTGATGAGCCAAGCCCTCCCAATATATATTTTTATCGCAGTAAGGACAGTAGAAGTTCGTTTTATGTATAAAAGAAACATTCGCGCTTTTAAATCCTTTTATTTTATAACTACGCATATACTCGTTGAAAATATTATTTAAATTGGAGTATTTTAAAAATCGGTTAAAAGAGAGTGCTCCTTCTTTAACAGAGTTTATTTAACACTCATTTATAATTTTACTTGTCTATAAGGTATAATGAACTCACAGAGAGGAAGTGATTCCTCTAAATATTTTACTTTTTTTTAGTACAATTTATCGTATCTATATATATCTGATAACCATTTTCTTGGTTAAATTAGCATGTTCTCGTGGCTTTATCCTGGTGTAGCCACACGGATCTGAGTCACTTGGTTACTTCGATTAAAAGAATTCCCCCGAGTGCAATTTCCTTCATACTGAAAGTACATCAATAATAAATAGTAGAAGTGCCATAGAATAGCAATACAGAAGTAAGAAATAAACCATAGGCAAAAAGTGTGTATGATGGCAAAAATTGTATTATATTAGTGTTTAGGTATTTGTTTTATTATTTTTTGCCATCCATTTAGTTGTTTCAAAATCAATATAGTTTAAATAGATGGCAGCTTTTCCACCCTACCCCCGAGGTACCCGCCCCAGCGCATTAACCCTTGAAATTGCCTGAGTTGTGTGAGTGACTGCGATGGATCTTGACTGCGATGCCCATCTTCTCAGTAAGAATAAGAAAAAATCTACTTATATATTTGCCTTATTCTGTCTGTTTGTTTGTCTGAAGCTCACGGATAGAATGCGCGCCCATTGGCCGCCAGCGAACACGTGGCCTCCCTGCCCCCCTCTAGACAACCCTGTTATTCAAAAACCATACATCCAATCGCCATGAAATTCTGGGATATTATTAGGTATATCCCCGGAAAGGTGTCCGAAAAATAATTTCTTTAATATCTTGAATTTCCTTAGAGTTATTTGCAGATATGTAGACTTAACTCGCATGCAGCGCCACCATTGCGACGACGGAGATAGGCTTTGCTCCACCCCTGAATGACCTTGGGTCATCGTGTGAGTCACAGCATGATGCAACAAAAACACTCACACTGGCCGTGTGACCATTTAGAACCTTGCGGAAAGTTATAGGGTCATATTTTTGTGATATATTTATTTGTTTCGATTTTATTGAAAATAAAACGATATGGTGCCTTTACAATATTATCTTTATTACTATGCAGTTTTCTATTTAGTCAATATACCTAGGTTCATGTTGCAAATGTAATTATCTCTATCGATTTAGTAGGTGAAATGCAAAAATAAAAATAGACATGATGATATCTTTATGAAAATCCACATTTCTAATTTTATATTTTCAAGACACACACAGTTTGGGGCGGGACGTTTCACAAGAGAGACATCCACGGCGCCAATTTATAATTGTAACGAATAGTATTTTAATTAAAACATTACTAAAATATATACGCACTCGGGTAAAACCCGGGCGTTGCCCGGGCCATTCGTCTAGTAGGCTTATAAAATATTAAACCAAAATACCGGCATGTAAATATTTTTCTGTAAAAAATAAAAGAGCACATGGAAATTAGGCAAACATATGTGTTTACAAATGACATTTTAACGATTTTTTTAAAAGAGATAAAAAAAGGTCAGAACAAAAATTAATAAAAAAATACCAAAGCCATTATTTACATACAGAAACGCTAATTTTTTGAAGGTTTTTTTTAATTGGCATTGTGTGCACTTACCGTAACTTAGTAATATAAATTTCTCTCTAATATCAATACCTTTGTAGAAAAAGGTAACCCTCGTATTAAAATATATTTTTAAAAAAGTACGCAAACTACTTGAAAAAAAAATTCAGAACGTTCATTGGTCACCTAATTGACCTGGTGTTGTTACTTCGCCTCGTAAAAATGTTCTTCAAATGAAAAAAATAAATAGCCAAAAATACTTATCAAAATGTAGCCGAAAATATTCCTCAGGTATATAAAAATCGACATGCAAAATTAAGTACCAATTGGTTCAGTAGGTTTTGAGTTTATCGCGAAACAGACAACAAAAATTGAATTTTATTTATTAGAAAAAAGAGAAGAAAGAAAGATATAGAAAAGTCCATGTGTCTAAATTAAAATGAAAAATGTCTAAATTAAAATTGAAATGTCTAAATATTAATAAAAAATGTCTAATTAAAGGTTAAAAACATTTATATAGATTTATAAACGTATATAAATATTGTTATATACAATACTTAAAGTTTCACCGCATAAGTTTCTTTTCTGTGAAAAATCAATATTTATTTCAAAGAGAAATATTTACTATTTCTAACTTTTTTGGATGAAGTATGAAAGGGTGAAAATATGAAGAGTAATGTCGAACGGAAAAATAAAAGTGTCCAGGGGCGGGAATTGTTATATACGTTTAAATATATTTTTGAAACACATTTAATTTTTTTGAAAATATTTATTAAATTTTAAATAAACTATAATATGTTTTCTTTTGCGAAATTAGGCAAATAAAGAATATATAGAAAATAATATATAGAAAATGTGACTAAATTAAAAGATTAAATGTCTATATTAAAATTGGAAATGTCTAATTTAAAATTTGAAATGTAGAAAATTTACGAATAAAATTGCAACGAATATTTATTTCATATCAAATTCAAACCAAAAACTTTCCCTGTAGTATAGTAAACAACTTTCCAAAGTTTCACGGCAATTGGATGTATGGTTTTGAATCTATCGAGTACAGACAGACATCGAAATTTATATATGTAGATTTAAAGCTGATATTTTGAACAATAATAAACAAATGTATTTATTTAAAAAAGGAGAAATATTTCTAACATAAATTTAACTTTATTTTTTATCATGCAACCCGTAAGCTCGTGGGTAAGCCTCGTAGAGTCCGCGCTGGCGCATGCGCCTCTGATACACCTGTATAAATGAATGTATTTGATAGTTCAGCCGTTCTAGACGAGGTCGAACGGGAAAAAAAGGTATCCTATGTCCGTCTGCTGGTTCTAAGCTATCTCCCTACCAATTTTCATCCAAATCGGTTCAGCCGTTCTTGAGTTATAAATAGTCTAACAATTGTCAAGACTTTCTTTTACATATATAGATTATCAATGCTGGACAAAATAACGTTTTTTTTTTTTTTTTTGCTTATCCCTAGTACACGTGGTACAGGCCATGATAATCATGGTGGGTAGTTAGCGACTGCTTTTACTGTAAGTGCACCACATGTCTACACATGTGAAAAGCAGTTCGACTTTGCACTTACTAATGCCAGAGCCCCGTTTGGTTACTTGTACTCGCTGGTGGGGTTGGACTTTTGCAAGAATCGGGGGCCATTGGAGCATTTTTTTTCTTTAAACAGAAAAAAGTGTCCAATAGTGATATCGTTTTGAAAACCGGACTTTGATAAAACATATTTTATACCGAAACATAAGTATATTTCAAACACAATCACGCTTATTGTATATTATTGATAGTTCAATGTCTTTAATTTTTTTAATTGTGTGGTATTATGTAAAATATATACATATTTATTTTCCCATTTTCATCTTATATTTTATTTCAAATTTCACAATATTTTCAAAATATATTATTAATGTTTTAATTTAACCAACTTTGCAAACATTTTTTGCGCTTTGTGTTTAAGTTCAGCATTTCTTTTATATATATAATTTGTTATTCATATTTTATTTTTATATAAAATATCTTCTTACACATAGTACAAATAATTGTAAATATAAAATAGGCATTATTGTTAATTTACAAAATAGTCATACCCTTATTTCACAAAATATTTGTTCATAATATAAATATAAATGTCAATATTTTATCTCCCCATTGAATATAAGCAAAATTATTTTTAAACTTAATTCTAGTGATGTTATGTAGCGCTGAGTTTGTTGTTGACACACATTAATATGTTATAATACCTTGATAATGTTGGGAATCTCTTATGGTTTAGACAATGAAACAACAAATAACAAGTTTACTTACAGCTGAAGTGGTTTTAAAGAATTAGGCAATTTTACCTTTTAAGAAAGTATTTTAAATTTATTATTTTCAAAGAGAGAGAGAGAAAAGAACATTTAACAATTTACATTACAATTACTAATTTTGTAAAACAAAACAAAACACTCCTTTGTTCGTGTTTTTATATTACAGTGTTGTCAGTCTAAAAGTATTTCAAGATCATCTATTTACTATTCTTCTTTTTTTCCAACATTCCCTCTTAAATCAGTGATCTTATCACATTCAACAACAACAACAATAGCCTTTATTGGGCACACGTGCCATACAGGATTCTCTCTGTAGGAAAAAATAAATAAATAACAAATTAGCATCGTAGTTATATACAAATATTGGGCATTGACCTCGACCAATTATCGAGTTGGATCCGGCGTCTGTGCTAAATATTTTGATTGAGCTGATTTCCAGTATTTATAAAAAGCGAATGCAAAGGGTCTGGATTTTACGACTTTTGCCATTAAAACATAAGGCGAATTTCTATTATAGCCGGTCTCTTGACAAATAATTTCTCTTTCTTCTTCCATTGCCGTACAGTAGAACATGTAGTGTGGAAAATCGAGACTAAATTCACCGTTGCATAAGGTGCATTTTATGGTCTTAGTTTTCAATAGTGAAACATGATTAATTCTCTGTACTACAAAAATGCTTCTTACTTGTACAATGATTCTCTTTAAGGTTAGGGGGATATTGTCATTCAGATAGCATTCCATTGTAGGTGATGAATGAAAGTATTTATAGTGAGAGTAGAGTACTGATTTTCTTATTCTTACATAATCTAGCTGCAAGGACTGATAGGTTGCCGTTCTAATAATTAGGGGGATGTATATTTGTAGAATATTGAAGTCTGTACATCCAACAAGCCATGAGAAGCCGGTGTTATTAAGTAGCTCTGTTATACTTTTTACCAGTCCGATATTCTGTTTTGAAGAAATTGAAATGTCCCACAAATGTGCCAAATATATTGAAGGTAGCCTGCTGCCGTCCATTTTCAGAATTCTAGTCCAGAATTTTAAAGTTAGTTTTTTCACTGTGATATCAAGAGAGTGTCTTCCTGTTTCGGCCCTCAAAATATAGCCCGGAGTATAGCTTGGAAGGCACAGAAAACGTCTGAGAAAGGTATCCTGGATTCTATCTAAGATTAAGGCTTGATCAAGTGCCCAGATTGGAGCCGCATAGAGTAGGACTGTCAAGATCATAGAATCCAACAATCTCATACTTGCATGGAAGGATTTGAGCTTGGACTTCAAAATAATTTTCCCCACAGCACCCATCGCGGCCATGGTCCTGCCTCTATAATTTAAGGCAACTTGAGTGAAAGAAATCGAAGGGGTTAGCGGGTAGCCCAGGTACGTATATTTTGATGTAACACTTAAAGGACTTTGACTCCAATACCATCTTTCTGAACGCGCCACCTTTCCTCCATTACGGAAAACCATTATTCTTGACTTGTTTTCGTTCAGAGTTAGTAAGTTAGTTTCTAGATAGGTTTTCAGTATATTGATTTTCAATTGAAGGTTTATTTTAGAATCACCGATCAAAACAATATCGTCGGCATATAGGAGGAGGTGTGTGTTTCCGAAATTGGGTAAGTATATTCCTGACAACCCCGAGTCATCAAATATTTTAATCAACAACAACAACAACAAAACAGCTTTATTAGGGCATCTTGCCCTGTACAGATTCGCCTTTGAATTACTGACAATATTCAACACAAGAGAAAAAGGAGAGATGGAGTATTTACAATTAAAGTATGGCAAATATTTTTATTGTACCCCTGTTCTTCTCTCTTCCACGAGTGCAATTTTATTTACAACCGATTTTTGGTAGTTGAACAGTTCTATTGCCCAACTTTTCATATCTGAAACAGTTTTTATTGTCTTTAATGAGTTCAAATGTGGTCTAGGAAGACTTTTCAGGATCTTTTTTCTCTCACCTTCCAGATCTCCGCACTCGGCAGTAAAATGGTATATCTCATCGGTTATCTGACCTCCGCATAATTTACAGTACAAATCTTCTTTCTTAATTACGTAGATATGATTTTCTTTGATCAATGTTGATATTATCCTGATCTGTGCAATAAAACTCACTAAAGCTGAGGACAGATTGCATGAAAAATAATGTTCTGGAATGAATGAATCATAAAGTAACCTATAGTTTGAGTATGTTTTCGTAAGAGATAATTTTGCCAGATTTTGCTGCAATAGCTGTTCAATTTTTATTTTTAGTATATTCGGTAGTTCGATCTGTATGTTATCATAATTTAACCTAAGGTTTAGCCGTGTGAGTCCACAATGATTGATGATATCCATGATATTTTTACAGAATCCTATAGGTTTTTTTGTCATTAAGGAAATTTCCTTCAATCTATTCCAGCATAGCTTAGGTAGTCTATTTTCTTCCATTTCCTGTAATCTAATGAAATATTTCATAATTAGTTTGATCGTTGTAAAAGTCAGAGATAATCTGCCTGTTTCCAACCTTACAATATACTCCGGTATATATCTTGGCAGATTCAGAAAGTTTTTGATAAACGTATTCTGTATTTGGTCTATAAAATCGGTATTGTCCCAAGCCCACACAGGGGCCGCATAGAGTAGTATTGATTTAATAACTGAGTCAAATAAATTCAGTGCAACTTTTAATGAATTAATTTTTTCCTTTTTATCAGTCTAATAGTTGCATTTATTGCCGTATTTGCTTTGGCTTTATAAAAGAGGGCTACCTTTTTGCTATTATTAGTGGTAGTGAATGGAAATCCCAAATACATAATATTGGACGCAACAGTCAGTGGGATGTCCCCCCAGTACCAGTTTTCGTGTCTTGCCGGTCTTCCTCCATTTCTAAATACCATCACCTTGGACTTATTTTCATTTAAAACTAATTTGTTATTGTCCAGATAAGACTTTAGTAAATTGATTTTAGTTTGTAGGTTAATTTTAGATTCTCCAATTATGGCTATGTCATCCGCATACATAAGTAGGTGTAAAACGCCAAAATCAGGGAGATGAAATCCTGTAAGTGCTGAGTTATTATAAAGTTCTATTAGGTCGGCCATATATAATATAAATAAAAGTGGGGAAAGTGATTCTCCCTGCAACACTCCAGAATTAATTTTCACATTACTTGAATATTGCCCTTTCCATCGGATAGTAATCTTAGCTTCTTGGTAAAAGTTTTTTATCAGCATTACAAATTTATTGCTAATGCCCATTTTATGCAATTTTTGCCAAAGTAAATCATGTGGTACTAAATATTTTAATCAAATCGTTAATAAAGAGTGGGAATAGGCATGGGGATAGTGGGTCACCTTGGAGCACCCCCGAACGAATTCAATGAATTCAGTGATAGAATTGTTCCAACGAACCGCAGCGGTCATGTCTTCATAATAACATTTAATTAAGTTGACAAATCGGTGATTCAGTATCTTATCACTTTCAACAGTTTCTTCACTTGACTTATGTTTTAAATGGTTGTCATAAGAAGGGATTTGAATTTGTCAAACTTTGGTCTGGCTAGAGGTTTTGTTAGTATGTCTGCAATTTGGTGTTCTGTTGGACAATATATCAGGTTAAACCTTTGAGTTTGATCTTTCACAAAATGATATTTGACATCAATATGTTTAGTTTTAGTGGTGAATTGGCCTGACTTTATAATTTTTATAGTGCTTTGGTTATCAACATAGAGTTTTATATCAAAGTTATCTGGAATTAATTCTTCTAATAGGGATCTTATGTATGACACTTCTTTGCATGCATCTGCTGCAGCAATGAACTCTGCTTCAGAGCTGGAAAGGGAAATTACAGGTTGCTTTTGGAGCACCAACTTATGGGACCTCCAGATAAGTAAACTACATATCCTGTGGTACTTTTTCTAGTTTTAATATATTCAGCAAAGTCAGAATCACAATACACATTTAATTCAAATGGCATCTCTACATCATATGATATGCCTAAATTGGTGGTTTGATTTAAATATCTTAGGGTTCTTTTGATGTTTATAATATCTTGAGTTGTAGAATCATGCATTGACCTGCTTTCAAAATTTGTGGCAAAGGTCATGTCTGGTCTAGTTTTGTTTGTCAAATATAAAAGGCTTCCAATTGCTTCTCTGTAGGGAAATTTGATATCATTTGATATTTCTAAGTTTTTGTCTAATTCTTTTACTACATCTGTAATGGGAGTGAGCACTGGTTTTGAGTTTTGCATATTATATCTTTCAAGAACTGATTTTGCATAATTTTCTTGTAAAAGTAAAATTTTATTTTTTTCCTCAAAACACGAATTTATTTCCAAAAAAGTTCTTGGTTCATTGTTTATTTTAAATTCAAACTCTTGGGATAGTTTTTCTAAAATATTAATCAATTCTTCTTCATTATCTCCCATTAAGATACCATCATCTACATATATTGCAAGGTACATATTTCCTTTGTTGGTTTTAAAAAGACATAGCTCTGATTTTAGTTGTATGGAATCTTGGGATTTGAGAAAAGTTTTCAATCTTTCATTCCATTTTAATGGGGCTTGCTTTAAACCATACAATGCCTTTCTTAGCCTGCATATATTCATATGTCAAATGTTTTAAAAACAAATATTTTCTTAGCCATCAGAGCAAAGTATATCCTTAAGGAGACAGTGCTTATAACTGGACTGAATGTCTCATCATAATCAATGCCTGCTTCTTGTTCAAAGCCTCTTACAACTAGTCTTGCTTTATAGCGGCCATCTTCTTTCACTTTAAAGAGCCATTTAGAGGTCAGAATCTTCTTGTTTGACGCTTCATTTTCTTTTACTATTTCCCAAACTTCATTTTTGGCAAGAGACTCTTTTTCTTCTTTTATTGCCTTTTTCCATTTTTCTTGATTTGGACCAGATATAGCTTCCGAGTAAGTTAGAAGAGCTGATTCTGTTGTTCCGTCCCGTTCTAAATAGAAGTCTTCATATCTTGATGGTGTTTGTAAACTACTTCTTGGTCTAAGATTATATTTTGAAGTACTTGGTTTTGTAGAAATATCTTCTTTGTCTTCAGAGACTTTTGGTAGACTTGGTTCTTCATTTAATTCTAGTTGATCTTCAGATTCTTCTTCTGGATCCACAATAGGTATTTTTCTTCTTTATTTATACATCCTTTATCTAAAAAATTACATCTCTAGCTGTAAAGATTTGTTTGCTTTGTTCATCCCAAAGGCGATAACCATTTGGTGCATAACCTATAAAGGTATATTTTTTACTTCTGTCTTCCAGTTTCTTTACGTGTTTTAGGGTTTTGACATAAGCTTCACAACCAAAAAGTTGTAAGTTTGACAAATTTGGTCTTTTGTTGAACCAAAGTTCTGCAGGGGTTTTCTCTAATTCTTGAGTAGGGCTTCGGTTCAGCAAATAGGCTGAAACCCTTACAGCTTCTCCCCACATGTATTTTTCTACACCAGAGTCAATCAAAAGAGCTCTAGTTTTCTACATCAGGGTTCTATTTAATCTTTCGGCTTTGCCGTTTAGCTGAGTTGAGTGAGGTATGGTGAGATCCATAATGATTCCTTTAGCTTTGCACCAGGATTTTATATCTTCATTTACATATTCTCCGCCATTGTCACATCTTATTTTTGAAACTTTTAGATTATTTTGTTTTCTGCCTCTGTAATAAATTCTTTTAGATTTTCTTTTACTTCATATTTATTTTGTAACAAATACACATGACAAAAATGTGTGTAGTCATCAAGAAATGTTAGAAAATAGTTTTTGTTGTCATGGGTAGTGGGATCTAAAGGTCCACATACATCTGTATGGATTATTTCTAAAGGCCTTTTT
Organism: Cordylochernes scorpioides; assembly: GCA_030710605.1. NCBI lineage: Eukaryota > Metazoa > Arthropoda > Arachnida > Pseudoscorpiones > Chernetidae > Cordylochernes > Cordylochernes scorpioides. The sequence continues at coordinate 95,511,509 of CP092864.1, forward strand.
GATTTTGTTCTAATGGAATTAAATGGCTTTCTTACCTGTTTAGCTTTAATGCATGTTTCACGAATTTCATCTTGACTTATTTTTTCTATGTTTATTCCATTAACCACATATTTTAATTGTTTTAAGCTTGAAAACTTATGTGACCCATTTTTCTGTGGCATTTGAGCATTTCTTCATTTTGGGTAGTTGTTAGGTGAGATTCTTTAATTTCGGGATTTTCTGTTTCTATATTTATTGTATAGAGTCCATTTTCCCGTTTTTCTCCTTCTAAAACTTTTATTCCATTTTTTACGACAAACACCTTTTCATCTTCAAAGACGACTTTGCCTTTATTTCTGGTAATGGCACTTACAGATAGTAAATTATTTGTCAAGTTTGGTACAAACATCACCTCCTTGAGATCACATTTCTTCCCTTGAATTTTTCCGACTTAATTTGCTATTAGAGTTTCTTCCTTTTTTGCTATTGATATTTTTGAGTTGCAATCTACTTCATCTTGTAAAAACCTTTTACTATTTATCATATGGCTTGTTGAGCCACTGTCTACAATGAATTCTAGCAATTCCTCATTTTTACATTTTAAAGTTTCTCCTGAAAAAAAGGACAATTTTTCTTCATTTTTGTTTCTGAAAAAGCAATCCTTTTCTTTATGATTTGTCTTTTTACAAATTCGGCAAGGGATATTTGCCTGGAATTTATTTTGAGATTTCTTAAAGAAGCATTGGTCTTGAGTATGATTTGTCTTTTTACAGATGGTACAACATTTTTTATTTAGTCTACAGTATTTTGTTAAGTGCCCGCTCTTTTTGCAGTTGAAGCACTGCTTTACTTTATTAGCATTCATGGCTATTCCCTCTTCGGGCTTTACTTTTTGTTTAGTTTCTTCAAGTGATAGTCTTGATATTAAGTTTGTTAACGTTTTCTCACTTTTTGGTGCCGAGTCCCATGCTGTGCTGAAGTAATTAAAGTAGCCTGGCAAAATGCTCAATATTTTAGAAATTACAAGGCATTCCTCTCAATTTCTTGTTTTACATTATTCAGTTTGAATACTAAATTTTGCATTCTGCTTATATTTGTTACCATATCTGTATTTTTGTCAAATTTGAATCCTTGAAATTCTTGTAGTAATTTGCATTTTAATTTCTCATCTTCTCTTTGATAAATGGCTACTAGTTTTTCATGCATTTCTTTTGAAGTTTTGCAATTTAGAATATGTGTTAAAACATTCTTTTCAATGGTTAACATTATGTATTTTTGTTCTTTGGCGTCTTTTAGGCTCCAGTTATCTTTTCCAGGTTCATCTTTCAAGTCTTCAAACAACGATTTTCCATTTACAATATCTAGAAGGCCATTTGCTTTGAAAATAATTGTTATCTGAAAATTCCATAAATCAAAGTTTTCAGGACTTTTAAGTCTCACAATATTTGCGATATCTTCGCTGACAGCCATTTCTGTTTTTATTTATATTTTATTCTATATTTTATATATATTTTACCGCGATTCAAAATGAACCACGCTCTGCTACCATGTTGGGAATCTTTTATGGTTCAGACAATGAAACAACAAATAACAAGTTTACTTGCAGCTGAAGTGGTTTTAAAGAATTAGGCAATTTTACCTTTTAAGAAAGTATTTTAAATTTATTATTTTCAAAGAGAGAGAGAAAAGAACATTTAACAATTTACATTACAATTACTAATTTCGTAAAACAAAACAAAACACTCCTTTGTTCTCGTTTTTATATTACAGTGTTGTCAGAGAGAGAGAGTCTAAAAGTATTCCAAGATCATTGATTTACTATTCTTCTTTTTTCCAACAGATAAAGGTTGGTGTTCAGCCAACTGAAATATTGGTAAAATAAATGCTATTTTTAATCAATATATGTATTTTTAATTAAAGATTTAGTGATATTAGTGATACGTGCAACAATAATATCGCGTTCTACGATTGCACTATTAGATTCAAAAATGGTGTTGACGGTTTTTATCAAAAACAATATTCCAACACACTATAATGAAAGTGGGCAGCAAGGTTGAGTGTTGTCTCCAGGGAGGGGAAATGACCTCCACAAAATCTAATTTAAAAATCAAATAGCTACTTGTCCATCCTCTCAGGGGCATTGATTGAAACGTGAGGACTCTGTATCCAGGCAACGGCACCCAGAGAGGGCGGTTTTATAACATATTCCTTCTCTGAGATTTTACCTTTATTTAACTTTGCTGTGCATTGTACACGAATGTAAATGAACCTATGTTTTGAAACAATACCTATTTTAAGCCATGATTGAACTGTAAGAAAGTATGCACGTCAATTTATGACAAGGCATAGATTTTACCTCAATTTGACAGGAAATATGCTCTGTAGTAATTCCTATATTATACTCTACCTACATTGAAAATAATTTCCCCTATTTTATATATATATATGTGTATATCACATAGTGTGGTACCCGGGAAGGTGAGATGGACCATGGGGGAGTGCTGGGATCGCTGGTCAATCGGGAAGCATGCGACTGAATATTTTATTCTTCCGACTTTACAATTCTTCTTCTTCTTCCCTGGGCTAAAAAAAAAAAAACAACTTATATGCTAATGGTGAGGTTAGAGAAATGGAGACTCTGTTTGTCCTTCCGCGTCAAATCAAGGACTGACATGGCCTATATGTTTACGTCCTACCTGATTTTCTTTGACAATGTTAACGAGAGAGACCTGTTTAGACCTTTCCCGGAGTCCCGTCTTTACTTTTCCTAGTGTCCTTTTTATTAACGCCATTTTGATGCTACATCATGTTTGATGTTTCAATGTACAACATATAAATACGACATATATATTCAATGTCCTTTATTTATAGCAGAGAGAGCGATCTTTTATAAAAATCCTTTCGATATAACCGACTCGCATTCTAACAGACAAATTGTCTGATTCCTTGGGGAAGTCAAAAACCATTTGTATTTCTGTCATTTTTTTATATATGATTGTTATATATATATATGATTGTTTATTAATGTTTCAAATAAAAAACATCATAGGCATATATTTTCATTATCGATTCACTCATCAAATTATAAATTAATTTTACAACACCAATAAATTTTCATATAAATAGAATGGGAATAAAATAATATGTAATGTTGTTGACTAAGCTATAATCACTAAAATCTATTTAGAGAAATATGTATTTAGATGAAAGAGACAATAATAGAACAAAAATATAATATTTTGTTAAATATTTCCTATCGGACAAACCTCGGGCGGGACCGTATCATTTAGCCATTATATAATTGGCCAGTTATTTATTTAGCACTACTAAGTCTAGCCATAAATATTGTTACTAAACCAAATCAGTGATTAAAATTTTAATTTGACCGCGTGAAATATTCAAAATATAGTAGTTGTTATTTGAATATCTCGTGCACACGTGTTTTGAAATAAATCAGAATATATTTGTATTTTGATAATAGATTGGGGTGTTAAAGAAAACCGTATAGCTGTAATAGCCTTACACAAGGTAGGACAAAGTCCTTCATCCATTTTTAAACTTTTATAATTTATGAATATTACGTGTCAATTTGTTTATCGAACCACTGAAAGGTTCAACAAGGCTTGCACTATTAATAAGCTTGAAAGATCTTGTCGACCGCGCGTGCAACGAACGCAACCAGATATAAAAGCCATTCGCGAAATAATTCGTCGAAATCCACGCCGCAAACAAAATATATTAGCAAAGCAGATGAATTTAGCTACAAGAACCGTTTCCAGGATAATCAACGAAGACCTTGGACTGAGAGGTTTCAAACGACGTACAGGTCATTTGATAACCCCAGCTCTTAGAGATATTAGAAGGGTTATATCAAAAATGTTGTTGGCGCGGCATGATGATCGGTGGCATGAGAGAATCCTTTCCACAGAAGAGAACGTTTTCACTGTCGAAGAAAAGGATTAATCGTCAGAATGATAGGAAATATTCTCGTAGCTCTCTAGAAGCTTCTTTGAAAGTCAGAAGACTTGAAAAAAGTCACCATCCTTCTTCTGTCATGGTTTAGTGGGGAGTTAGCTACCAAGGTGTAACAGATTTCCACTTCTGTGCCAAATGGGTAAAAACTACAGCTGAAAACTATCAAGAATATATTTTGGAACAAATAGTGAAGCCTCTGAATGCAAAAATGTTTAATGGAGAACATTGGATATTTCAACAAGATTCAGCTCCTGATCACAAAGCTGAATCAACTCACCAATGGTTGGAGACGAATGTTTCGGAGTTCATAAAGGCCAATGAATGGCCCTCTGGAAGCCCTGATTTAAACCTCCTTGATTGCAGTTTGAGAGAATTATTAGAGGAGAAGGTGTTTTTTAAAAGATATCATGATTTGGATCAATTGAAATCAGCATTGGTGAGAGCAATGAAATAAATACCCTTATAAAAGATGCGTGCCGCCATAGATAAGTGGCCCAAACCTGTGAGATCCTTTGTCAAAAATAAGGAAGGACATTTTGAATGATTGTATATATTTCAAATCTATCTCCTATTAACTAATAAAAAATATATATTTATATTCCATTAGTTTTTATTCTTAATCATTTAATTTATAAAATTGTTTGTAACAGAATTTATGGCTAGACTCTGTATGACTGACAATTCGTTATAGATCTTAAGCCATTAAGAAATTGTAGAAAATAAATTATTTTATATGATATATTTATTATTATAAATAAATTATTTAAAGAGGATTTTTGTCACATAAATTAAAGCAATTACCACGAATTTTTATTTTACAAGTAGAACAAGGTAAAATAGTACAAAAGTGAAATTGACCTGGGATGCACGGATTGTAGACGCACACTATCAGCAACTTTTAGTTACACGAGCAGGAAATACCTTTCTCTTAATATATAAACTTGGTCCAGTACAATATCACTTTTGTACTATTTTTTAAAATTTAGTTTTCGCTCACGCCTTTATGTTCTTAAATAGCCATTCCTTGATTGTTGAGGAAGCCTTAAAGGACGGCATTTTTGGTCGTTGAGGCACAGTTTGCACTACGCTGAAGTGGGCCAGCAGTTCTGCGAGTAGTTAGATTTACTGGATTAATCAAGAAATTGTATTTGTAAAATTATTTGAATAATTAAAAATCAATGATTAGCTTATATTTATTCCGGCCCATCACCAACTTTTAGTTGCACGATCAGATGCACTTCTGTAAATAAAAAACAAGGTTAGTAATTATATAAATTTTAACCTAAAATTGCACTACTCGGTATGTGATTGTAGGGGAGTGTAAACACCCCCCCCTACAATAAAGTTATTAATTAAATCTATGAAACAATCCGTCAAAACGAGAATAAAAAGTACTTTGGCCTTTAGCCCTCAACCTTTGACCCTGATTTTTATAAACCTCAAGCGATTTTTTTTTCACATGCTTCTATGGAATTTGTATAAATTACCCTCCTTTATTTGGATTTAACTTGTATAATATTTATAAAATCACATTTTAAAAGAGGTGATATATGCAACTAGAGAAATTTTATCTAATTAGATTTAAAATGCAAATTTTATTTTAAATAATATTTTTATAGAATAAGAATGTTTGTGATTTCAAAAAAGATGTTGTAGTTCAGGAAGGATTGGTGGTCCATAGGATATATATATATATATGGAAATTTTTGCCTGGATGAAATTGAACTATAAAAATGAAGGTCGTCTCTCCCGGAAAAATAGACGCTAAATCTATTAGACGATGTTGGCAAGAGTGGTCAATAACGGAAGAATGCAACGTCAGGACGGCAGCGGTCGACCAAGGTACCAAACAGAAAGGAAGGACAGAGCGATTGCTAGAACGGCTGTCACAGCATTAGTTTCAATATTATCTACGATCCAACGTGTTACCGGCCCACAATTGTACAAAATTACTATCAACAGACGACCGAGAGAGACGAAATCTAAGAGCTCGCGGACCGTTGCGATGCCTACCCCTCACACCCATACACCGACAAGTCCGACTACAGTGGTGTCGAGAGCGATCAACTTGTAACTGCGCTGACTGGAGACGTATAGTCTTTAGTAACGAGTCCTGTTATCTACTGTGCCCTGACGTCCGTCGCTAACGTGTCTGGAGACGTCCTGGGCAGCGTGTAGATCCTGGCCTTACTTTCGAACACCAAACAATTACACATCATGACTTTATGGCCAGGGGATGCCGATTTATTTAATAGCAGGACCCCATTGGTAGTCATTCCTGGCACCCTGACAGCACAACGGTACGTAGATGACATCCTACATCTGTTTTGTTGCCATTCCTCTCACATTTTACCCCGGGATTAATTTTCAACAATATAATTTCAGGAAAAACACGGGGATGTTACTATGAATTGTCTTCAATATTGCCGAACTCTTCCGTGGCCAGGCAAGGTCGCCTGATCTCTCACCCATATAGAACACATCTGGGACGTTATCAGAAGGCGATTGCAGTCATCCCGGAATGTTGCCTATTTAACCCGACAGTTGGAGACAATTTGGCAAGAAATCTCGAAAGACATTGTCCGGAAATTTATCCATCCATGACACGCCGGGTGGCAGCCTGCATCCAGGCCATCGTGGGGCCCAAGGACATATTTTAATTTGTGGCTACCTAACTCTATAATTAAACAATGTTAGGTCTGTGTAGTCATCAGTTAGTGAGAGCTCATCAAAAAAGAGATTGCTTGTCCAAAAAAGGTTTAACTACAGAACTATTGCTTCAAATATATACAGAAAAGGCATTATTCGAAAAGGTCTACATACCTAAATATAAAAAAAACATATTGCAGCTTATTTTGACTATGAAGATTTCTTTGTTAACGGTCGTGGGATTTTATATTTTATTGTGAGAAGCAGAAAAACAATCAAGCAAAAACACATTCGATATGTATTTGATTTACTGTGAAGTTTAGTCTCCTGTCAAATTCAGAGCACTCACCACGGTTTCGGGCTAATGGCACTTTCAGTTCAGGGTTGGGTTTTATTTCTTGACATCTCTGTAAAAGATTGTGATTAAGCTGATGTAGTGGCTTGTCACCGCCCAGAGTCCGCTAATTTGAAGAGATGGTTATTAGATGGCGCTTAGTTTAAGGATTTATATTGACCAAAGAGGTGTACTTTCCTTTTCGCGACCATTATCATATCATTATCTTATATACAGTATTATCCTCCCGGCAAAACTTTCTCTATGAAGAGTTTGTATTGTAAAATAAAACAATTTTATATATTACACATGCTTTAACTCAGATATATTAATCCACAACACAGATATGTGCAAATAAGCTCATGTTCAAACATGGTAGAGGTTCTTGGAACCGGTAGCAAGGGGGGGGGGGGGGCTACAACTATAGTAAAAAACAATTCAGCTATGATTCACGATTGTAATATTCTGTGATTTTCTAAACGTTTTGAATTTGTGTGACACGATACAAATATAAAATATTAAAATTACCCCATATTTATATATATGAAGTGTGAAAATATGCGCTGATAGAAGTATAGGGGAAAGTATAAAGAAGTAAAAATATTGATTCTATTCAACTTATCGAGTATTTTTCAAGTGACCGGAAAAAAATGTTCACTAGATAAAATGATGATTTTGTAATGTAGAAAATTAGGAAAGACAAAATTCAGGATGACACGGCAATTTATCTGATACAATAATAATGATACAATTCCAAGGCAAGATACAATTCCTTTGACTTCCAATTACCGTGGGAACCAATTAATATTGATTTTATTCAACCTATCGAGTATTTTTCAAGGGAGCGGAAAAAAATGTTCACTATAGATAAAATGATGATTTTGTAAAGTAGAAAATTAGGAAAGTCAAAATTCAGGATGACACGGCAATTTATTTGAGACAAGAATAATGATACAATTCTAAGGCAATATACCATTCCTTTAACTTCCAATTACCGAGGGAACCAATTAATATTGATTTTATTCAACTTATCGAGTATTTTTCAAGGGACCGGGAAAAAATGTTCACTTTATCGAGAGATTCAAATTTACGAGTTTCAAATTATCAAAATATATCTATTATTTTTTTAAAGTTTATTATCTTAAAGATTATTTATCAAAAGTAAGATTTTCTACCTATTAATTGTGCACAAGTCAAAGTTAGTTTTATGATTTATCTACAACATATATATTGGGAGAATAGATAAAATGATTATTTTGTAATGTAGAAAATAAGGAAAGACCAAATTCAGGATGACACGGCAATTTATTTGAGACAAGAATAATGATACAATTCCAAGGCAAGATACTATTCTTTCAACTACTAATTACCGAGAGAACCAATTAATATTGATTTTATTCAACTTATCGAGTATTTTTCAAGGGACCGGGAAAAAATGTTCACTTTATCGAGAGATTCAAATTTAAGAGTTTCAAATTATCAAATATATCTTTTTTAAAAATAAGTTTATAGATAATTGTTTTAACAAATGTTCGTTAGACAAACCTTTACTCGGGTAAAACCCGGGCGAAGCCGGGTACATCGGCTAGTTTTAAATAAAAATGTGGTATATTTGTTTATGAAAGATGATGTTTCAGATAAAATCGGGTCGAAATTACGAGATTTATTTCATTCACCTGAGGATGAAGTAAGAGGGTAGGTGATATTAGATATGGAGAATGAAGGAAGCTAATCCTGACAACACAACGATAGATTCAAGTGACACGCAGTCGAATACAAACTAGTAAATTGATACATTCGTCATTATGGTTATGTCTGTTAATGTTGTTATTTGCCCTGAAGTCTCTGGTGACTTTATGAATTATTCTTCACACCTCGTACCATCTTATTGAAGTATTGGAGTGAGAAGCCTATTATCCCCTTGACGGGCTTCAACTGTGTGCTTCTCAGTCGTTCTCGATTTTCCCCAGTGCTCTTCGTGAGGGAATCTTCTGCTTTCATTATAGGTCATCGGCTTGGCTAAGCTCGTTAATAAGCTCTTTGAAGAACGATACACTGTAAATCGCCTTAGTAAAAAACTTTACTAGTGAGGATAAAGAATGAACCACACAATGCCAGTTTTAGCAAATTCAGACATACAGGCATACATATTGGCTTTTTGGTCTGAATTTGCAAAACTGGCATTATATCTCATTATTTATCATCACTAGTAAAGTATTTACTTAGGGTGATGCACAATCAAAGGTAGAGGCGCTTTTCTTAGTAAATATCGCATAAATATATATATATATATATATATATATTGTTGCACCAGGTTGCGGATTGGCAGACTCTTCAGCCTTGATTCTCTCCTGTGCTGGGTCTTGCATCTTACCAGAGCGTGTTTCAACCACCCTACAATTTTGTATAAGGGAATAATGAGATAACTCTACTTTAAGTAGCCTCCAGAATAATATATTTATTTTTCACATCAAAGAGAGCAGTGAAGTCACACAGTTTACCTAAATACAAATGATGATTCTATAATACATATATTCTGTTTATAATACATATATTCTGTTTAATAAAATAATTATGAATATAAAATATAATTTTGAATTTAAAATATATGAAAAATAATATTACAAATTAAAATAAAATAGGTTCATTAGCCATGATGCAACACTTCCCCCTCTCTAGAGGTCGTCACGTCCTCGTGAGTTACCTCATCAATTCTCTCAAAATAGGGTTTGAGTCTCGAGACATGGACAATCAATGGGTCTTGGCCAGGATTATCTTTCGGCTCAATTAAGTAATTTACTTGAAAAAGAGATACTTCGGCCAGTATAAATCTTTTTATTACATCGACGTTTCGACAAAAAGCTTTTGTCCTCGTCAGGAGCAAATAAAAATCAAAACATATAGCAAGGCGCTTAAAATTAACCTGAGGCTCTAAGGGCGTTCTCACGCGATATCTTCACGATAAGTAATTTACGTTAGACAGCTTCTTTAATATTCGATATGGGCCAAAATATTTTCTCAATAGTTTTTCACATTTACCGATTTTCCTGACTGGTGTCCAAACTGCCACTAAATGTCCTGGTTCATAGATTTTCTCATTGTGTTTTTTGTCATAGTTTCTTTTCATTCTTTCCTGAGTCTTCTCTGTGTTGTTAATGACTACCTGTCTCGTCTCTCCTTGCTATTTTATCTAAGTAGTTTTCTATATATTCGTCGTAATCGTCCATGTTACTGTCCGTTGGGATATTCTCGTCGTCTAAGAGGGATATGGGTTCCCTTCCAAACAACAGGAAAAATGGAGAGTAGTCTGTGGTTTCTTGAATCGTGGTATTATACGCGTGGGTGATATAAGGGAGGATTTCGTCCCACTTCTTCTGATCCGTATTCACATATATGCTGATCATATTGACTAAAGTTCTATTTAGCCGTTCCGTTAGTCCGTTAGTCTGGGGGTGGTAGCTCGTTGTGAAGCAGTGTTTAACTTTGCACATTTTCATTACCTCCTTCATCAAATTGCTAGTGAATTGTGAACCTCTATCGCTAATAAGAAATCTTGGGGCCCCGTGACGTAAAATAATATGTTCGATTAAAAATGTAGAGACTTCTTTAACGGTTGCTTCTGATACTGCCTTTGTTTCAGCATACTTGGTATAATAATCAGTCAACACAATTATCCACTTCCTTCTTCTTTTCGTTGATGGCAAGGGGCCAACAAAGTCAATTCCGATTCTTTCAAAAGGGTAGTTAGCTGGGGGGATAGGTTGTAAAAGTCCAGAAGGCAAGTGATTTGAACCTTTCCGACTTTGGCAAAGGTGGCATGTCTTTACAAATTCTGAAACATCTTTCAACATGGAAGGCCAATAGTATTTATTATTCAATCTGTAAGTGGTTCTGGCGACGCCCAGATGGCCATTCAGCATATGATTATGGTATTCCCTCACGATTTCCTTCCTTCTCTTCTTTGACACTACCAGCAAACATGCCCTACCTTCAGGATTTGGATTTTTCTTGTAGAGACACCCATTTTCTTCTTTGAAGTTCTGTGTAATTGAACGCTTGTTTGCACTAAGGTTCTCCTTAATATTCTCAATAAAATCATCCTTTTCGTCTATTATTTGATTCAGAAATAGTATTTCATAATCTTCGTCCCATTCGTTTTCCGGTAAGGGTCCTCTAGATAGACCATCAGCGTCCAGATGTTTTTTACCCGATTTGTGTATAATTTCGAAATTATATTCCTGATTTTCCAGTGCCCATCGTGCTAATCGGCCGGTCGGATCTTTCAGATTCTTAAGCCAGCATAGCGCGTGATGATCAGTTAGGATTTTGAAGTGCCTTATATATAGGTAGGGTCGTAACTTGGACATTGACCACACAACAGCTAGACATTCTTTTTCGGTAGTCGAATAATTTTGCTCAGGTTTGCTCAGTGTTCGACTTAAATATGAGATCACCTTTTCTTTATCGCCGAACTTTTGGACTAATGTTGCATCCAGGCCGATGTTAGATGCGTCAGTATGAATGTAAGTAATTGCATTCGGATCAAAGTGCCCTAAGATTGGGGGATTTATCAATGCTACTTTAAGGATTTGAAATGCTTTTTCCTGATTTTCTGTCCAGGTAAAAGGTACATTCTTTTTTATAAGACTGGTTAATGGATCGGCAATTTTTGAAAACCTTTGACAAATTTTCTATAATATGAGCACATTCCTAAAAATGATTGAACTTCTTTTTTCTTTTTGGGCCGAGAAAAATCTCTAATAGCCTTGATATTATGCTCCGCTGGTTTTATACCATGTTGATTAGTTATATGGCCAAGAATCTCCAGTTCTTCGAGAGCAAATTGACATTTTTTTTGTTTAATTTTAAATTAGCCTCGCGAAAACATCTTAAAACAGCTTCTATTCTTTTGAGATGTGTTGAAAAATCCGAGCTATAAATGATTACGTCATCTAGATAACATAAGCAAATTTGTCATCTAAGATTACCAAGCATATTTTCCATGTTCCTCTCAAATGTAGCAGGGGCATTGCATAGACCAAAGGGCATTATGTTGAACTCATATAGGCCGTGTGCTGTAGTGAAGGCTGTCTTTTCTTTATCTTTCTCCTCAACCTCTACTTGCCAATATCCTTATTTAAGGTCAATTGCTGAAAAGTATTTGGATCCTTGAAGTGTATCCAATACTTCATCAATTCTGGGAATTGGGTAAACATCCTTCACTGTTACATCATTCAATTTTCTGTAGTCAACGCAAAATCTGTACTTACCATCTCGCTTCTTGACCAAGATTACAGGGAAGGACCATGGACTCGAGGATGGTCTAATTATGCCGTCTCTGAGCATTTCATCAATTTGCTCTTTTATGATTTCTCGATCTTTCGCGCTCACCCTATACGGCTTGTGTTTGATCGGTTTCGCGCCTTCTGTATCAATCCGATGTTTCGCTAAGTTGGATCTTCCTAATCCCGACGAAAACAAATCCGCGTACTTTTCCAAAACTTGTTTCAATTGCTCATTTTCCTTATATGATAAATTTTCGCTTATCTGAAATTGGGGTTTTTCATCCTCTTTTTGTTCACTTTCTTCTATAAGATTCACTTCGGCTGGCTGGCTTCCAAAGCACAATGTTTGGTTTTTTAATATTTTTAATGGTCGAGGGTAAGGGTTTGTTATCCAGATATATGTTTCCTTATTCACAACATTTATTAAGCTTCTCGCTAGTCGAAGTCCATTTGTTTGAAACATTTTATGGTTCTCCTCGATGATGTATTCGCCATCCTCTGCTTCTACAAATGCATTAATCAATTTAATATAAAGTTCTGGTATAATGGCATCCTTTGCACTTTTTATTTTCTTCTGTTGATATTTGATTACGTCACGATTTTCTGTCAAGTCATATTTGATTATTTCACGCTGACAATCAATTTTTGCGTTCATTTTCTTAAGAAAATCACGTCCAAGTATAAATATTCGCAAATGTGTTCTCATTATCACAAATTGATGTGTAATTGTTTTGTCATCAAATTTTATATTTAAAATAATATTTCCTACGATATCTAATTCTATAAAATAACTTTCTTAAATCGCATTAAATCGTAATGTATGAGTTTTGCTGCTAATTTTTTCAGGAAAAATATGCAGCCTATTGTAATCAAATCAACGATCGGCCCAGCTGGAGAAAAGGTCAGTATAATCGAAACCAACATACTTTTGAAAATTCTTGAAAGATGTGGTATCGAGTACAAAGTAGAAGAAACTCTTTCAACAAAGAAACGAACTCGCGAATCTCCATCAGATTCAACATCACGTAGCAATAAGACACCGAGAATGGAAGTTGTCTCACAGCATAATGAAAACGATGTCTCCATGAACGAGGTAACTGAAGTCCCTCAAGAAACCTCCGCAGCTACCCCTCCTCAGGTTAACGAAGAAGACATTGATGAAGATGGTCCTTGGACAAAAGTCACACATGCAAAAAAGCCAAGAATACCACCTGTAATAGCAGAAAATGTAACAGACTGGAAGTTGCTCTGCCAAGAGCTGAAAGACCTGTGCACAGATAAATTCCAATGTACGATCTCAGGAAATAAGCACATTATCAAGGCCAAAAATATTTCAGACTTGAAAAAAATCAGGGAATATGTTCAAAAAAATAATGGTGGCTACTCTTATAGACTTCAAGAAGAAAAACCGCTCAAAGTGGTATTAAAGGGCGTGACAACAGCCTACAAGACTGAAGATATAGCAATAGAATTTGCAACAATGGGCTTTACTGAGACCTCTGTGAAGAGACTTCATAGACAATCAACTAAAAGGCCAATGAATTTAGTACTGGTAGAATTACCGAAAAATGAACACAACAAGAAAATTTACGGAATAACTGAACTTCTATATCAGAAAATTGCAGTAGAATCTTTCAGAACAACAAACCGTGTGACTCAATGCTTCAACTGCCAGGGTTTCGGGCACGGTCAACTTAACTGCTTCCTGAAACCAAAATGCGTCAAGTGTGCCGAGGAGCACCATTCGAAGGACTGCCCAAGAAAGTCAAGACAACTTCCCCCAAAGTGTGCAAACTGCGAAGAAGAGCACACAGCCAATTACCGCGGATGCCCTAAGTTTCCAAGAGTACATCAGCAACAGCCAAGATACCCTGGTCAGTACAAACCTAACAACCCACTTCCGATTTCAAAAAGATCTGAAACACTACCGAAAATGGTAGAACTACAAAACCAAAGCAATGCTGAGGTTGTGACAAGAAAAACTTCTCGTTCTGAAACTAAGGACCTATGTGAAAAATTGATGCAAGTAATCAAAACATACCTACAATGAATTGCAAATTACCTTTTAAAATTATTGCTTGGAATTGTAACGGAATCAGATCAAAGAAAGAAGAATTATTGCACTTTTTAGAAGATAACTCAATTGACATTGCTCTGCTCAGTGAAACTCACCTTAAACCCTCAATTGATCTAAAGTTCAGGAACTATCAAACCATTAGAACTGATCGAATTACAGGAAAAGGTGGGGGAACAGCCATCATCATAAAATCCTTTTTTAAATATAAAAATATGCTGATTCATACTTTAAACTTGGAAAATACTTCAATTTTGATAAAACCAGATGGAAAAACACTCTTGCAAATCACAGCAATTTATAAGAAGCCTGATGCACCATTATTGGAAGAAGATTTGAACCAACTGATAAAACACAACCACTCAATAATCGTTGCAGGAGACTGGAACTCCAAACACCATTTTTGGGGATCAAGGACTTCAAATAACAGTGGAATCATGCTGCACAATTTCTCTGAAAGAGAAAGCCTCGACATTGTCGCACCTTCGTCACCCACGCATTACAGTCCACTCGGCAATCCCGATTTCCTAGACTTCGCTGTACTTAAAAACATTCCCTGGACCCCAAAGGCCAGAACCACCGACGATTTATCATCTGACCATCTCCCTGTAATCTTTGAATTGAATTGCCCAAAGGATGAATTCACAACCCAGCTCAGCCGAGTAACTAATTGGGTTCATTTTCAACAAGATCTAATCTCCACCACGCCCCCCAGACTCCCCTTGAAAACTGAAGTAGACATTGATTCAGCAGTTGGAATTTTAAACGAGAAAATTAATAATAGCTACTCGAAAAACACCATAGTCTCATCTTCCAAATTAATAAAGAACCCAAAAACCAAAGCGTTAATAAGGGAGAAAAATAAAGCTAGGAAAAGATAGCAATCAACCTGGGATCCAGCTCATAGAGCTACTTACCTCAATCTTCAAGGAAAGGTAAATCAAGCCCTTGAAACAGAGAAATCTGAAAATTGGAATAGTTTTTTAAGCAAACTTGAATCGAGCCCAACAGACTTCTGGAAAAAACTGACAAAATCACTAGTTTAAATGCAAATGGAAAAACCTTGCTGACCGACAAAGAAATTGGAAATGATCTTTCAGAGCATTTTTCCAAACACTTTTCCAAGGTGGAGGATGAGGTTCCGTCTTACCTAACAGATAACACTTGCCATCATCCCCAAGAGAATATACTATCAATGACAACGCCAAATGAAGTCAAGGAAGTGATTAAAAACCTAGGTAATCACAAAGCTCCAGGCCACGACAATATTACGCCACAAATGACTAAAAACCTCCCCATCAAATGGATAGTTTTCCTCGCTGGGATCTTCAATGCTGCATTACACCTGTGCTACTTCCCGAAGACATGGAAACATGCCATTATCATAACCATTCCAAAAAAATCACCTGTCAAATCACCTGAAGATCTCAGACCAATCAGCCTTCTCTCTACCATCGGTAAGGTATACGAGAGGATTGTTCTTCGCAGATTGCAGACATACATGGATTCTATTAACTTTATCATTCCTCAACAATTTGGATTCAGAAAAGGACACTCCACAACCCACCAGCTAATCACAGTAATAGACTACATCCAAATAAGAAAGTCCCACAAGGAGGCAGTAGGTACTGTTTTTCTAGACCTTACCAAAGCCTTTGATAGAGTATGGCATGATGGCTTGATAGCAAAAATAACAAAAAATCAATTTCCAAGGGATTTTATCAAATTCTTGAAAAACTATCTCCAGGACAGAACCTTTTCAATTAAGCAAGGGAATTATATAACCACGGCAAAACCAACCCAGATTGGAGTCCCTCAAGGCTCTATCCTTGGACCCTACCTATTCAACATCTACATCAACGATTTCCCTCCACATCCAAAATGTCAAATAAAACTTTTCGCAGATGACGCAGCAATTTTAGCAAACTCCATATCAATAGGAATAATAACTACACAACTCCAAAATTACATAAACAGTATAACCAAATGGTGCAACGATTGGAAATTAGTCATCAACCCAAAAAGGTCTCAGGCAATAATTTTTCCTCCACTAGACAATAAAAAATTCAAGCCACAATCCATCCTAAAGGTAAACCAGAGCCCTATTAACTGGACTGACAGCGTTAAATATCTTGGAGTTACCTTAGACTCCAAGTTGAAATTCAACATGCATGTCAAAAATATCATAAAGAAAGCAAAAATCGCAAAAATAACATTATCAATGACTATAAAACAAAAGTTTACTCTATACAGAAGTTGTATCCTCCCGATTGTAACATACGCACTCCCAATTTGGTGTAAATATATTACAACCACAAACAAAAATAGGATAAACGCATTTATGAGAATCTGCCTTCGGACAAGTATAGGAGCTCCATTCAACCTATCAAATAAGATACTGAAGGAGGACTTGAACCAACCCGATCTAGAAGATATGTACCTAACTTCCTTTAATAAATTATACCTCCAAATGCAAAATTCAAATAATCCAACCATACAATATATTCTACAAAATAAAGGAGATATCAATCCCCGATTCCGACGACCCGGCCATGACACTTAGTCAAGAGCCCATCGCCCAACAGCTGCCCTCCTGCAAGGCCTAGGGGGACCACTTCTACTCCACCAACTCGCCATGTGTAAATAGCCAGGACAAGGTGACTCGCGAGCTGTGCTCGAATGTAACACCTGTAAATTGAGACGAAATAAATAAATAAATAAAATATCTAATTCTTTGCCATCGGGTCCGGAGCACATTTTATCAGGATTTATTATTTCAAGACCTGTGTTAAGAGCTGTACTAAGGTCGACCACTGAAAGATCGGCGCCTGTATCGATCAAAGCTTCGCAGATACCGATTATATCCACGTTAATGTTCATTTTATATTTGGGATCCAACTTTTTAATTCCATTTATGGTCGACTTGCTTTGATTGACGGACTCAGGCGCGATTCTTAGTTTAAATCTTCTAATGCGGCATAGCTATTCCTTGTAGGGATACCAGAGTACGTGCTATTACTTAAGTCAGCGTAGAGCAGAGGTCTCGACTTCTCAGTTCCATTATCCATTCGGATTTCTTCTTCGACCTTGTCTTGTGTAACTATGGGGTCCTCTTCCACAATTCTTACAAACCTGACTCTGCAATACCGCGCTACCTGTCCTGGCTTGTTACACTTGAAACATATTGGTCTCCCGTCTTCTGTCCTATTCCTGTTTGAATTTGGACTCTTATTGTATGTTTTACTTGGGTAAACCGGTTTTGGCTCAGGATTGGGAGTGTAAGATCGTCTATGGGCAGATACCTGGGGCAGAGGCTTGTTCTGGTAGTACCTCGGAGTGGGGGCCTGGGGCTTGGAGGTGTTCTGTTAGTACCTCGGAGCGGGGGCCTGGGGCTTGGAGGTGTCCTGGTATGGTCTTCTGAATGACGGAGCGTTCTTCCATTGCTCTTGATGATGGGGACGAGGAGAGCGTGGTCCATTATAAATATCTTTTGATTTTTCCACACGTTCTTGGTAATTCTTTTCGAAAAAATCCAGCTTTTTACAAATTTCAAGAAGTTCATTGGTATTTTTAGGAGGGTTTAGGTGAAGGGCAAAAGAGCATTCTTTCTTTAACCCTCCAATAACCCAGTTTATTTTAGTCTCTTCTTCCATTTGGGGGTCGACCTTGTTGCAGAGTACAAGGATATCTTCTGCGAACCTGATTGCAGGTTCATTCCACTGTTGCATCCTGTTTAATCTCATCCTCATTTCTTCTTTGTTGGCGTCTGAGGCAAAATCCTCAATTAGGCGGCTCTTGAAATTTTCCCAGCTGGTGAAACTTATCTTGTGTAGGTTCAGCCAGGTTTTGGCGCTACCAATCATATTCATGGCAGCATAACGGGAGATAATATAGTCTGCCCAATGGTACAGGAAGCCAATTTCTTCAAGAGATTAAATCCATGGGCGAGGGTCTTCTGTTCCATCATACTTGGGGATGTCGATGTTGAGATTCAGGACAACTGGGTCGGAACTAGCATCTCTACCAATTGTTGCACCAGGTTGCGGATTGGCAGACTCTTCAGCCTTGATTCTCTCCTGTGCTGGGTCTTGCATCTTACCAGAGCTTGTTTCAACCATCCTACAATTTTGTATAAGGGAATAATGAGATAACTCTACTTTAAGTAGCCTCCAGAATAATTTATTTATTTTTCACATCAAAGAGAGCAGTGAAGTCACACAGTTTACCTAAATACAAATGATGATTCTATAATACATATATTCTGTTTAATAAAATAATTATAAATATAAAATATAATTTTGAATTTAAAATATATGAAAAATAATATTACAATTTTGAAACGAAATACAAGAAATTTCTCCTTGATGGCTTATAAAAGATGCTAAAAAGAAGAGAAAAAGTTTTCTTTAATAAAAATATACAATACAAGCTTTCGGGCTGTTAAGCCCTTCGACAGGTACGTCGATATAAATAATATTACAAATTAAAATAAAATAGGTTCATTAGCCATGATGCAACAATATATATTTATATATATATATATATGTTATGAATATTTTGTTGTTGTTGTTAGATAAAGGGTTGATAAGACAAAGGATCGATAAGATAAAGGGTTGAGGTGCAGTCGTGATAAGAAAAAGATAATTATTTACCGTCAAGTAGCTTTTATTTTCAATTACTTGAGGAAAGATTACACATTAGCTATTTTCACATTATATAGAATTTATAAAGTTAATCCTATATTAGTGATTTAAAAGGATAGATATGTTAACTACGCATATTTACAACAAAACTATACAACAAAACTGAAAGTCTTTCTAAAAAACGATGATAACAAAAGTAAAATTATCAATGAATAAAATAAAATATATATTTTTTTAAAATATAGAAATATTTAAGTTTTTTTATTATATAATATTTCCTCCCTGTGAGAAAGATTTTAAAAAATTAAAATTTTCAAATAAAATTGGTAATTAAAAATAATTAATTAAACGAAATCAATAAATTTATAGAAATGATTAAAAATGAAACAATAAAAATCAATATCCACATTTTTCAAAATAAACAAAAGAACGTTTGTTTACAAATAATTAATATAATTATGAAATTATAATAAAAGTTTTATAAGAAGTATTAATGGGCGATTCATAGGAAATATGGATATGAAGCAAAAAAGGTATTTAAAATTTGAGTAATTATGTCATTATGCTAGTTACATTTCAAAATATCATAAAGCAGTAGAAAATGTTATTTTTACCCGAATGTAGTTCAAAAATAAATTGTTTCTGATATATTAACATTTAAATGTATGTGATATAATATATAAAGGTATTTATTAATAATGGGTGAGTAATGAAATGCTAATAGATGTATGGAGTGACATTTGTGAAGGCTTGAGAAATGGGGTTGATATTTGTTCTTCATTGTTCATGTCCAAAATATAACCTTCCTGTAAAAAACATAGTTTATCATCAATATCTATTAACTTTGTGTTAGAATTTTGGTTTACTATTAAGTCATTTTCTATGTTAGTGCTATAGTGAAGTAAAATATCTGCTTCTGGGTAAAATAATTTAAGCTTATTAGAGTGTATAATTTCTGTTTGTTTTCTTTGGGGTAAATTGAGTTTGTTAATTTCATATGTGACTGGAGAAAGTTGTTTTATAATTGTAAATGGGCCTATATACCTTTGAGTTAATTTACCAGTGTTTGGATAAATAAAGGGTTTTACTAATACCTGATCTACTTCTTTAAAAATGGGTTCTGGGTGTTTAATATCATAAAGTTGTTTGCTGTGTTCATGGGATTTTATGGTTCTTTCAATGGCTAATTTTCTTGCCTTTTATATTGGTGTATGTGTTTCTGTGTCATGTTCTATATACTGTGATTGTATTCCATAGTATAAGAATTTAGGTGTAAAGCCTGTTGTGGTATGTACTGTTTCATTTTAGCTTTCAGTAATTTTAGGAATATATTTTGTCCAAGGAATCTTTAAATTAGCATTATATTCACATCTTAACCTATTAATGATAGTGGAATTTAATCTTTCTACTTTTTCATTTGTTTCTGGGTGATGGGAACTGGTGAGTAAATGCTTAACATTATTTCTTTCTAAAAAGTGTTAAAATATATTGCTAAGAAAAGCTGCATTTCTGTCAGTTATTAATATTTCAGGTTTATTAATTTGGAATATATTCCTCAAACAAGTTATATAAGAATCAGTTGATACAGATTTTGTAGGAAAGGACCCAAGGAATCTACTATGAAGATCTACTATCATATGGATACTGTGTCTAGTTGTCCCATAATTATGTAACCCGCCCAATGTATCTAGAGAAAAAATGTGATTGGGGTAGGTAGCTATTGGCATCTGTTGTAGTGGTCCATAAACAATTCTGTTATCCCTAGACTTGTTAAACTGGCAAGTTTCACAATGTTTGGTGTAATTAGTAATTTCCCTAGTCATATGTGGCCAATAATAGTGTGGGCAAATTATTTTAGTCATTTGAGTTTTTCCAATATGTCCATGCTTTGTATGTACTTTGTTTAATAATTTGTGTCTTAGTGTCTGTGGTACATAAGCTCTTTTAAAGCCCTTTTTATTTATTATATAAAGGCCATTTTGAATTTTAATTTTAGCACTACTAATTTGTTCAGTTGATTGGTGTTCTTTTAACTCATTATATGTTAGATAAAATGAGACAGGTGCTCTTGACAGCATGTCTGCTTCTATATTATTCAATCATTTAATATGTTTTATGTCAAAGCTATATTAGAGATAGAATTAAGGACCATCTAAATAATCTACCTTGTGGGTTTTTTACATTTTTGATCCATTTTAAAGGTAAGTGATCTGTGTGCAATGTAAAATGTATGTTGTGTAGATATGTGTGAAATCTTTGTGAATTAATGATAGCTAATGTTTCAATTTCTGAGGCAGTATAATTCTGTTCATATGAGTGAAGTTTTCTTGAAAAGTAACCTATGGGGTGTAAAATGCCTTGTTCATCCGGTTGTTTAAGAATTCCTGCTACTCCTAGACTTGACGCGTCTGTGAATAAATGACATGGTTTAGATGGGTCATAAATATATAGTACAGGTTGTGATATTAGTGCATTTTTAAGTGTTTGGAAGGCTTGTTTATGTTTTGCACTCCATAGCCAAGGAGCATTTTTTAACAAAAGTCCATTCAAAGGTGACCTAATTTGCGCATAATGGGGAATAAATTTATTATAAATATTTATGGTGCCTAAAAATCTCTGTAAGGTTTTAATATTATATGGTCTATTTAATTTTAAAATTGCTTCAATATTTGTGTTATTGGGTGTATATTTTCCTGAGTTAATAGTGTATCCTAAGAATTGTATTTCTTTTTGTAAAAATTTGCATTTATTGAAATTTAGCTTTATATCCTCTTGTTCGAATATACTTAATATGTCATCTAAATGTTTAATGTGTTCTTCATAAGTTTTGGAGTGTATAATAATGTCATCAAAATAATTTAAGGCATAGTGTATGTTATGTTTAGTGAAAACTGGCTTCATAATCCTTTCAAATTGTGAAGGTGCATTTTTTAGACCATTTGGAAGTCTGTTCCATTCATAACATCCTAATTGTGTTACAAATGAAGTTTTATGTCTATCTTTTTCATCTATGGGTATATGAAAATATGCATTTTTAACATCTAGAATAGTATATATTTTTGACTGTGATAACCTATCTATAATTTGTTCTATAAGTGGAATTGGGGTATGCTCTGGAACTGTTTTTTGATTAAGTTTTCTATAATCTATACAGAGTCTTGTGGGGTGATTTGGGGTATCAGATTTTTTATTCACTAATAATGCAGGAGAACTATAGGGGCTAGATGAGGGTCTAATAATATCATATTTTAATTAATCAGTTATTTGTTTTTCTATCTCAGCATTATTGTAAAAATATGTTCTATATGGCTTTTGTGCTATGGCAATATTATCTAAAAGAGATATGCAAATTGGGTTAGTCTTTATGTGTCCTATATCAAAATTGTGTTTAGAGAAAACATTCTTATACTTATGCAATATATCTGAAATTATTTGATTTGAGAAATTTCGATTAATATCTACTTTACTAAAGTCTAAATATGAAATATAATTTTTTATAGAATAGGATTGTCGCATACTGTGATATGAGTTAGAATCAATAATGGTATTTGAATTAGGATCTATAAGTTTAACATTTGTATGTTGGTATATCAAAAGAATTGAAATTATACAATGGGTTGATATTTAAAAGAGATGAATTTTTAACATAGTAAGGGTCTGAAATACATAGGGTGGTAGCATATGACTTCTGATTATCAGTTTTTGGATTAAAATAATACAAGAATTTATAATTTTGGAAAAAAGGTTATTTTTAGAAATCTATTTGTAACTTGAATATATAAAATTTTGGTAAACCTAAAATAAGATATTCTATTGGACTATCACAAACAAACATTTCTTGATACCTTGTAAGTTTTCCTAAGGTAAGCCTAACCAATATTTTGTATAATGGGTAACTAAATCCTTCTACCTGACCTATTCTTTCTTTTGAGGAATTGTCTAATATTTTATAATAAATAGAGTTTAAATATTTTAAAGAGATAATAGAGATAGATGGTGCAGTGTTAAGTACACAAGGTGAATATATATGGTTTATAAGTACAGAGAAAATCAATAATGTTCTACCTGGGTTGAGGGGCTTCGGATGATTATTGTTCTTAAGTGGGCAGTCTCTATGGAAATGGATCTGGTTGGGTAGCTGGTGAGATGCACATATCTTGCAGGGGTATGGAGGCTGGTTCCTTGATTTGTGGGGTTCTTGCTGGTGGTGAGTTACGGCTGCTCTCCTTGGGAATGGTTGGAATTTATTAGTTTGGGAGTAGTTGGGGTTAAATTTTACTGGAGTAAATTGCCTATTTCTTGTACTGGTAGAGGGTTGTTGGGGTTCTTCTTCTTGATTTGTAGTGCATTTTAACTGGTTTGTAATTTTACACCAATCTGAGGGTTCTTGTATCCTTGCAGCTATTAGATATTTTTTGAAGTGGTTTGGCATTCCATCTGTAAGTGTTCTAGTAAAAGTGTTTTTTCAAGATTAAGTTTATTGGCTAAGGCAGATTTATCCCTAAAATATTGTTTAAGATTATCTTTATCATTATATTTTAAATTTAGAAACCTTCTAAATGAATTTGAATCTTTAATTATGTGAAATATGTTATCAATTTTTGTTCTAAATCCCCTCAATTATCTATATCTTGTAATTCTTCTATATAATAACTGAAAGCTTCACCCTCGAGATAATTTGATATATTAGTTAATTTGAAATCTTCATCAAGATGTTTCTGTAAACAATTTTTGTTAAAGAATTTGAGCCAAGATATTATGTCTAAATTTTGACCATTAAATTTCGGTATTTCTATAGTACTTGGATTAGGCGTCATGGCCTGTTCTACATTCCTTTGTTTGCGCGACATTTTGTAAAAATAGTTTCATAAAATTCAAATAATAATTTATAGAGCAATTGGGTTTAAATTTAGGTAATCCTGTCGACTTATTGTTATGAATATTTTGTTGTTTTTGTTAGATAAAGGGTTGATAAGACAAAGGATCGATAAGATAAAAGGTTGAGGTGCAGTCGTGATAAGAAAAATATAATTATTTACCGTCAAGTAGCTTTTATTTTCAATTACTTTAGGAAATATTACACATTAGTTATTTTCACATTATATAGAATTTATAAAGTTAATCCTATATTTGTGATTTAAAAGGATAGATATGTTAACTACGCATATTTTTAACAAAACTATACCACAAATCTGAAAGTCTTTCTAAAAAACGATGATAACAAAAGTAAAATTATCAATGAATAAAATAAAAAATATATTTTTTTGAAATATAGAAATATTTGAGTTTTTAGATTATATATATATAATATATATATATGTAGTAATCCCGATGTGGAATGTACTGGGCAGTCGTGGTCGTGGGTTTGTGATGTGATTCCCGCACGGGGACAACAAGAGACAGAGGCAGGTCTAGATGGTAACTCCAAGAAGGTAGAGGTAGACCACGGACGAAGACAGTCGGACCACGGGCGTCACGGATGCCCTACATCGCGGATAGGGGTGAGAAACCCGACCGTATAACGGCGTCGCTCTGAAAACAACTAACTGAACAACTAACTTTTGTCCCAATTCGGGGGGCTTTTATATGAGACGCCCGCATATTCTGATTGGCTCCCATAATCACGCCACCTGTCAGGCGCCGGGTTGTTTATCACGTCTGGCCATCTGTTGACGGGGTGATTGAACTCATTATCATAAACACCTGTTCGTCTGGGTTATTGCGTCGTCTGGTCTACCTCGTCCTTTTTGTTTTATTTGTCACTTCCATTGTTCGATACATATTTTATATAGATATGGGGTTATAATAAATATTAGAAGAAGGTTGTGATCTACCTAACTCAAAATATACTACAGAATGTGTCCCCGGTGATGAAGGTTTGGTTGGGGGAATGACATGTAATGAATGATAACCTAACAAACCTATTATAAAAAAATAAAAGAAATAATTTGTATACAAATTAGTTAAAATTATTATAAAGTTACAAGTTAAACAGAGAGAGATGTTGTAATGGTGGTGTATCAATGAAAACGTACAAAATGAACGATAAAAGATTAAGAGAAAGTATATAATATAAAATGGTAACTATGGTGAAATGAATCGTGCAAGGAAAATAATATCTTATTGCATAAAATATGAGAGGAAAAAAATGAAGTTAGTTTATTGACTGAACTTATAATGTGACGCTAAGGTTGAAAAGGGGAAAGGGGGTATCTGAGCATGTTTCTGCAAAGTATTATCCCAAGCATTCTGCAATGCAATGCGAACTTGTTTAAGTGAGGCATTGTTTTCATTAACAGAAGGCCCAAGATATTCCGTCTGCATCATTAGCTCAGACAGTGAAAAGAGGTGGGAAGATTGATGGAGGTAAAAGGGAGAGGTGGAGGTAAGAGGGATCCCTGTTGTCCATAATGATTGTGCCCGGTTTAATTATAAGAAAAAAAAGTGAAAAGTTGAAAAAATGGTGAATTGATATGATGAGTCGGGGGATGAGAAAAAAAATAAAAATATCGCGCTGGATATCCTGAACTCACTATCGGGAATGGTATAGCGAGGAAGGGTTGTTCCAGTCGGATTAATCAATGAAAAAAAAAACAAAAATGTTCGGCGAACTGGAATCCCTTGGAAGGTAGTTGGAAGTTTGAAGGATGCGGAAAAGGAAAGGTGGGAGTAAGAGATTTATTGCTGTCAATTTTGATTGTGTCCGGCTTGTGTGGTAAAAGAAAAAGTTGAAAAATGAAAAAATGATGAGCCGGATGATGAGAGAAAAAAAAATTCTAACTGGGTCTCCTGAGCTCACTGTTGGGAAATGTACGAGGAAAATGGCTGACGAACAATAATCTCTTGATGGATGTAAAAAAGTTGGGAGGAAAAGTTCATGGGATAGAGTTAGAGGTTGTAAGGGAAGCGTCAAAAATAACATTTTGAAAATCTATTAGAAAAAATAAAATGATAAATGTTTTATCTGTTTAAGAAATATTATAAATATTGTTAGGTACAGGATTTTTAAAATGGTGCCTAAAATAGTTGAAGTTGTAAAATGCTAAGTCTAAACATGATGAGAAAAAGAGAAAATAAAAATATTAAAGGTAATAATATATAAAGGGTTGATTGGTAGTTGAAGGCATTAATATTGATGGTTAATAAACAAAATGATATTATCGATTAATAGTGAAATGTTTTATCTACATCTGTAAGTTAAAAGACAAAGTCCAACACCACAAAACTAGGTAATCTGTAAGTCTATTTACAATAAATGAGAGAAAAGTTAGAAGAAAACAAAAATATTCGTTCCTGAAAAAAGGGAACATATTTACACACAATGTCTAGGTGTAGGTGCAAGATTACTGGTTTCTTTCTAATTTGGCCTACGGGGAGGCAATGTGGCCCTATAATTGATTGATGGACAGGCAAGAGTGTTGAAGTAGGAAGGGCTATCTCTGCTAATGATGGATGCTAATGATGGATACAAAGGTCATTCCACCCCTTTAGAAGTGGGGAGGGAAAGACGAAGTAGAAAAAAAAACTAGGGGAAGTTCAGTGCGTCCTTGAATTTGTTGTCGTTGGGATGAAGATTGGAATACCGCCGTGGCGATGGAGGCCATTTTGGGGATTTAATTGTCCTTTTAGGAGGCCAAGATGGCGTTTCCTTTGGTCTCATGTTACATAAGAAAGATAAGGGTGTTATAGTTTGGGGCGTGTCTTTATATTCATTAGTAACTATCTTAATTAACTTCGTCCACAAGGTTCCTGGGATTCTCTAGGTGAAATAACCTTAGTTTCTCAGTAAGTTTTGCGTTAAGATGTACAGACAGATCGTTAGATTGGAGATTGTTAGCGGTGATTGGGTTTAGAAAGATTATAAAATAATGAATTTACGAAATTTTCTAAGAGAAAAGGTTATGGCATGGGTACAAAATTCGGTAGTTTCGTAAATAACAATTTAACACAGGCAGGAATGAAATGCAATGGGGTATGGAAATTTTATGGTATGATATTTAGTTTTCGCATATTACATTTATAGTTGTATTTGTAATTGTGGGAAAAATGGGAGGCACATTATGAGATGAGATAGTTTAAAATTGGTATTTATAAAAATACAAATCTAGGACTATTTTAAAACTTTTAAATATTGATAAAATATCAATTGAAATAGTAATAGGTTAAGTAAAATAAAGAGTGTAATAAATTAAATTATTAATACTATGGCCACAAATAAGGTATTAAAAAAACACACAAATAAGTTTAGAAAATATGATTCGAGTAATTAAAATATGATACGATTTATTTTTTTAAATGTAAAATTGAAAGTTGCATATTTGGATAATGCCATTTTAGGTGAATTTAAGAAAGGCATGTAAGATTAGTAAATTGGCAAAAATGCGTGATTGAATATTTTTAATAATAAAATTGGAAATGATGAATTAAAATTTATAATTTGATTAAAATAAAGTAAAAATGATAAATGAGAGTGTGAAAGTTTTAAAAAATTGAATAAAAATGCTATAAAAAAGGTTATAATTGATTTTAAAATGTTTAAAATGAAATTAAAGGTATAAAATTTATGGGGAAAATGGCAGAAACAAAGTTTAAAGTACCTTGAAATGACTGATGCTGGCTGGAGTTGATCTCTGGAGATGGCTGTATGGAAGAAGGCTGCTTGTTGCGTGGGATCCGTCGAAAGAGGAGATGAGGGCTTCCTCCGCACGAGGCACGGCTAGTCCCCGAATGGCGTCTGCCAGTCGGCCTACTAGGTCTTCGTAGTGGGGCTGCATGTTGGTGAGGGCATCCGCGAAGTAGTCGTCTCTGACCTCCGTCATCCTCTGCATGCTGCTGTCCTCAGTTATCCTGTCGACTTTAACGGGTTCTGTAGTAATCCCGATGTGGAATGTACTGGGCAGTCGTGGTCGTGGGTGTGTGATGTGATTCCCGCACGGGGAGAGCAAGAGACAGAGGCAGGTCTAGATGGTAACTCCAAGAAGGTAGAGGTAGACCACGAACGAAGACAGTCGGACCACGGGCGTCACGGATGCCCTACATCGCGGATAGGGGTGAGAAACCCGACCGTATAACGGCGTCGCTCTGAAAACAACTAACTGAACAACTAACTTTTGTCCCATCTTGGGGGGCTTTTATATGAGACGCCCGCATATTCTGATTGGCTCCCATAATCACGCCACCTGTCAGGCGCCGGGTTGTTTATCACGTCTGGCCACCTGTTGACGGGGTGATTGAACTCATTTTCATAAACACCTGTTCGTCTGGGTTATTGCGTCGTCTGGTCTACCTCGTCTTTTTGTTTTATTTGTCACTTCCATTGTTCGATACATATTTTATATAGATATGGGGTTATAATAAATATTAGAAGAAGGTTGTGATCTACCTAACTCAAAATCAACTACATATATAATAAAAAATATTTTAAAATTCTAAAAAGCTAATGTGAGTGGTCAGGATATGCCTATGTGACTATGACATATGTGCCAAGTTATAAATATATTATTCTTTAAGAAGAATATACTATTAATATACGTAACATTTTTCCTCTAAATAAAATAAAACACGAGAAAGAAAGAATGAAGCCATCTTCTGAATATATTTATTCTTATAGAGAGAGCATTAGAATTCTTATAAGACTGAGTTACAAGATCAGAAAAGAGCTCAGATCCCTTTATCAACTTTTTTTCTTAAATTCAAAAGTTGTAAAGTTTCAAGTTTCTCTTTATAAACATAAGCTGATATTTGAGCATTAGAGAAATTTCCGCTTAACACAAGTTCTTTCCTTTTAATATTGTCAAGAAGCTAAGCGGCTCCAATCACGAGAGGCCCCATGGGACGTCTGTCAATCATCACTGGACACCGGGTGTGAGGGGTTCTGGGGAATCTGGCCGGCGGGGGGAGCTGAGGTCCCTCATTAGGATTAACTCTGTCTTGGGGTAAGTTGTATTGACTCTCTCTCTCTCCCTATCAATACCCCTTATAATAAATTAATTATCCCCAAACTTGCCCTTGCTTTATTTATCTCCGCGACATATTTTGGCGGAGACGCTGGGTAGCGTGACGGAACTTCGAAGAAGTCGACGTCTACAGGGACGTGAACCAATTCTTCAACCTTTGCCACAACGAATAGAAATGGAAGACGACCACAGACCTACTGTTAGCGGATCCTACCTCCCTTGTCAGCGCCAACGAGATCCTTCTACCTTTTCTGGAGATGGAAATATAAACCCTGGACAGTGGTTGAAAGAGTACGAGAGAGTGTCGAAGTACAACAGATGGGACGAGACCATGAAGCTTGCCAACGTCATATTTTACTTGAACGGAACTGCTGGAAGGTGGTTTGATAATAACGAAGAATCACTCAACTCGTGGAGAAGCTTTGAAGACGCATTCCGCGGTGTGTTCGGACTGCAAGAGGATTCTGCTCGACGCGCCGAGGAAGTTCTGATGTCAAGAGCACAGAAGGCCGAGGAATCCAGCGAGTCATACATCCAGGAGATTCTTAGTCTCTGCCACCAGGTGAACCCTCGCATGGAAGAAGGTGAGATAGTTGCTCACATTATAAAGGGAATTTCGGAGGACACATACCAGGTATTGGTGGCGAAAGACATACAGACGGTAGATGAGATCCTGAAGTTCTGCCGTCATCTGACAACCGTCAAGCAGCGCCGGATCGGCCGTACGAAATTCGCCAGGTTGTCAAACGTAATGCCCATTTTGTGTGTTGACGACTCAGACGACTTGGCCGGCTTAATTCGCCGCATCGTTAGAGAAGATATGCAAGAGGTTTTCTCAGCACCTGAAGTGATCAATCCGCTCCGAGAGGTGAACGCCCTGGAACAGACTGTGAGGGAAGAGGTCAGCCGTGCTCTACAACCTACCAGACCACAAGTCAACGTGGTACAACAACAACCACGAACGCCCTTTTATAATATCGACCGACCAACCCAACCCAGGAAAACGGAACATTGGAGAACCTACGACGACAAACCTATCTGCTTCCACTGCGTACGACCCGGACATGTCGTCCGTTATTGTAGGGAACGACGGCAGGTCTTCGCTGAAGCCAGGTCAAGGAATGGCGGAGAAGGAAGAAATGTTGGATTTTCGAGTCGACTCCCGAGATATGACGCCGACGACGACTATGTAACGCCCCAAACCTCGACGTACTTCTACCGGAGCTCTTCCCCACATCCAAACCGCGCAAGGTCGCCAGCCCGAAGGCAATCCCAGTCGCCAGCCCGTCGTTTTAGCCGTTCTCCCATGCCTCAGAATGTGAAAAACTAAGTGGAGCGGCTTCTAACGGGGGTGAGGTCGCCATTGAGGAAAATCCTCCAGGGTATATCGCCGCTAAATTAAAAGAAAATTTTGTTATGGTCGAAATAAATGGACGCAAAATTAAAGCATTGGTGGATTCAGGAGCCGACTTTTCTGTTATTTCAGACAAATTTCGACGCGAACTAAAGACACCTCTCTTCAAAGAACCAGGTCCCATTCTTAAAGTCGCAAATAAAAATTTAATAGAGACCCTAGGAAAATGTGTCCTGAACATAGAAGTTAATGGTCTGAATATCTCATTTGAATTCGTTGTTATGGTGGAATGCAGCCATGACATCATATTTGGATGGGACTTCTTCAAGGCCACCGAGGCCGTCATTGATTGTGGCAGAAATGAACTCCATCTCGGGGAAACCTCCGTCCTGGAATCTCGAGAGGAGGAAAACCAGAGATTGTTTGCTTCCGACGACTTTGTCATCCCGCCTTAATCAATAAAGAAGATCAGTGTGATGAACAAAGAAATTTGTGGTGTTAGAGATGTTTTAGTCTCAACTTCTAAGGACTTATTATTAAGAAAGGAAGTTATTATACCAAACTCATTGGTTACATTTCGACACGGCCGAGGTAGCATTTGGGTGGCGAATGGAGCGTCTTGGCCGCAACTGATTCCATCAGGAATGAATATGTGCACCATGGAAAGTTATGAGAATGGGAATATCTGCAGTCTTATTGAATCCAGCGATAAGTTACAAGAAACGCAGCTAAAGTCACGTGAATGGTCACAGAAGATAAACCTTACTCTAGATCCAGGGCTGTCTGAAATTCAAAGGTTACAGCTTGTTTCATGCCTTGACGAGTTTATTGACATATTTGACTTTGGGAATACTCCTATTAAGCCCACCAGTACTGTGAAGCACATGATAAACACAGGCGACCAGTCTCCTATCAAACAGCGGCCCTATAGAGTAGCACCAAGTGAACGACGACTAATTCAAGATGAAGTGAACAAGATGATTGAAAATCACATCGTGAAGCCCTCTGAAAGTCCTTGGTCATCTCCAGTTATTCTAGTTCGAGAGAAAGACGGGACCTGGAGATTCTGCGTAGATTACCGTCGATTAAATAAGATAACAAAAAAACATGTTTACCCGCTGCCACGCATTGACGATGCCTTGGACAGTTTAGCCGGCTCTAGTTACTTCTCCACGATGGATCTTCGGTCCGGGTATTGGCAGATTGAAGTGGACGAAAAAGACAGGGAGAAAACTGCTTTCATCACTCCAGATGGGCTGTATGAATTCCAAGTAATGCCTTTCGGTCTTTGCAACGCTCCAGCAACGTTTGAAAGGATGATAGATAGTGTTCTGGGCAGTCTTAAATGGAACATGTGCCTTTGCTACCTGGACGACATCGTAGTTTACGCACCTACCTTTGAGGAACATCTACGTCGTCTACAACTTGTATTAAGCTGCATCCAGAAAGCTGGACTAAGCTTGAACCACAAAACGTGTCTTTTTGGATCAAGGAGGATAAAGATTTTGGGACACCTTGTTGACGCCAATTAAATTCATCCAGATCCAGATAAAGTTGAAGCCGTCTCTAAATTTCCGAGGCCAAGGAATATCTCTGAACTGAAGAGTTTTCTAGGATTATGTTCCTATTACCGAAGATTTATTGAGAACTTTGCCGACAAAGCTAGATCTTTGCATGACCTACTGAAGACTGAAAAACAATTTTATTGGGATGCAGCTCAAGAGAAAGCGTTTGAAGTTCTTAAAACAGCTCTAATTTCAGAGCCTGTCTTAGGACACTTTGATGAATCCGCTGATACCCATCTACACACGGATGCAAGCGGACATGGTATTGGAGCTGTTCTTCTACAAATACAAGGTGGAAAGGAGCGGCCTATAGCTTATGCATCTAGAAGCTTGACAAAGGCTGAAAATAACTATTCTACAACGGAAAAAGAATGCCTTGCTGTAGTCTGGTCTATTAGCAAATTCCGCCCATATTTGTTTGGTCGACCATTCACGGTTGTCACTGACCATCATTCTCTATGTTGGTTGGTAGGGCAGAAAGATCCTTCTGGCCGTTTGGCAAGATGGGCGCTGAAGTTGCAAGAATTTGACGTGACCGTTATCTACAAGAGCGGACGCAAACATAAGGATGCCGATTGTCGTCAAGGAGCCCGCTTGAGAACGATCAACCAAGTGCTGTGATGTCACTAACCAACGTCGATATAGAGCAGACTAAAGACCCGGATTTAGTTATAATAATCGATAATTTAAACTCGGGCTACACCAGAAAAGAATTCAGCACTATCGACG
The DNA here is from genome assembly GCA_030710605.1 of Cordylochernes scorpioides. Lineage (NCBI taxonomy): Eukaryota > Metazoa > Arthropoda > Arachnida > Pseudoscorpiones > Chernetidae > Cordylochernes > Cordylochernes scorpioides. Next base: position 95,544,052 of record CP092864.1, read on the forward strand.
ACATCTTATACAAGAAAAACTATAGCACAACTGGAAGACCCTGGCTTATGATGATCCCTAAGCACTTAAGATCGGAAGTTATGGCAGATTTACATGATGCTCCTACAGCTGGGCATTTGGGTTTCGCCCGGACGTATGACAAAGTCAAAAAACGATTCTATTGGCCTGGCCTTTATAGAACTGTTCGCCAATATGTAAGCCATTGTCGGGAGTGTCAACGTAGGAAGAAATTACCTCGACGTCCGGCTGGACAACTTGTATCCATACCGCCCGTAGAAAAGCCATTCTATAAAGTCGGGGTTGATCTCCTTGGAAGATTTCCAGTTTCTAAAGATGGAAACCGTTGGATCATTGTGTGCACCGATTATATGACAAGGTATGCCATAACGAAAGCGATCCCAGACGGAGGAGCAATCGAAACAGCTAAGTTCCTGGTTGAAGACGTCATCTTGAAGCATGGAGCTCCTAGAGAAATGAAAACAGATCGCGGCAGAAATTTCATTTCTCAAGTAATAAAAGAGATCAATGCTCTGTGCGGAATTGTGCACAGATTTACAACGGCCTACCATCCCCAGACCAACGGCCTGACTGAAAGGTTCAACAAAACTCTAGGAGACATGTTGTCCATGTACACAGGTGTTGAGCAGAAGGACTGGGACCAAGTTTTGCCCTATGTAACTTCTGCTTACAACACTGCTAAACAGGAGGCGACCGGCTACACCCCGTTCTTTCTTGTCCACGCCCGCGAGGCCGAGACCTACATCGATGCCGTACTACCCTACCTACCAGATGAGATCTCTAACGACTACGTTGGAGAACTTGTGACAAGAGCTGAGGAAGCGCGTCAACTCTCCCGATCACGCCTTCTACAATAACAGGCGAAAGACCGTAGACTATACGACCAGAAACATACTCCAGTCTATTACCAGAAGAATGATCTTGTGTGGGTTTTTACTCCCATCCGAAAAGTAGGACTATCAGAAAAGCTACGGAAGAGATACTTCGGTCCCTATAAGGTGACCAAGAAGCTTTCAGAAGTTACGTATGAAGTAGAGCCCGTGGACCCCTCTCCCCGATCAAGGAAAGCCAATGATATCGTCCATGTCATTCGGATGAAGCCCTACCTGGACCCTGAAGAACAACATTCTATTCTGCTAAGGAACACCAGCCGTGATAGATTTCCTTCCAGAACAAGGGCTGAGACAAGCTAATCAGCGGGTCGCTGTATTTTTTCTAAGGAGGGAGTAATGTCAAGAAGCTAAGCGGCTCCAATCACGAGAGGCCCCATGGGACGTCTGTCAATCATCGCTGGACACTGGGTGTGAGGGGTTCTGGGGAATCTGGCCGGCGGGGGGAGCTGAGGTCCCTCATTAGGATTAACTCTGTCTTGGGGTAAGTTGTATTGAATCTCTCTCTCTCCCTATCAATACCCCTTATAATAAATTAATTATTCCCAAACTTGCCCTTGCTTTATTTATCTCCGCGACAATATATTTGTCAGAAAAAGAGACCGAGGACCTGCCGCCAGTAATGTAAATAAGTAAACATTGCAAAATAAATTTTGTGAATAATTACCATTTGTTGATATATTTAAGGAAATAGACCATCAATCAATCCTTTGAATTTGTGTTTTTTTTCTTGCCACATATTATTTTCTATGATAGAACCTATACCATCTCATAGCTTTAGGTGGGACATTGAAATATATAATTATATCTCGTCAGAATGCTAATGTAGATTCGTTCATACAGAATAAATTGTACAGGCAAGGATCATTCTAACTTCGGTATTCAGTAATCTAATAGCCTATGTTTGTTAGATAATGTTTATAATCTCTCTATAAATATAGTTCTATCGAATAATGTGCACCTTTCTCTCTCTAGATACAATAACCTATTATAAATATACAAGGTCCGGTCAATAAATAATGCATAATCGGTAATAATACTTTATTGACACAAATTATAAGCTTAAACTCTTTCTTTATAAAAAATCATAACAGTTCTCTATATATTAGAATCATTCGATATATCCAGCTTCTTTCTGTAGACATGATTCAGCGTTGTTGCAAACCTGCATCTTGGAGTAAAATTGCATCACTTCAAATTGATTTTATGATGATATATTATTTAAATATTTTCTCTATGTCTCATCGTGCATTACATATTGACTGGCCTTTGTAACATTGGCCCGTAGAATACTAAATTATTGGATGGCTTAAAATTTCCAAAAAATATCAGGTTTCCTTTTTTTATCTCAAATTCAACAGACCTTTTTAAAATATAATTTCAATATAATGGAAAGGGGTCTGGCCCATTAGGGGTGAATCCTCCCATTGGATTGGTCTCTTCACCAATCTGATACCTCATGGCTTTCCATATTATATTTTTCTCCATTCCAATAAGGTGTATTCCAATATAGAAATATGTTTTTTTAATTGAAAAAAAAAAAGTGTTTTTTTTTTTAATATTATCACCGATATAGGTAGTTATAGATATTTGCCTCTTTCTCTTTCTCAAAATATTGCCAGTTATTTTAATGAGGAAAATCATTGCAGTGTTTTACCTATTTGAAAAAACGTTGGGTTCTTTCAAGAGTTTTTAATAATGTTGACAGTGGAATTTGAGTCGTCTAGGAGAATCCCCCTGAAGTGATGCCAACGACCCCATCATTCCCAACCAACCACCCCAGGCTTCTAATTTGCACTTCAAATCCACCAGATAAATGGACCTGTCTTTCGAAAAATACTGAATAATTTAAATAAATAGAATTTCAATATATAATATTTGGTTATAAAATTTAATAAATATTTAAATCAATTCAATAGAGATTGTATATAAATCAAGTTAGGGGGGTGAAGATATTCTAAAGTTTGAATTCAATCTTGCATTGATAAAAAATGTCATGCAAATAAATATATTTCGCCAGGTAAATTACCTTACTTCGAATATTAATTTTAACAAATATAATATATTTATACAGCATTCTGTTACTCTTATACATTTTATATTTTATTGACACAAGCATTATATGAACCGTGTATTTTATATTTGAGAAAAGACATCTCTTGATCTAGTAACTTATGGATTGCTCCATATATATGAGTAAATATGAATTAGCCACCGATAGGTCATCAGAAAATTTAAATTGCATTTTCAGGAGGTTTGTTTTTGCCATTCAGCCGTCTAATCCCAGTAACACATTTTTCTCAAAGGAGTTTGACTAGTACTCACAAATAAAAATTTATCATATAAATTTGTGGCAGTTAATTAATAATTTAAAAAATCCTATAGAGCACATCTCTTTTATATAATTCATATTAAAGTGAATATTTAATTATATATGTCCAGAAGGAAGGCGGTATAGAGAGGTCCGGGTTACTGCAGAGCAAGTATGGAGAGATATGTGAACTCTTTAATTATGTGTTCTATAAATTTATATATATTATAATTCTCTCAAATGCAGATCTAATCTTTCCCGATTATTTATATTATAAAAGAAACTGATATCCATATAGAGAGGTAATTACAAAATATCAATAATATTTTAAAATATTGTTCATTGATGTATATGGGAAAAACTAGCGATAAAAAAGTTAACAAAATTATATTTCATTTAGAAAGGCAAGCTTTAGAACGTATATATTTATCGAGTTGAAAGAGAGATATATATTTGGACAATTATAGATTATAAAAAGAAAACAGTGATATTAAGTCTTTCAAAATTAAAAGAGCTAGACCAAATAAAGGTAGCTCTCATCAAACATTATTTAGATCTATTTTTTACAGTAATCACCATTTGTCATTCCATTTTATCTTCTATAAACTTTGCAGAAGACTTAGCAATTGAATGTTTTGTCAACTTGGAAATTCAGAAAAATAATTGATTTAATTTAACTAGTAAACGTATGGATTAACCCTTCCTCAATAATCCTAATTCGGAGAGAAGTATCTTTGAAATTAATATCTCAATTTTAAAATTTATATTCTATGGATTTAATCAAATAGGGACATACGCACCATGTTTTGAGCGCCTTTTAAATTTAGTTTTGGAATTGGAGTGATACATGAGAAAATATATGATGGTCTTGAAGGAATGCTCAAGAAGATATATGATGGTCTTAAAATGATTCAAGATATAATATAGGATGGTCTTGGAAGAATGCATGAGAATATATAGGATGGTCTAGGGGGAATGCATGAGAATATATAGGATGGTCTTGGAAGAATGCATGAAAATATATATGATGGTCTTAGGGGAATGCATGAGAATATATAGGATGGTCTTGGGGGATTGAGATATAGGTTGGTCTTGGGGGAATGCATGAGAATATATAGGATGGTCTTGGGGGAATGCATGAGGATATATAGATGGTCTTGAGGGAATGTATGAGAATATATAGGATGGTCTTGGGGGAATGCATGAGAATATATAGGTTGGTCTTGGGGGAATGCATGAGAATATATAGGTTGGTCTTGGGGAAATGCATGAGAATATATAGGTTGGTCTTGGAGTGATACATGAGAGAAAATAGGATGGGTTTGGAGTGGCTCAGATATAATTAGAAATTAGTTTGAAAAAGCAAACTACAAAATAACCCAGCATCACGAACTCCCACTTTGTTATGCTCGCTCAGTAACCAAGAGGCCTTACAAGATATATAGAATAACATATTATGCATGTAAAATATTTGCCATTTAATATCAACAAAAAATGGTAAGGTCCTCCTTCTGCGTAATATTTATTGAGAGTTAATATTAAGCGTTAACTATAGCTTTTATGTGTTTATTTGTAAAAAATATTCTTGTATTTTTGATATTTCAAAATTCCCATTAGTTTACATTTGACGAGTGAGATTGTATGAATTAGATAAAAGGTTAACAAATATAGGGCCAAGTATTCTCAGGAGATATGAGCGTATATTCTGCTAGACGTGGATCAAAACTCGGCTTGATGACATCATGCTGAAAAAAGGAGTTAGCTGATTCACACAAGGGCTAGGCAGGTAGGAAACCATTCCGGTTTTTATATCATCGTTATTATACTTTGCCGTCTCAGAAGGTCGGCAATAAGGATTTAATTTTACTCGATCCTTTGACTTTCTCTTCAGCAATAAATGGCTAAATTCCATACACCTTTCCTTGAGGTCTATTCTTGATATTCCTATATTACTATGTATTCTCTTATGTGAGTTTGAAACAATATCTCTCGAAGAGCAAGTGTGACTTTGTGATTTTATAATATATCATGTCATATAATATATAAGTTGCGCTTCTGTAATGGCCGAGATGGGTATTTTAAGAATATATTTTTCTGAATTCAAATTTCCTCACATGCGTTTATTAAATATTTTCCACAATGCTGAAATAAAAAATATATATATCACAATTCATATTTATACAGTTAATAAATACAATACGAAGAAATGAAGAAATACAATAAATCATATTTTATTCGAGAAGAGAGAGAGAGAAAAATATATGCTTATAATATTCTGGTTAATTATTGAAGGTTACAAAAACACGAGAGTTGTAGCACAATTAACTAATTAAATATTTTAAATCTATCGCTTAAAGAATTTTAAAGAAGACCAATTCAAAATATATTTATATCTTGTAGTATTTCGTTAACCGAACTATAGTTAGAGTGGTGTCCCAACATATCTTTTTGAGAGTTATAGACTTAGAACATCTACCCTAAGAGTCTCTAGAAGAATGCATTTATGATATCAACGATTCTACCATTGTTACTAAGGTTATTCCAATTCTTATAATTATTTTTCGAGGGTTTAGAGGAAGACATATTTGACCAATACACTCGCCTTTTCAGTGATACGCTAACCTATGCACCGTGGATTCTGTGGCCACTGGACATGCGTCAGAACTGGATGCTGTTAGGCTCTGCGCTGCATGGAGTATAGAAGCTCCATCTATGCTTCCTTCCTGTGGTGAACCTGTATAAGACCGGTGGTCTTAATAAAGCTGTATAAGTGTGTGTATATTCGACCAATAAGGTGTGTGACAGTTGAATGAATCTTGCAAGTAATTCTTATATAGATTATATGAATACATTTATGAATTATCAGCAAAATATTTAAACAACACGCTTTGACGAATTTTCAAATTTCAAATTTGTGTGTGAAAACAGATTTCTACGATTATTGTACGAATAATTAAATAGTGTTAGGTCCGAGCTTAATAATAGTAGTAAACCAGTGGTGTTGCCAGTTTGATCTATTCGACGGCTATAAATATTTTATTGACGACTATAATAACCGGGGAAAGTGAAGGTTTCCTCTAAGACAATGCCAGGAACATTCTTCGGCATTGGTACAATCGAATAATTAAATAACCTATCTTGGGTTGTGTGTGTAAAACAATTTTCCAATTCAATGAGATAAACAATGTCTGACATATCTACATGAGAAATTGAGGTTATATTTTCACAACCCTTGTCGAAGATTTATGCGGTTGACAATATTCATTATTATGTAGATTAAATTTCAATTAAAAATTATTTTAAAAATAGCGCTTCGTTGATAAATACTAAATATCTAATGTTACAACAGTGTTGTGTGTGCTAATTATAGTTGACATTCCATATTTATTTATTTTTTTCGTAAAATAAATTTTATTTATAAAAATACCATTTTTTGTTTTATTTCTATAGTTAGGAATTCTAATTTGATTTTAGGTGAACACACTATTCTTCCATTTAAGAAGTTAAACAATTCTAGATAAAAACAATGCTCTCACATTCCTAACAGAGGAGAAATATTTTATAACTAGGCATTAGCCTAGTATATCCCTCCAAAAATAGAAAATGTCGAGGTCCCCATTTCTTAATGTTTAAATACAAATAGAAATCACAGCACAATATCGGGCGAATACGGTAACTATGCATACAGTCAGCCTGCGACAACTCCGGATAAATGTGCTGATGCGGTGAAAAATGGATTTTCCTTCGTCGAATGTGGCTGTGTCTCTTTTTATTTTACTGAAGTGGTCTACCAACTCACTCTAATACTGTCCGGGTGATTGTTTTATCATTTTATTAAAGGTCTATGGGAATGACACTCTTCGTATCCTGAAAAACCGTCGTCTTAACATTTCCGACTGACGGTATCATTTTCTTCCTCTTTCTAGAGCAGATTCCCGAAAGCAACACATTTCTGTAATTGTTGTTTGGTTTCCGCGATATAATATGGTTTACATTGATGGTCACAACTTAACCTAGAATCCCTTTGAAAAATACCTAAAATTGTTTCAAACAACGCTTTCAAGTTGAATGTCGGCTTTTGTGCACCGTTGGAGACCGCGGCTGGTTGATAAACTTTATATCTCTTAGACCATTAATGAATTAAATATCGTTCCCGTCGCCACACCTCCACGTACTTTCGTCCGTCGATCTGAGAGAATCATGTCGTGAACTTTTAATTGATTTCCTCGGTGACCACATCTGACGGCCGTCTAGGTGGTTCTTATCAAAACTGATGTTTAATCTCTTACAAATTCGTTCAATCAATATCTAACTGGTGTAACAAATGGAAAATGTTCCTAAAAACGGCAATTAGTTTTTTTTATTCTCACATTTATTCCCATATAAAAGCAAAAGCGATTCACTAAACAACGTTGCTGCATTTTATCAATATTAATGTGGGATAACTCATTGAAATGGCCATCAAACAAAACAATCTCTTGAATCAATGTGATTTTGGGCATGACCGTTCAAAGAATGGCGGCGCATGAAGGTAACTACAACTTTTAGTTCTCTATTTTTCTATTAACAAGTGCCTTTCGGACTACCCTCGTACTTTTCAGTCACTGGCTGGGCGCCACGCATCGCAAACCAACTTCCACGTCGTCACCAAATTTCAAAATGCGATTTTAAAGGCAGGTTTGTTCTTCCTTTCTATATGGTTAATCAAATAATTTTTTTTTCATCCAAATTCTAGCTCCTTACAATCAAAGTTGTGTCTATAGCAAATACCTATAATTAGTGATGAAATTGAACAATGGTAACTCTCTTGGTATTTTATAGACCAAATGACATATCTTTGATAAATTATATCTTTAAGTTTGATTTATATGTCACAGAAAAACACACTACTCTAGAAAAAATTGTGTAAATTAATATACTATAAAATTTGACATTGATATTTAAACAATTTAAAAGCACTTAATATTGTATTATATGGATTTTATTCGATGCGTTACGTGCTAACCAAAATATTAATTCGATCATTATAAATAATCAAGTTATATGTTTGGTATAGTATTGCTGTTGTTAGTGCCCCTCAAGTTGAGTTCGACTTTTGGTATCTCTATGGGCAAATATTCTCCAATTTGATCTGCTAGTGACTGACTGACATTGTTCCGACTAATTGACCAAATAGGGATGGCTTTCTATAGTCCTACTACTAGACTGAACTGAAACAAACTGTCCGCGGCATTAGTGCAGGTAACAAGGAAGTGGTGAGCCACTAATGCTGTAACACAGATGAGTACCCTGGATCAGAGAATAAAAGAAAAGTAAGAGAGCTAGAAATATAATATAGAAGGGAGAAATGATAGGAAGGGAGAATTCATAGAAAAAAATCTGAGGGGAGTTGATTAAAAGGCAGAAAAGTAAGATAAGAAAGTATTGTAAGAGCGAATAGCTGTTAGAGATCATCACTAGCAGCTTATAAAGTATCTTCCGGTGGCTTTCACGACCCATTCTAACCATATCATTGCAGGTCTTCCACTCTTCCTTCAATTCTTCCTAACATCAAAATATTTTCTAATCTATTTACTCCCATTATGTGTCTGAAGTATTTCAGTGTTTACATATTGGGGATTCTAGGGGTCTAAAAAAATGAATTTCATTCAAGCGTTATATATTTAACTTTTTATCTGTAATATCATTATCGCTTTCTTCAGGTCTACATTTCAAGAGCTTCAATTACCTTTTTTCTTTTTCTAAAAGTAAGGGAACATAAGAAATAAAAATGTCTTTACACTTCTCTTTGCTTTGCCTTGAATGACATGCCTTTTCTTTCACAATTTTGTTTAATTTCAACATTGCGTTCCCTCCTAGTGCTTATTCTTCTTTTTACCCACTCTAATATTACAGAGAGAGATTCAGATTGAAACTGATTTATTACAACGCCAATATAAGATTATATAAGAATAAAAACAGAATAAATATAAATATGAATAAATAATATTATATAATGGTAAATATATGAATAAATAGATAAAAATAATTGATAAATATACCTATATGATAACACAAAGCAATAACGCGCCATCTATACATATAAAATAAAAGGACTCAAAAGCGCGAATGTTACTTTTATACAAACGAGAAGTTCGTTTTATGTATAAAAGAAACATTCGCGCTTTTGAGTCCTTTTATTTTATACATATATGTGATACTCTGTATATAGCAATATGTAACTCCACCACAATCTATGCAATGTATCGTCAAAAGATTTAATAAAAGTTAGGCTTCGCGAAAAGGGAGATAACAATTAACAGGATTGCATCATCCAGGAATTAAAGGTCACTGCCCAGGACCCATAAAACCTAAGTTCAAGGACCTTCTTCTTCCTGGAATATTGCAATCATGGCGACAATGGAGGTACTAAGCCAATCAGAGTTAAGCATGACAAATCAACAACCAATCACCTTTAAGCATGACCAACTGATAGCGAATCATCAGAGAGCACGTGGAAGGATCTCCACCAATGAGAAGCCGAGAGAGTTAATGACGATTATCTCGGACAAGAGGTTAAAAAAGAAGGTAGGTGACCGTGCTAGAAGCAAGGTGTGCTCAACTTAGGCTCCAACCAAGGTAGTGTCCGCTCAATAATGTGAAAGGCAAAGTACCTCCTCCAGTCTATAACTCTCCCTTTCGCAAGGTCTATTTTCTATCCCTTCCCGGTGTGCTCGTTCTTCCCCTGTGGAAAACCACCATTCGACCAAGACTGCGCCAACAATCACCAATCCAATAAAATCCACCCAACCACACAATTCACCAGGAGTAAACGGGTTGCCATAGTAAGTCGGCAAGAGTCACTAGGATTGTTACAGTGAGTCAAGTGCAATCCGACAAGGTAAACACCAATCCTACAGAGAGTCGACAGGATATGATGGAAGACAAGCAAGAAAAAGACGCGAAAATGGAGACCAGAGGGGCCACTTCCGGGCCACGCACCCTGGCGGAGATTCTCCTGCAGCTGACCGCCGTCCTGGCACAGGTGCGGTCTACCCAACAGGCGGAAGCGGACATTCCCTCTTCGATGGAACCTACGCCGCCCACCAATTCTTTCAGGCCTACGACCGGAAGATGGACGAAGCCCTCGTGACCACCCCCGAAAAGTTGCTCAGGTTGCCTCGCTACCTGACGCGCCAACCCCTGGAGCTCTTCAGGAAACTCCGGTTGGCCACCCAGACCTACTTCCAGGTGAGAAACCCTTCTGGACCTCTACCCGGAAGCAAACGAGGCGTCCTTCGCCAAGTACTTCGCCCTGAAGCTTGCTGGGCAGGCAAGCCTGGAAAAGTACTACCGAGGGAAGACAGCTCTGGGCATGCAACTGGGACTCCCACAGGAGGTAATCCTCGGGACGCTGACGGAGGGATTGCCGCTCTCCGACCAGCGCCTTGTCCGCGTGGTACCGCCTGAGAGCCTGGGAGAGTGGAACCAACTGGTGCAACGGGTCCGCGGAACCAGCGCACCAACTTCGCGTCACCACGAGGAACAACCGCACAACATGTCGGGCCCATACACCAGCACACCAAGAAGAACAGGTGCGTGGACTGCACCTGCACCGCCGTCGAACTGCAAATTCTGCGGGGCCCATCACTGGCACTCTGAGTGCCGCCACAAACCAGCTCCACACGCGAGCGCGCGGGCAGTGCGCCCAACCCAACATCCACAACAAGCCCAAGCCGGACAAGCCGCCGGAGACGCCCCAGCCTTTCGTCAGCCAGGTAGGAAGGCCCCGACCTTTCGTCAGCCAGCTGACAATTAAACTGTCCATCACCCATGAACCCTCACCCCCTTTCCTAATTGACATAGGCGCAAGTTTGAACATAGGGCCCCATAACCTCTATAAAAAGTTAAAAAATAACCTCCCTCAACTGCAACTTAAAACACAGCCCAAAGACCTACAGGCCATAAACGGCCCTGTACCGACCTTAGGTCAAATAACCCTCCCCCTGACAATAGGTAAAATAACCAAAAACGAGAATTTCCATGTGTTGGAAGCACCTCTACCATTTGGGATTATCGGTATAAATACCCTCCGCAACTTTAAAATTACAATAGATTTTAACCAAGGCACTATGTTTCAACTCGCCGCTCCATTGCACCCTACCACCAACCATTTTTCTCATATACCAAATGAATGCGCCTATTGGGAATGCCAAGCGGAGTCACAAAGGGCTCACATGACACATAAGCCTTCCGCACATGGCACCCAATACGCGCATCCATTGGTCAAAACCATTTGTCACCATGCCAAACTAGATCACGTCACGCGCACGCACACAATTTTTTCACCAGGGCCAATTGCCCTTATTATACGCTCTCAATACACAAGGCCATAATGTCCAAACAGTGTCCGTCCAATAGGACAACTCTCACGTTAGGTACACACGTGACCACACACCACTACACCCCCCTCACACGCGTAAACATCACAACAAGCGCGACACTCACACAAAAACACAACAGAGACACCTCTCAGACACATGCACCATTACTGCCGGTATCACCACACCACTCACACAAAACATAGAAATCTTTCACGCCATCCAACCACCACACAACCGCAAAACATTGCAACCCTTCTTAAGCGCGGTGAACGCTTATAACAAGTTCATCCCGGACTACGCCCGCTTGCGGACGCCACTTAACAACCTTCTCAAAAAGGATGTCACGTGGGTTTGGGATGACAATGCCAGAAAGCGTTCACTAGCCTGAAGGAAAGCCTCACCACACACCCCATTTTACACCTTTACTAGGAAGGTCTGCCATACCAGGTGTACTGTGACGCCTCAACACTCGGAATAGCAGGCGTCCTCAAACAGGTCCACCCTGATGGGAAGACCTACCCAGTTCAATACTTCAGCCACGCCCGTGATCTTTCCGTGATGTAGACTTCACAATCCTCAAATTCTTCATCAATTTCATCGTCAGTAGCCTCATCTTTGGCCAATAAAATTGCCTGGCATCGTTCATTCAATGCCACCAGCTCCAAATGGAGAGATTCTAATCTATCAAATTTGGCATATATGCCACTTTTATCAATAAGAGGATCCCTTAACTCTGTATTCATATCATTTACCACCTCGGTAAAAACGCCTCTTATCGCCTTTCTACGCCTTCTTCAAACTTCCTCCATCTCACCTTGTAGTTATCCTTTCACCTTGTGGGTATCCCTTTTACCTTGTAGGTAGCCTTTCACCTTGTAGGTAGCCTTTCACCCTGTAGCTTCTTCAACTTCTTTGCCTTTGAGCTCCTTTAAACCTTGAGCTTCACTGATCTCTTTTTAACCTTTAACAAAGGGCTTTTTGAGCTCCTTTAAACCTTGAACAAAGGGCCTTTTGAGCTCCTTTAAACCTTTAACAAAGGGCCTCTTGAGCTCCTTTAAACCTTTAACAAAGGGCTTCTTGAGCTCCATTAAACCTTTAACAAAGGGCTTCTTGAACTCCTTTAAACCTTTAACAAAGGGCTTCTTGAGCTCCTTTAAACCTTTAACAAAGGGCTTCTTGAGCTCCTTCAAACCTTGAGCTTCACTGAGCTCTTTTTAACCTTTAACAAAGGTCCTTTTGAGCTCCTTTTAACCTTGAGCTTCACTGAGCTCTTTTTAACCTTTAACAAAGGGCCTTCTTGAGCGCCTTTAAACCTCTAACAAAGGGCTTCTCGAGCTCCTTTAAACTTTTAACAAAGGGCTTCTTGAGCTCCTTTAAACCTTGAGCTTCTTTAGCTTCTTTGCCTTGAGCTTCTTTAGTTTCTTTGCCCAGAGCTCCTGTTCCTCGGGAGACAGCGCCTACAGGTCTTCCCGCCTTCTGTTCCTCGGGAGACAGCGCCTACAGGTCTTCCCGCCTTCTGTTCCTCGGGAGACAGGGCCTACAGGTCTTCCCGCCTTCTGTTCCTCGGGAGACAGCGCCTACAGGTCTTCCCGCCTTCTCTACTTGACCAGCCCACGCAGCCCACCCGGGGACGCCACTAAATGTTAAGGTACGCGAGGTCAGATTGAAGAAACCTCCTCTTAACAAGTAAGACTTTTACCCAAAGTCTTGATATTATTTAGACTGCTTCGGGTGATCAAGCGAGAAAGAAAATAACGAAGACAAAAACCAGCGGCTACACACGTAAAGCACTCGCTCTACAAAAAAAAAACTCTTTATTTCAACAACACGGCTCAGTTATATACAAAAGGGAAATTTACATAATAATAATCCATTCAAAATATATTTGACATAATAATAATTCATTTAAAAGAAATTTACATTCCAAGTTATACACTCAAAAAGATATTTACATATTCTATGCTACGACTTTTAACATCCGTCTTCTGACTATGTCATATTCCCTAGCCCCCTTTACCATAGTAATCTACCTTGGACTATATGCCCAACAGCCACAAAGGCTTTACCAATTACAGGAAGCCATCTTCCATATAGGTAGTGCCTTTCATACGTTTCTAATTCTCATCCTGGACACCCTGGGAGAAAACTTCTAGCGGACATTCAGATGGCTCCAGATCAGCCGAGGGAGAGGGGACCAATTTAGAAAGTTTTCCGCACGGGCCCCTCCATTCCTCTCTTCCAGTCAGTGATGACTCCAGTCGATTGAGGTCACCTCTTGGCCTCCCGACTTACAAACGTTCGCCCTCTTGGCTGTTACCGAATGCCGTCCATACCATCCCCACAGCTTGGGAATCCCTAATTACACAATGAATTCAAACCTCGATTCTTTACAAACCCACTCACAAATTGAAAAATTAATTCTCAAAACACCGCCATCCAAATGAATATCAAAATTATCGATTATTTTCTAACACTCACAAACAACTTATTACATTTACCCACATAAAACACGCATCCAACACTCACGCCCAACACAACAGACCTTAAAATCTTTGACGACACTACACCTCCAAAACATTACAACAATAATACAATTTACAACCTTATGGTTAATTAGATTCCCGTGTCTCCTGTACACATAATATAAACGCGATTTTGGGAAGGATCATGTTTCCACCCACAAAATTCGCACAAGAGACAAAAAATCTAAAAGAGAATCAAACTTTGACAACCAAAGGACATTTCTCAATCAGAGGACAGGCTATCGCCCCGCGGGTGATATAATTAGACCTAGATACACCCTGGAATTTTTACCATTAAGATATATTTTGTGTATCTCTCTACATACCATCTTTTCTTCTCTCTCACCCAACTTATTTAATTTTTTTTTTAATTTATCAATGTTCAATCAAAATATTTACCATTTATATAATAACTTTTTTTTTTAATTTTTATATTAACCATTTTTATTTATTTTTAACCACTCAAAAATTCACCAACGCGAATTCACTTTGATTTATTCTAATTTTATTTTTATTTTTGATTTCCCAAAGCCCTAACAGAATATTCCCTTGATGTAGTTCTCCATACACCAAGTTGAATTGTATAGACATCATTTTTTTTTCTCTTATTCAACAATTCCACCAACGCGAATTCACTTTGATTTTTTTAAATTATATTTTTATATTTGATTTCCCAAAGCCCAAACAGAATATTCCCTTGATGTAGTTCTCCATACACCAAGTTGAATTGTATAGGGATAATTTTTTTCTTTTACCAACAATTCCACCAACGCGAATTCACTTTGATTTCTTTTAATTTTATCTTTATTTTTGATTTCCCAAAGCCCTAACAGAGTACTCCCTTTATGTAGTTCTCCATACACCAAGTTGAATTGTATACACATCTTTTTTTTTTCGCTTACTCAACAATTCCACCAACGCGAATTCACTTTGATTTCTTTTAATTATATTTTGATTTTTGATTTTCCAAAGCCCTAACAGAAAATTCTCTTGATGTAGTTCTCCATACATCGAGTTTGAATAACACTGGTGAACAAGATTTTTGCACAAGAGAACCTGATTATGTTTCTAGTGTAGCTTTTCATGCTGAACTCAAAAATCTAATCAGAAATTTCCCATCACGTATGGTTTTTGCGTGACGGTCTTTTTTTAGTATTGGGATAAATACACTAAAAATTGCAAACAATGTCACGTAACTGGTTTATTAAAAAATATTTTTCTTTGTCCACAAAGAAATAGCATCTTATCTACATGTTCTGAATCCAAATATACCATAAGTTTTTTTCTATTACACAATATTTCTGAGATACACCTACTTGAATTTGGAAATATTGTTAATATATAGGCATATATGAACGAAACATATTTATTATTGAAAAGCAGTGACAGTGGATTTTATTCTATACTTTGCTTGTGGTAGATCCCTCTTGAGTGCCCAGCAGTCGTCGGCAAGCATAGCGGGACTCCATTTACCTTGGTACCGCTTCTCCATGCTTGATATAGCTTGATGAAACCTCTCACCATGCTCATCGCTAACTGCGCCAAGATTGTCTGGAAAGAAATCTAGATGTGAATGCAGGAAATGGATCTTGAGGGACATGTTACATCCCAGTGCCTTGTAGGAAAGCAACAGATCATTAACTATGTCTCGGTAATTTTCAACCTTGACACTTCCTAAGAAGTTTTTGCAAAGGTTTCTAAAGGAATTCCATGCTGCTGCTTCAACTTCATTCAAACTATTTTGAAAATTTCCATCCTGCTGCAATTCTCGAATCTGAGGTCCAACGAAAATGCCTTCTTTAATCTTCGCTTCACTTATACTAGAAATTTTTGTTTTAGGTAGGCAAATCCACTGGCATATTTCGATCCATTGCCTTGTCAAAGTTCTTCATTAATCCCAGTTTAATATGTAATGGTGGTAAGTAAATATTTTCTGAATCGATCAGGGGTAGATTTGCAATATATTTATATCCTGGAGTAAAGATTTTACGGTTTTGCCAGATTTTTTTAATATAATGCCTTTCCCTATCTCTGCTATCCCACTCACACAGAAAACAACAAAATTTTGTATATCCAAGCTGTAATCCACGCAAGAGAGCAACGACTTTCAAATCGCTGCATATTTTCCAACCGTATCTTTCATATTCTATCTTTTTCAAAAGCAGTTTCATGTTTTCGTAAGTCTCTTTCATGTTGGATGCATGTATTTATCCCAATACTAAAAAAAGACCGTCACACAAAAACCATACGTGATGGGGAATTTCTGATTAGATTTTTGAGTTCAGCATGAAAAGTTACACTAGAAACACCATCAGGTTCTCTTGTGCAAAAAAAAAGTTTTTTTTCGTAGACCTGTGTAATTGTATAGACATAATTTTATTTTTTTATTTCTTTTACTCAACAATTATTTCACCAGCAAAATTCGCTTTTAGCGTTTTTATTTCACCTATGATACTTGTATATAGCCTCACAGTGCTCCCTAATTAATTTTTCCCCACAAAATTACTTTTCCTCCCACAGAATTCAATTCAGGCTACCCCTTTTTGAATTCTTCACATGTAGGGGACGCATCTGTGATAATCTGTATATAGCAAAATGTAACCCCACCACAATCTATGCTATGTATCGTCAGTAGATTTAATAAAAGTTAGGGTTCGCGAAAAGGGAGATAACAATTAACAGGATTACATCATCCAGGAAGTAAAGGTCACTACCCAGGACCCATAAAACTTAAGTTCAAGGACCTTCTTCTTCCTGGAAGATTGCAATCATGGCGACAATGGAGGTACTAAGCCAATCACAGTTAAGCATGACCAACTGATAGCGAATCATCAGAGATCACGTGGAAGGATCTCCACCAATGAGAAGCCGAGAGAGTTAATAACGATTATCTCGGACAAGAGGTTAAAAAAGAAGGTAGGTGACCATGCTAGAAGCAAGGTGTTCTCAACTTAGGCTCCAACCAAGGTAGTGTCCGCTCCATCATGTGAAAGGCAAAGTACCTTCTCCAGCCGTAGGGCGCCATATGCGTCGTGCCCCGAGAATCAGTTCCGACGCAGGTTGACCCAGGGGATGGACCGGAGCACATCCACAGTAGAGATCCACCGCGCAGCTAGCTCGGCCACAGGATACTCCTGGAGCCGTGCCGTATCAAGTGCTCGGCGCGCCCTCTGGCTGGTGAGGCGGGTAATGGGAGTCGCCGATCCCTGCAGAACCCTGTGGTCCAGCTCAAGGACACTTGAGGCGGCCTCCCACAGGCTCAGTAGTCTCCTCTTCCTAGACGAGAGCCAGACGTCAGGAGCCGGCGTGTCAGCCACGCCCAGCTGCGGACCAGCCAAGAGTAGACGTTGGCGGCGGCGCGAAGAGAGGCCTGGACCCTCTTCAGGCAGGAGAGCCGAAGCTGGCCAGCGATTTCAAGCAGGCTGACGCCACCATCGGAGACTGGAAGAGCCAGGAAGCGCCCGGAGTTCGTTGTCGTCCGCATAGGCGACCACGTTGCCGCGGCCCAAGGTCTTCACGAGGCAGCGTAGCAGAGGTCCAACTCCGATACTGAAGAGCCTGGCGCTGAGACGGCAGCCCTGCCTCACCCCGTTGAGAAGCGGCAAGGCCTTGGTGCAGATATCTCCGACCCGGTTGAGGCGTCCGCTTCCCCGTAGAGGACAGCAATCCACCCTAGGAAGGTATATGGAAGGCCTAGCTTCTCCAGCAGGGCGAACAGGTAGCTCCTGCTCAGGGTGTCGAAGGCCGACTTCAGGTCCAAAGAGATGACAGCCAGCGGCGTGTCATATCTGGATGCTCTGGTGGTTTCGTCAGACACTCGCGCGATATTCCAGGAGGATGCCCGTCCTGGAACGGCGTAGGTCTGACATTGGGGCACCAGGTCTGGAAGATGACGTCGCAGACGGGCCATGAGCACGCCGCTGAGGACCCTGTAGTCGTCATTGGAAGGCTGATTGGCAGGAATGCCTGTAGACCCGGACCACCGTGCACCTTCGGCAGCAGGATGACCTTGCTGCGTCTTGAGGATGGAGGTAAGGCCCCGCGGAGTCGAGAAACCTCGAAGACCTGCCTTTGACAAACTCGCAGGATAGTCCGTCCCATCCCGAGGCACGGCCATTTGTCAGTCGATGGATGGCTGCCGCTATCTGGTCGCGGGAGATGTCTGCTAGAAAGAGCTGGTCCCACTCGTCGAACTCCAGAATAATCACTTCAGCTAGGAAGTCGTCGATGGCTTCTTCCGAGCTTGGAGCCTGAGCGAAGCGACAGCTTAGGCGCTCCAGAAGGAAACACCTAAGCGGGCCCCTGGAGATGGCGTTGCCGTGAAGGTGCGGGGAGAGCGACGTCTGGCTCGGTGGGAACGCTCGAGGTCCGACAAGGAAGGATAATCGGAGCGGGCAGTGTCGTCCTCCAATCTCAGCCTCAGGAAGAAGCTTGCTCTCTCGATGTATCCACCGCCGAATTCGGCAACGGTAGGCGCGAATGAGCGTATCTCCGCGACCAGATTTGCCTTGATCCTGGTCCATTGTTCCCATAACATCGGAGGTGAAAGATTTGCTAGGTCTTCCAACATTTCATCGATGAACGTTTCCGTTCTATCGAAGAACAGGTCTGACCGTAGCAGCTTGCCTATGTAGGGTAGTCTTGTAAGAGCTGGGTCTCCTACTTGGATCAGGACGGCACGGTGGTCCGAGTAGGCATAGTCTATAGTTTGGTATTGGGTGACGCGGTCGCAGAAGCCTGATGGAAGTAGGATTCTGTCCAGACGACGCGCGTCGACCCGGCTTCCGATAGTGGCAACCCTGGTGTGCTCCAGTGCAGCATCGAAGAAGGTGGAGACGTCAACGAGGTCAGCTTGGTCCAAGGAGCTCCGCGAGGGCTTCTGCTGAACCTGATGCCATGTCCTTCGCCTACTCATCGGAGATGTTCGAGTCACCTAGGATCCAGGCACCTTCTTCACGCGCCAAAGCTGCGATGATCTGGAGCTGGCGGCTGCGCTCTTCAGGAGCATGAGAGACGTGAGTGTTGACACACGTCATGGAGTTTTTCCGGACGGTGAGGTCGATGACAGTCATCTTGCCAGGCCATAGGACCTGCTGCCGATGAACAACGACGCCGGCCGCGAAGACGCAGGCGAGGCCTGATCCCACGTTGGTCGTTGCGGGAGCAACAACGGCGCTGTAGCCTTGGCAGAGGTCTCCTACGTCGTCCAGGGACATGAAGTTCGTCTCCTGCAGAAAGCAGATGTCGATTTCATGCTCCTTGAGATAACAGCAGAGCTGAATTCTCAGGCCGCGCGTGTTCAGTGTTGCTACTCGGAAGTTCATTTAGGATGTCGAGCAGAGTTTCTGACGCGAGATAGCTTTTTATACAGGGTGTTGCTAGTGCCCCCTGTCAAAGCCATAAGCGCCGTGGCCATGTTGTCGATGGCCTTTCTCTGCTGGATTTTGGAGTTTGCCAGAAGCTTGTCCATGAGGCCATTATTAGTAATGGCTTGGAAGAGTTGTTCTCTCTCCAAGCCTACCTTCTGGATGCTGGCGATGGCCTCAGAAGATATGGCTTTCTTCATAAGAGCGTTCATTTGTTTCTGGGCCAAATTTCACTTCACCTGGGATAGAGGAAGCACCTGGGAGTAGGTTGGTGGGCTGGAATCCACGTTAGTCCGCTCATTTTCGTCGCTGAAAGGAGGGACTGCGATGGCTGTGGCCATCGGGGGCCAGGGGGAGGAGGGATTTCAGCTGCTGGTGTTGGCGCAGCTGCTGGAGAGGCTTGGGAGGAAGAGGCAAGCGGCTTGCTCCAGGCATTTGGGCGCGTAAAAGGCGGCCGCTCAGGGAAAAGCAGCTTGTCTTCCGTCATGCCATTCTTTTGAGGGCAGTTGGCCCGCTTGTGTCCTTGCCTATGGCAGAGGGAACAGCGGATCCCATAGCTCACATAAACTGGCGTGATGAATCCCTTGGTTTTGATTTCCAACCGGGCGGGTATCTGGGAGAGCTTCACTCCGTCATGCAGAGTAATGAAGGTTTCCCGACGTCTATCAGCCAGGAGGAATTTGCCAGCTCCACCATTTGCTGGACGATGGATATCACCCGGCCGTAGGGCTTGAGCGCTGCGATCAGGTCAGCGTCCGTTACAAAGAACAGGACGTTGCCTAATGCGATGCGCTCGGCCTTCTTCCTCAGGAAAGGCCCTCAGGGTGGCGTCTTCGATGTCCAGGCCCTCTTCGACGAGACGTTGGAGAAGCCGACCAGGATATGCCCCTCCATCTTTGACAGCTGGTAAACACAAGCCTTTCACAGCTTCGCCTCCAGCGCCATGAAGTACTGCGCCTGGCTGAATTCTGGGGAGAATTCCAGGTAGACACATAGGTCTACCTGACCGGCGGCAGACTCGGCTCTGAACTCCGGCTGTTTCTGCAGAGTCTTGGTGCACATCTGTACTCGGGGCTTGTTCGCAGGGGGTGGAACAGTAGGCTTATTGGAAACAGGCTGGACGCGGCTCCTTTTGTTCTGCCCTTCTGCCGCAGTTTCAGATAGCCTCTTTCGCTCGTGGCTTACGAGGATGAAGCCATCATCTTTCTCCTCCATTGGGAGTTGTTTGCCTTGCTCGACGAGGTCAGCCCAGCTCGTCGAGGGCTTGCCTGTACCAGGCTCTGGGTTTTTAGTGTGCCCCTCAGTTACCACTGGTGTCTGATGGGTGCTGATGGCATCTGCAGATTTTGATGACGGATGGCTTTCAGCCAAGGTTATTTGAGCTTGGAGGGGTGGGGAATCCCCCATAAAAATTCAAAAATTTCTCTATTCTCTAGAGAGAGTGAGAGAGAGAGATTGATATTTAAACACTTTTTATTGACATCTTGTCAATTATGTTTTACAAAATTAATGAAGAATAATGGGAATATTTACAATGAATTATGAGTGAGGAAGGCTCCACCATCTCGATAGAGTCCTCCTCCAGACCAGGAGAGGGTCTTCTTGTACCCCCCCGCAACTCCAGGACCAGGAAGTATTTGTAGATGCGGGTCTTGGCAGATGCCATGATGGCCAAGACGTTGTCCTCCATGTCATGCCTGAAGATCCAGCTCTGCAGGTCAGGGGGCCGCTGGATGATGGTGAAGGCCTCCACGATGACTGGTCTGATCCGCCTACAGGACCAGTAGCGGTGGGCCAGTGACAGGTCTCCGGACCCACAGGCGATGCAGGACTCCCGGGCTGAGGCCGGATGCACTGGATGGGGAAGAGCGTGCAGGGCCAGCCGCACAGCAACATCGGCATTGTGGCCCGAGTAAGCACCTCGCCGGAGAGAAGACCAGCTGATGGAGATGGGGATGCTGACATGAGGAAGCCACCGGCCCAGCAGCTGGATGATGGGAAGTGCAGCCAGGCATGGACGCTCCAGCATGCGTCGGGCAGTGCGGGTGGTTAGGCGCTGGAGGGGAGTGGCCGTCCCGCGCAGCACAACGGCATTCTCGGTGTTGTCAACACGGTGGGTGAGGTTCCGGTTCTGCTCTACAAGCCGGCTGCAGAAAGTGGTGAGTGCCGCGACGTCAGTTAGGGTGGCGCGGGTGGTGCGCAGAGGGAGGGATGAAGAGCTGGTGATGTCACCAACGCGCAACCCCACCCACCGTGATGCGACCAAAAGATATGGAGGCCGAAGGAACCTGCAGTCCTCGATGATATGGAGCTCCTGTAGCTGATGGTGCGGCATCACTCGGTGGTTCTGCTCCAATATCTCCGAGACGGCCTCCCAGAGACGGAGGAGCCTGCGGCGCCGAGGTGGAAGCCAAGTCTCAGATGTCGGAGGAGATAGCCACGTCCCACTCACAGCGAGCCAAGAGTAGGCGTTGAGGCTTCCGGCAGAGCGGCTTGCACACCCTTCAAGCACGCCAGGAGAAGCTGTGTCCCTATGTCCAGGAGTCCAAGGCCGCCCACGGAGACTGGCCTTGCAAGGACGCCGCCCGGCAGCCAGGCAGTACGCTGAGGTCCCCATACAAAGCGCACCAGTCGGGCTTGCAGTTTGGCGATGGTGGAGTCTGTGGGCAGGTAGCCGTGTAGATGGTGCACCACGGCGGATAACACCAGCGAGTTGGCGGCTCTGGCTCGACCGACTAGGGAGAGGCCGCGGGTGAAGGGGACCCACCTCGTTATAGCACTGCTCGAACAGTGCGAGGAGATGTTGTTCCTGGGCGGAGGATGACAATGCAGATGTTAAATTGCAGCGCAGTACCCGAAGCAGCTCCGATGTCCAGGAAATGTCAAGCTGCGCGTCGGTGCTGGCTCGCCAGACGCCGCACCATAGGTCTATGCTCTTCGCGATGTTGACGTCTATTCCAGAGGCGCGCCGGAAGTCCTCGAAGATGTTTCTCACCACGTCGAAAGCTCGTCGCGCCTGATGAGCAGCACGATGTCGTCGGCGTAGGCGAGGACGTTTCCGGGGCCAGTGGCGAGGCTGAACAAAGCGGCGCTGACGGCGCAGCCCTGCCCCACCCCGTTCAGCAGATGGAAGGGCCTTGTGTGGAGGCCTCCGATTCGTACCGCCGCATCCGCCTCGGCATACAGGAGGAGGAACCACTCGATGAAGGCTTGTGGCAGCCGCAAGGACACCATCAGGGACACTAAAAAGCTTCGGTCCAGGGTGTCGAATGCCGACTCGAGGTCCGTCGAGATTACAGCCAGCTCCGACCCATTCCTCGTAGCCATGTGGTTCTCGTCGGCTATTCTCGCCAAGTTCCAACTGGGAGACCTCCCCGGGTCTGCGTATGTCTGGCACCGAGGCACCAAGACGGGGAGATGGGGCCGCAGACGCTGGAGGAGGATGTTGCCCAGGACACGGTAGTCTGCCGTGGGGAGCGAAATCGGCTTGTAGGCGCTGAGCCCAGGGCCGCCGTTGGACTTGGGGACGAGGCAGATGGTGCTGCGCCTGATTGATAAAGGTAAAGCCCCGCGGAATTTGGAGGCCTCGAAGACGCGCTTGAGAGCCTCGACGAAGAAATCTTCGTAGGCGATCAGAAGCTCTCAGGGCAAGTCGTCCCACCCGGAAGCCCTTCCGAGCGGTAGTCGCGGATGGTCGCCGCGATCTCTGCGCCGGTGATAACAGGGCTGATCAGTGGATCATTCTCTTCCAGGGTGAGGGGGGCGGTCGTCCCCCGGAGAAATCAGCGGCGGCGATGGGGTCGCTGGATTCACGGGCAAAGCGGCGCTGGTAGATGGAGTATGCTCGTCATCACAGCTCCCTGCCCTCGATGAAGCTGCCAACCTCATCCCGGATGTTCGTGCAGGCGGGCCTTCGGACGCGAAGCGAACGCACAAGGTCGGGCAGCGATGGGTAATCGGCCGCTGACGTTGCTGTCTCCAGCCTGGCCTGCAGAAATCGCCCTGCGCACGATATGTGTTCGTCGTCGGCGACGCTTGAGACATAGAGTGATCTCACCTCCGCCAGGAGTTCGGCCTTGATCTTCGACCATCTTATCCACAGAGCTTCGCTGGACATGTCCTCAATAGATTCAGATGTTCTCTCTATTGTTGCCAGCAGATATTCATCCACCAGCACCGAGCGAAGCATAGCGGCCACGCAGGGCTGGCGAGGGAAAGGAGGTGGACCCAGCTGGACGAGGACAGCTCGATGGTCAGAAAGTCTGTAATAGATGGTTTTGTACAGTGTCACTCTCTCCAGGAGTCTCGATGGCAGGCTAATTCTGTCCAAGCGAGCGGTGTAAACTCGACGCCTGCAGCTGGCCACTCTAGTTGGAAGGTGCACAGCGTCGTGGTGGCTCCGTGAGGGTCTCCACCGAGCCGGATGCCGTGTCGCTCGTGCTCTGGTCGTCGATGTTGAGGTCGCCCACCACCCAGACGTCCTCCTGGAATGCGGCTGCCTTGATGGACTCCAGCTGCTCAAGCCGCTCGCGAGGAATGTGTGTTAGGTGACAGTTGATCACGCGCACTTCCTGGCCGCGGACGTCGATGGAGACGATGGAGATGTTGCCCGGCCACAGGACGCGCTACCGCAGGACAGCGACCCACGGGGCGAAGAGGCAGGCGAGGCCTGAACCTCTGAGGGCTGCGGGGGGCACGATGACGGCGCTGTATCCCAGACACAGATGTTGTGTGGCGTCCAGTGACGAGACGTTGGTCTCCTGGATGAAGGCGACGTCTACGCTATGTTGACGCAGGAAGTGGCAGAGCTCAATGCTCCTCTCGCGAGCGGCGAGCCCGCGGGCGTTGATGGATGCCAGACGGAAGCTCATTGGGCGCTCCTCGTCAGGGCCATGAGACGCTTGTAGATGGCGGAGTGGGAGTTGGGCAGGGCTTCCACTAGCATCTCGGCGACGCTAGTGAGCGCGATCTTCTGCTCATCCCCTATCTTCTTCTGTAGTTTCTTTAGACCGGGGACGGTGGCTAGCGCTTCCAAGATCTCGCTTCTTTCTAGCCCTTCGAGCTCAGGCTGGTCCAATATGTCGTTGGGAACTCGCTCGAGGAGATCGTTGAGCTGCTTCCGGGTCTTTAAGGAGGTCCCTGAGGGAGACGACACTTGTGTCTCCTTCTCTTTCATCTCGTGTGGTGATGTGAAGGCCTTTGAGTTCTCCAGGGTTATGTTAGGCATGTTCCGCGGAAATGCTTTGGACTTCTTAACACCGCTGGATAGCCTTGGTGGAGGAGGGGATGGATCTACAGCGGCGGTAGTTTGGGTCTGTGCAGCAGGTGGGGGAGCTGCAGGTGGATTGATGATGCAGTTGGAGTTGGTGCTGCAGTCGATGGTGGACCTGAGACTTTCGTTGGTGAGAGAGCCGGCATGGTATTCGAGGAGGGAGGCTGCTTTCTTCCGGCGTTCTTTGGGCCAGGAGGGGATCCCCTGGTAGAAGTACGCTAGCCTCTTGCACGCCAGTATTCCGGAGATAGTTGGAGCGTTTGTGGCCTTGTTCATGGCATAGGGAGCACCTGATGCCGTGGCTGGTCACCCCCTTGGATTTGATTTCGAGACGGGCTGGGATGTTAGAGAGCTTCACGCCGTCTCGAAGGGTGATGAAGGCCTCGCGACGTGCGTCGGTCCAGTATGAATCGCCCAGCTCGATCATTTTCTGGACAATGGAGGTTATTTGTCCGTAGGGTCGCAGGGCTGCCACGAGGTCCCAGTTTTCGATGAAGAATGGAACGTTGCCGAACACGATCCGCTCCGCCTGTTTTTTCAGTGGTGTTGCTCGCAGGATGGCGTCCTCTATCTCCAGCCCGTCCTCTACGAGCTTGTCGGCTTGCTGGACATTGGAGAGGACGACCAGGATTTACCCCTCCCGTCAGCTGGTAGACGGTGCCCTTGCCCAGCTTGGCTTCCAGCGCCGGGAAGTATTGCTCCTGGGTGAAGTCTGGGAAGAACTCCAGGTAGACACACTGGTCCGCCTGCCCTGCTGCCGACCTGGTTCGGAAGGTCGCCTGCTTCTGCCTGGTGGTCTGGCATTCGTGCACCCTGCTGGGTCTTGGAGTGGCTCGTGGCCTGCTGCTGTTGGGAGGGATCCTCGGTGCCTGGACACACCCCTTTTTGGTCCTTGAGTTGGCATGGTCAGGATCGTGTGGCCTTTTCTTTGAGCCTCCCACTGTGGTGAAGATCACACCTTCGCCATCGGGAAGCTGATCGTCCAGTCCCGGGCAATCAGCCCAGTTGCGGCGAGAATTTGCATGTCCGCCGTCCGCTACTGGCTCAGAATTAGCATCTTTGTGGCTTTCAGCCATTTCTGAATCTTTTGCCGATATCTCGGCGGAAACTTGAGGATTTTATGTGAGGTTCGTATGGGCTTGTAGCCCATTCTCTTGGCTCAGCCAATACCCCAAAGGGGTTAGTAATCTCCATGGCCTCCATCTCAGCCTAAAAAAAAAACGCGTAGCTCGAGCGCCGCGTGGCCTCACGGCCGAGAGAGAGAGTGTGTTAGGATTTCTGTTATTTACATTTTTTTTGTTTAATTAGCATATTTGACCATTGTTGTTAAATCACGTGTGAATGAGAATTGTATAAATAGAGCGAAAGAGTTGTATATTGTGTGAGAGAGAAAAAAAATAAAGGCTGTCTGCTGCTAGCTCGCTTCGTAGTTTCTTCCAAGGTTACAACATTGGTCCTTATCGAGCCGGATATAAAGAAGATATTAAGAATATATTAAGAGGATAGTAAGAAGATTAATAAGATATTAAGAAGATACTAGAATAAGAATTGAAAGTAAACCGGAAGAAACCTGAGAATTTGAATCGCTAAAAAGTGATACCTACTGCTTTGCATATAAGAAAGTTTAGAAATTAATGCAAATTCAGGTAAGAATCAGAACGATGTTTAGCGATTGAATAAATATATCGAAATAAGAAGATATTTGAAACTATAAAAATGAAGCTAGCAATAAAAGGCAGAGCAGGGTATAGAACTACCATTTCTAAGTTAATGAAGAAAGTGGAAGCAGAATTAGATGAAGAAGCTCCCTCAGAAAAGTTCATACGAACTAACTATAGAATAATTGAGGAATACATGGTAAAGCTCCGAGAAGAAGATAAGTTAGTCTGGGATTTGATGATAGATGATGAAGACAATACTAGTCGTGTATTGGAGGAGGAACAGGATACTGTAATACAGTATAAAGAAAAATGGCTAAACCTTGAGATCAAAATAGGTGAGTTCCTCAATTCTCCGACACAAAATACTGAGGTCTTTCAAGGCAATGGTTACCAGAAAGGCTCGCTGAATGAAACAAGAGCGTGTCGGTTGCCCAAATTAGAATTTAAAATATTCGATGGAACCAGGCTAGAATGGTTGGGCTAGTGGGCCCAATTCTCCACGATTCATGAAGATTCTAGGCTCTCAAACGTGGATAAACTGCAATATTTGGTACAAGCCATAAAGGAAGATACAGGAGCATCACGACTGGTGAAAAGTTTTCCACTTACTGCCGACAATTACCCAAAAATCATTGCGGCGTTAAAAGACCGTTTTGGCGATAGGGTAATTCTAACCGAGATATATGTGACACAATTACTGGGCCTAGTCATAAATAACGCCCGGAGAACAACAATGACTATTGAGAACCTGTATGACAAGTTGGAATCCTATCTCCGATCTTTGGAATCCTTGGGAGTTACTCAGGATCAGAATGCGACGTTTTTGTACCCCATGGTTGAATCTAGTCTACCAGAGAAATTGATTCAGGTTTGGCAGCGCAGTTCCATTTCGGGATACGATGTCGAAGGTGAGGGTAAGCCTCAATCTATAAACCAGAGGTTAGGTTCGCTGTTGAAGTTCCTAAGGCAGGAAGTAAAAGGGGAAGAACGTCTGAATTATGTGAGGGCTGGATTTGACGAATCCTCTAAAAGAGTTAAAAAGCCCTATACTACAAGGCCACACGGAACTGAAGTAAGAGACACAGGTAACGCACAGTATAAAGTGTGTCTATTGTATCGAGGTGGCCATTGGTTGCCGACCTGCCAGAGATGGCTTGTCATGCCTGTTAAGGAAAGAAGATAGTTACTAGGCAGACATAAGGCTTGTTTCCACTGCCTTCGTGTTGGACATTATGGGCGTCACTGCAAGAAGTATATAAAATGCAAGCTGTGTGGCAAACATCACAATATTATTCTGCATAGAGAGAAGATCCAGAGCATCAGGGAGAGTCCTTCAAAGGCAGAACCGCGAGAGGTATCAATCGCGGGCATGCATGTTAAGACATTGGTACCCAGGGCTCTTTTGGCCACGGCCTTAGTGCGGTTGGTTAACCACTGGAATGAGGAAATAGAGGTGAGGTCCTTATTGTATCAAGGAGATCGTAGTCCTATATACTACATAAGAATGTGCTCCAGATATTGAATATCCCGGTCTCCAAGGTGAATGCTCAAATTTATGGGGTTAACTCGATCAAAGGAGAGGAGGTATGAGACAATTACTGGTCCTAGTCATAAATAACGTCCGGAGAACAACAATGACTATTGAGAACCTGTATGACAAGTTGGAATCCTATCTCCGATCTTTGGAATCCTTAGAAGTTACTCAGGATCAGAATGCGACGTTTTTGTACCCCATGGTTGAATCTAGTCTACCAGAGAAATTGATTCAGGTTTTGCAGCGCAGTTCCATTTCGGGATACGATGTCGAAGGTGAGGGTAAGCCTCAATCTATAAACCAGAGGTTAGGTTCGCTGTTAAAGTTCCTAAGGCAGGAAGTAAAAGGGGAAGAACGTCTGAATTATGTGAGGGCTGGATTTGTCGAATCCTCTAAAAGAGTTACAAAGCCCTATTCTACAAGGCTACACGGAACTGAAGTAAGAGACACAGGTAACTCACAGCCTAAAGAGTCTATTGTGTCGAGGTGGCCATTGGTTGCCGACCTGCCAGAGATGCCTTGCCATGCCTGTTAAGGAAAGAAGAGAGTTACTAGGCAGACATAAGGCTTGTTTCCACTGCCTTCGTGTTGGACATTATGGGCGTTACTGCGAGAAGTATATAAAATGCAAGCTGTGTGGCAAACATCACAATACTTTTCTGCATAGTGAGAAGATCCAGAGCATCTCAGGGAGAGTCCTTCAAAGGTAGAACCGCGAGAGGTATCAATCGCAGGCATGCATGTTAAGACATTGGTACCAAGGGCTCTTTTGGCCACGGCCTTAGTGCGGTTGGTTGACCACCGGAATAAGGAAATAGTGGTGAGGGCCTTATTGGATCAAGGATCGCAGTCCTCTATACTACATAAGAATTTTCTCCAGATATTGAATATCCCTGTCTCCAAGGTGAATGCTCAAATTTATGGGGTGAACTCGATCAAAGGAGAGGAGGTAAGGTAGCTTGCCCACTTTGTCATAAAGCCTCTCGGGAAGGAGGAATGGGAATTGCCACTACAAGCTTTATTAGTAAATAAAATGACTAGATTGTTACCAGGTCGAAACCTTTGCCTAGCGTTATCCGAAGAATTGAGGAATGCCCAGCTTGCGGATCAACAGTTTGAGAAGAGTGGGAAAGTTGATCTTATTTGGGAGCCGAGGTATACGGATCAATCATGCTGCCTGAAATCCGGAGATGTAAGAAGACCCAGTTGTGTGCACAAAACACAAGGTTGGGATGGATCCTATCGGGAATATTGACAGGAGGGGATATCCTCGGCACCACCCAAGTTTTCTCTACTCATGTCCAGTATGAAGATAATTTGGAAATAATTTTAAATAAATTCTGGGAGGTAGAAGAAGTTCGACTAACCACCAAGACAACTCCTGAGGATGAGTTTTGTGAGGCTTTATATAAAACTGAGGTAAAACGAACATCAAGTGGAAGATATATCGTGCCCCTAACTTTTGACTCGAAGCTCACCGAAACAGAATTGTTTGGAGGGTCGTTTGCCACCTGTGTCCATCGTCAAATCGCCTTGGAACGAAGTCTGGAAAAAGATGAGATCCTCCGCCAGGAATATCGTTCCATCATGGGGGAGTATGCCGAGTTGGGTCATATGACTTCATTATCTGAACAATCGGCGAAGGATGAGAAGGGTTGCTGTTACATTCCCCATCATGCAGTGAGAAAAAATCAGCCGAACAAGGGGAAGATGAGAGTAGTCTTCAATGCCTCTACTAAGATATCGAATGGATTCTCGTTTAATGAACGATTATATACCGGGACAAAGCTGCAAACTTACATCTTTACGATTCTAATCTAATGGCGCAAATATAAAGTTGTCGTATTAACTGACATTGAAAAAATGTATCGACAAATATTGGTGCGTCCTCAGGATGCGGAGAAACAGAGAATTTTGTGGAAAGAAAGTCCGGGTGAAATACTGAGACCTTACCGGCTAAATACCTCCGAACCTTATTGCAATTGGCACAGGACGATGGAAAAAATATCCGAGAGCTGCGGAGGCAATAAGGAGAGATACATATGTGGATGATATCCTAACTGGAGTGGAAACTTCAATGGAAGCTTTGAATTCGCGAGACGGGCTCATAGGCCTATTGTAGGGGGGGGGATTCGTTTTGAAGAAATGAGCATCCAATGATCCTGCAATACTAAAGGACATCACCGAGGAATCACGCCTTCAACTAATCATGCTTGGGGATACTGAGGTTGTCAAAACACTCGGAGTAGGATTGAACCCTAAAGAAGATTGCTTTGTTTATAACTTGCAATGTACCAGTGCCGCAGAGGAATTTGCCAAACGCCAAATGCTATCATTTGTGGCTAAATTATATGATCCCGTGGGCTGGTTGGCACCTGTTATTGTTGTTGGGAAAACCATGATCCAACAACTGTGGGTTACGGGTGCAAAATGGGATGAACTTAAAGAGTTCACTATAAGAGACTTATGGAGAAAATATCGGGACGAGTTAAAATACCTCCGATCAATGCGGATCCCAAGATGTCTAGGACTTGAAGGAATGCAGGAGATCCAATTGCACGGTTTCTGTGATGCCTCGGAAGACGCGTATGCTGCTGCGGTCTATTTAAAAGTGCCTAATTACGACAATCAAGTAAGACTGTTAGCGGCCAAGACCAGGTTAACACCCATGCAGCGAATCTCCATTCCCAAATTGGAACTCTGTGCGACTGTGTTGCTGACACGCCTGATTGCCCGCGTGTTGCCGGTGTTGGACATTGATTTCAAGTCGATTGTGTGCTGGACGGATTCTACCATCGCCTTAAATTGGATAAAACCATTATCAAGGTCCCTTCCAACCTTCATAGGAAACCGAATGGCGGAGATTCAGGCCTGCCGTCAGATACAGGAATGGCGCTATGTACCAACGGGTGATAATCCGGCTGACATTGCTTCCCGGGGAATATTGGGCTCACAGTTGAACGGTTCCACGATGTGGTGGAACGGACCTACATGGCTGGCGTCGTCCCCAGAGCTATGGCCCAAAGTGCCTGAAATATCAGGCCCAGATGGAGTGGGGCGAGTGGTGTCACTTAGAACCAAGACCGGCATAAACAAGCGATCCCTGTACTATATTTATAGTTTCATAAAAGAAATAAAAATATATCAAAATTAATAAATATTTTCATCAGACATCTCTGAAGGGAAATCTGAATGGTGTCAAATGGTCAAAACCGCCCTGAATTCGGAAAGGCCCGTGTTTATAACGGGGTTTTTGTCCCCAACGTGTTCAATTGCACCGCCGAGGAATTCGTACAGGAGTTTTCTCTTTCCAGGCGAGAGAGAATTGAGGATTGGTTCTCTTTCAGAGCGGAACAGAACCGCCGACACCTCGTCCTCATAATCAACCTCAAACCTATAGAGAGGGGCTAGAGTAGATTAAACCTTTCGTTGTACGAAATATTTTTTCAGCGGCTCCCTCTCCTCAATGGCCTGAGAGAGAGATGTCTTCGTTCACGGAGATATCAAACTGGATGGATGATTCAGTCATGGCTTGGATCTTTTCTGCAGGAGCCGCTAATGGCTCAGTATTGGTCGAGGAAGGCTCTGGTCGTGATGGCATTTGGCTGGTGCTTTGCGCCGGAACAGGACGCTCGGGGGCTGGAGTCTCGTCGGGACGGGCGAAGGCGCGGCAGGGCTGGAGGGTGTTGGGGGGTCTGCTTAATGAGCACAGACAATTCCGCAGCTGGTGTTGAGAGGGCGGAGTTGTTGAAGGGCATGGGCTTGGATGAGGGAGGCCTCGACACCAGGTCCTGCCTTCTTTTCCTTGATGTTTTCGGCTTCAGATTTTTTTGAGCTCTCGTTGTGGGGATAGACTTGAGGGTGAGGTCTTCCTGCTGAGCATTGGATGCCCTTGATGGAGGTGGGGTTGTCTCTACAGCAGCAGTAGGTGAGGTCTGTTGGGGTCTGAGGTCAGCAGGTGTAGGTGCTGCAGCCGTCATGGTATTCGAAGTGGAGGGCGGCTTGGTCCAGCCTTGTGTGCGGGCAGCAGAAGCATCCACAGGGAGCACCAGCTTGTCTTCCTGGAGACCAGTATTGCGAGGACAATTTGCACGTTTGTGTCCCTGCTTATGGCACAGGGAACATTTGATGCCGTAGGTCACATAGACGTGCGTGGCCATTCCTTTAGACTTGACTTACAGACGAGCAGGTATCTGGGAGAGCTTTACTCCATCTCGCAGAGGAATAAATGCTTCCCGTCGAGCATCAGCCCAGCAGGAGTCCTCGAGCTGCATCATATTTTGGATCATCGACGTGACCTGTCCGTATGGCCGCAGGGCAGCGACGGAAGTATTGTTCTTGTGTGAAGTCTGGGCAGAATTCCAGGTAGACACACTGGTCCGCCTGGCCCGCTGCCGACCTTGCTCGGAAGGTGGCCTGCTTCTGCCTGGTGGTCTGGCACTCGTGCACCTTGCTGGGTCTTGGTGTGATTCGTGGCCTGCTGCTGTTCAGAGGCATTTCCGGTGCCTGTTCGCAGCCATTTTTGGCCCCCGACTCGACGTAGCCAGGATCATGCGGCCTCTTCTTTGAGCCGCCCACTTTGGGGAAGATCACATCTTGTCTTTCGATAAGCTGGTCTTATTGTTCCGGGCAATCAGCTCAATTGCGGCAAAAATTTGCATGTCCGCCGTCCGCCGCCGGCTTGGTATTTGCATCTTTGCCATTAGTTAATTCTGAATGACTTTCAGTCATTTCAGAATATTTTGGCGATTTCTCTGCAAAGACTTGGCCATTTTGAAAAAATTTAGATGAGCTTGCAGCCCATTCGTTTGGCTTTCAGCCAATACCCCACAGGGGTTACAAATATCTATTTCCTCAATCTCTATCGCATAAGAACGCGGAGCTCAGATGAAACCTTGTCATGATATTGTCACCATCATAGTTTCAACCGTGAAAAATGCAGATAAGCTCGAAAATGGCTAATTTTCATTTCATGGTATCTTTCAAATGATAAAACATATTCAGAAATCCTTTTTATTTATTACTACTCCCACTACATATAAAAATAACACATACAACACACGCCTAATATAATTCTATTAAATATTGAACGTATTAAAACATTCACAATGCAGAACATGGGGCGAAGCAGAGCCACTCTCATAGTGCATTTATATTTGATACATTTGTGAAAAAGATAATTCATGAATTGGATTGAGGGGAAATTCGTGTCGTGAAAATTCTCAGGTAATAATAATAGGGAGAGTTTGGAGAAAATGCGATTCTAAAAAAAAAAAAGCGTTGCCAACCGATTTAAAATTGTGGGTGAGTGAAAAGCAGACATTAGCATCTGGAGATAACGCGAGAATAATTGACCAATCGCGTGTCGACACTGAGATCTCCTCGACGGCCGCCACTGCAGATAGCGCGATTCTTATTGGTTATCGAAGTAATTGATTTGTATTGGAATTAAGTATGTAAATACTTTGAAGAGGAAATCGATTAACACAGAATTCACCTTCTTTGAATGAAAACAATCAAAATAACATTTATAAATGTGATAAAATATTGATATCAAATTAAAAACATAGGTTGACATGTGCATTTAAACTTTACTACGTCATATTATTTAGAAAACATGTTGCGTCTTTATTATTTACATTTACCAATTATTGAGCCACAAGTTTCCCCACTACTATATTTATTCTCTCCATTTTTAAATATTCCTTCTATTATTTTAAGAGATGTTAATATAAATTATTTTTAAACATCAACTCTATATATCATTTTTAGTATATATACTATATTTTTAGATAATAAAAGGCATATATTGGATTTAAAAATATATTTATTTTGCCAATATTTCGGCTGGCTGAACGCCAACCTTTATCGAGGCATTACATTTTTGTATACACAAACTCAGCGCCGCATAGTGTTATAATATCACAGTTGAAATCAATTAAAATACAGAGTAGGTGGGAGAAATTTGTGAATGTAAAAAATAATTATTATAAAAAATTGCAATCAAAATGTAAAATATATTAAAATATTAACGGAAAAATATGGGTTCTATCTTTATATTTTAAAGTATATTGTATATTGTAATACCCGCGATTTCTTAAATTATTTTTTTCACACATTAGTTATTACCTGTAATTAATACATACCACTTGTTTAATTATTTTTACATTTATCGCTTTAATACACAAAAGTATTGATACATTAAATATATAACTTATTACATGAAATACTTTAAACTTTTTTAGTTTCCACTTTTTAATCTATTTTTTTTTCTCATATATTCTTCCTAAATTGCTTTAACTTCCATTTCAATGCATTTTTATAAAATATTTTTTACTTACATTTAAATCGATCTCCATCAATTTTGAAATGAATTTTTAAATACCCACATTTTTTGTTAAACCTTTTTAAAAAGTTCTTACAGTTTATTGTTTAAATCTTTTTAAATTCATTTTCAAATGTTTTAATAGATACATATATTTTTACATTATTTTTATGTACTTTTTAAAAACATTTTAAAATATAAAGATAGAACCCATATTTTTCCGTTAATATTTTAATATATTTTACATTTTGATTGCAATTTTTTATAATAATTATTTTTTACATTCACAAATTTCTCCCACCTACTCTGTATTTTAATTGATTTCAACTGTGATATTATAACACTATGCGGCGCTGAGTTTGTGTATACAAAAATGTAATGCCTCGATAAAGGTTGGCGTTCAGCCAGCCGAAATATTGGCAAAATAAATATATTTTTAAATCCAATATATGCCTTTTATTATCTAATGAATTAAGTATGGATTGCTCTATTTTCAATACTATATTTTGCACAGAAAATTTACTGGCAATACGCTTTTTTTAAATGTCTTCAAATATTATCTCTACAGACCTTGCTGCAATGATATGAGTCATTGAATGGGAGGGCTTGGCTCATCAGTAGTGGACCCTCTCAGCGGTTTCGCCAAATTAATCTCTAGACCTCTCTACTATTGTATTGGATTGGTTTGGAATATACCCTGTATTTTCTATGGAAAGCAGCTTAGGGATGTTTAGTGAACTATGGACATAAGCTTATAGGTCTGTAGAGAAACATACATATAATTTCAAGGTATTTAATCGAGCAAAGCTCTTCCGCAAAATATGTTTTCATAACAAATATATTTTAGTAAAAAAAAGTACAAATGTGATATTGTATTGGGATAATTTGCATAAATTAAGAAAAAGGCATCTCCTTATCGTGCAACTGAAAGTTGCTGATGGCTTGCGCCATCTATCGGGATAAATATCAACTATTATCGTTGATTTTTCACATTGTGTAGCGTTCTCACGCAATTCTGGCCTTAACTACCCGTTTCATGATTTTTCAGGATGTCTTAATGACCAATTATTTTGGTCATTGAGGTACAGCTTGCACCACGCTGATGAGGGCCAACAGCCCGAAACGCGTCCGTGGTTAGCTTTTCTTGATTTATCAAGAATGGGTATTTGGCCAATTCTGGAATAATTGATAACCAACGAGAATAGTTGATATTTATTCCGATAGATGGCGCAAGCCATCAGCAACTTTCAGTTGCACGATAAGGAGATGCATTTTTCTTAATATATTAGTAAATTAAATTTAATTGCCATCTATCGTTAAATTTTTACACAAATAAATTTACTGGCAAGTTCTTCTTTTAAATATCTTCAAATATTATCTCTACAGACCTTTCACTGCAATAATATTAGTTATTGAATGAGAGGGCTTGGCTCATCAGTAGTTAACCCTCTCAGAGGTTTCGCCAAATTAATCTATAGACCGATGCAATACCTTGAAATTATATATATGTTCCCCTACAGACCTATAAGCTTATTTCCATAATTCACTAAATACCCCTAAACTGCCTTCCATAGAAAATACAGGGTATATTCCAAACCAATCCAATACAATAGTAGAGCGGTACATAGTGCCACGTGGAAAATTAGGAATGCCAAACTTCGGGATGACGCAGCAATTTATTTGAGTCAAGAACAAACTATGAATGATAAAAAAAAAAAAGGATAAGCAATGAGGTAAATTTACAAAGTAGCAAAATATAAACAAAAAATAATACTGATATAGTATTATTCACTTTTTTTTAGATAAAATATTTACCTATTATTGTATATATAATGTATATTTATATGATTTAACTCCTGTACATAACTATTGATTATAAATTTATGAACTAGGTTGCTCTCTCTCTCTTGTTGAGCGGCGCCTAATAAAGAATTAGAACTGGTCGTACAGCCTGCACAACGCTGACAAAGGCCAACATTCCGAAACGCGTTCGTGGTTGGCTTTTCTTTATTTATCAAGCAAAGGGTTAGCCAAATATCAGGAAACAGGCTAAATCAACGTTTAGTTGATTTCTGTTCCACTAGATGGCGCTCTGCCATCTGAAAAGCTAGTGTGAGCGTGGTCAGAAAATTCCTTTTTAATTTTATTATATTGTCAAGTAGCTCCATCCAGATGGGACACCTGTCTATCATCCCTGGACCCCGGGGAGGGCCACATGATCCCCCCCTGATCTGTAAATAAGGAAAACGGGACGGTAAAGGACATTAGGATAATCTTCAACTTGGAGTAAGTTGTACTTTTTCTCTCTCTCCCTATAAATACCCTTTATAATGAATTATTTATTCCCAAATTTGCCCTTGCTTTATTTATCTCCGCGACATATTTTGGTGGAGACACTGGGTAACGTGACGGAACTTCGAAGAAATCGACGTCTACAGGGACGTAAACCAATTATTGAACTTTTGCCACAACGAACAAAAATGGAAGACGACCACAGACCTACTGTTAGCGGATCCTACCTCCCTTGTCAGCGCCAACGAGATCCATCTACCTTTTCTGAAGATGGAAATATAAACCCTGGACAGTGGTTGAAGGAGTACGAGAGAGTGTCGAAGTACAACAGATGGGACGACACCATGAAGCTTGCCAACGTCGTCTTTTACTTGAACGGAACTGCTGGAAGGTGGTTTGATAATAACGAAGAATCACTCAACTCGTGGAGAAGCTATGAAGACGCATTCCGCGGTGTGTTCAGACTGCAGGAGGATTCTGCTCGACGCGCCGAAGGAGTTCTGAAGTCAAGAGCACAGAAGGCCGAAGAATCGAGCGAGTCATACATCCAGGAGATTCTTAGTCTCTGCCACCAGGTGAACCCTCGCATGGAAGAAGGTGAGATAGTTGCTCACATTATAAAGGGAATTTCGGAGATAACATACCAGGTATTGGTGGCGAAAGACATACAGACGGTAGATGAAATCCTGAAGTTTTGCCGTCATCTGACAACTGTCAAGCAGCGCAGGATCGGCCGTACGAAATTCGCCAGGTTGTAAACGTAATGCCCATTTCATGTGTTGACGACTCAGACGACTTGGCCGGCTTAATTCGCCGCATCGTTAGAGAAGAAATACAAAAGGTCCTCTCACCACCTGAAGTGGTCAATCCTCTCCGAGAAGTGAACGCCCTGGAACAGACTGTGAGGGAAGAAGTTAGCCGTGTTTTCCAACCTAACAGAGCACAAATCAACGTGGTACAACAACAACCACGCACGCCCTATAATATCGACCGACCAACCCAACCCAGGAAGACGGAACATTGGAGAACCTACGACGACAAACCAATCTGCTTCCACTGCGGACGACCCGGACATGTCGTCCGTTATTGTAGGGAACGACGGCAGGTCTTCGCTGAAGCCAGGTCAAGGAATGGCGGAGAAGGAAGATATGTTGGATTTTCGAGTCGACCCCCGAGATATGACGCCGACGACGACTACGTAACGCCCCAAACCTCGACGTACTTCTACCGGAGCTCTTCCCCACATCCAAGCCGTGCAAGGTCGCCAGCCCGAAGACAATCCCAGTCGCCAGCCCGTCGTTTCAGCCGTTCTCCCAATCCTCAGAATTTGAAAAACTATGTGGAGCGGCTTCTACCGGGGGTGAGGTCGCCATTGAGGAAAATCCTCTAGGGTATATCGCCGCTAAATTAGAATAAAATTTTGTTATGGTCGAAATAAATGGAAGCAAAATTAAAGCATTTGTGGATTCAGGAGCAGACTTTTCTGTTATTTCAGACAAATTTCGACGCGAACTAAAGACACCTCTCTTCAAAGAACCAGGTCCCATTCTTAAAGCCGCAAATAAAAATTTAATAGAGACCCTAGGAAAATGTGTCCTGAACATAGAAGTTAATTGTCTGAAGATATCCTATGAATTCGTTGTTATGGTGGAATGCAGCCATGACATCATATTCAGATGGGACTTCTTCAAGGCCACCGAAGACGTCATTGATTGTGGCAGAAATATACTCCATCTCGGGGAAACCTCCGTACTGGAATCTCGAGAGGAGGAAAACCAGAGATTGTTTGCTTCCGACGACTTTGTCATCCCGCCTAAATCAATAAAGAAGATCAGTGTCATAAGCGAAGAGGTATGCGGTGTTAGAGATGTTTTAGTCTCAACTTCTAAGGACTTATTATTAAGAAAGAAAGTTCTTATACCAAACTCGTTGGTTACATTTCGACAAGGCCGAGGTAGCATTTGGGTTGCGAATGGAGCGTCTTGGCCGCAACTGATTCCATCAGGTATGAATATGTGCACCATGGAAAGTTGTGAGAATGGAAATATCTGCAGTCTTATCGAATCCAGCGATAAGTTACAAGAAACGCAGCTAAAGTCACGTGAATGGTCACAGAAGATAAACCTTACTCTAGATCCAGGGCTGTCTGAAATTCAAAGGTTACAGCTATTTTCATGCCTTGACGAGTTTATTGACATATTTGACTTTGGGGGAACTCCTATTAAGCCCACCAGTACTGTGAAGCACAAGATAAACACAGGAGACAACTCTCCTATCAAACAGCGGTCCTATTGAGTAGCACCAAGTGAACGACGACTAATTCAAGATGACGTGAACAAGATGATTGAAAATCACATCGTGAAGCCCTCTGAAAGTCCTTGGTCATCTCCTGTTATTCTAGTTCGAAAGAAAGATGGGACCTGGAGATTCTGCGTAGATTATCGTCGATTAAATAAGATAACAAAAAAAAATAGATGTTTACCCGCTGCCACGCATTGACGATGCCTTGGACAGTTTAGCTGGCTCTAGTTACTTCTCCACGATGGATCTTCGGTCCGGGTATTGGCAGATTGAAGTGGACGAAAAAGACAGGGAGAAAACTGCCCTCATCACTCCAGATGGGCTGTATGAATTCCGAGTAATGCCTTTCGGTCTATGCAACGCTCCAGCAACGTTTGAAAGGATGATAGATAGTGTTCTGGGCAGTTTTAAATGGAACATGTGCCTTTGCTACCTGGACGACATCGTAGTTTACGCACGTACCTTTGAGGAACATCTACGTCGTCTACAACTTGTATTAAGGTGCATCCAGAAAGCTGGACTAAGCTTGAACCACAAAAAGTGTCTTTTTGGATCAAAGAGGATAAAGATTTTAGGACACCTTGTTGACGCCAATGGAATTCATCCAAATCCAGATAAAGTTGAAGCCGTCTCTAAATTTCCGAGGCCAAGGAATATCTCTGAACTAAGGAGCTTTCTTGGATTATGTTCCTATTACCGAAGATTTATTGAAAACTTCGCTGACAAAGCTAGATCTTTGCATGACCTACTGAAGACTGAACAATTCTATTGGGATGCAGCTCAAGATAAAGCGTTTGAAGTCCTTAAAACAGCTCTAATTTCAGAGCCTGTCTTGGGACACTTTGATGAATCCGCTGATACCCATCTACACACGGATGCAAGCAGACATGGTATTGGAGCTGTTCTTCTACAAATACAAGGTGTAAAGGAGCGGCCTATAGCTTATGCATCTAGAAGCCTGACAAAGGCTGACCATAACTATTCTACAACAGAAAAATAATGCCTTGCTGTAGTCTGGTCTATTAGCAAATTCCGTCCATATTTGTTTGGTCGACCATTCACGGTTGTCACTGACCATCATTCTCTATGTTGGTTGGTAGGACAGAAAGATCCTTCTGGCCGTTTGGCAAGATGGGCGCTGAAGTTGCAAGAATTTGACGTGACCGTTATCTACAAGAGCGGACGCAAACATAAGGATGCCGATTGTCGGTCAAGGAGCCCGCTTGAGAACGATCAACCAAGTGCTGTGATGTCACTAACCAACGTCGATATAGAGCAGACTAAAGACCCGGATTTAGCTAAAATAATCGAAAATTTAAACCCGGGCTACACCAGAAAGGAATTCAGCATTATCGACGGCATCTTATACAAGAAAAACTATAGCCCAACTGGAAGACCCTGGCTTATGATGATTCCTAAACACTTAAGATCGGAAGTTATGGCAGATTTACATGACGCTCCTACAGCTGGGCATTTGGGTTTCGCCCGAACGTATGACAAAGTGAAGAAACGATTCTATTGGCCTGGCCTTTATAGAACTGTTCACCAATATGTAAGCCATTGTCGGGAGTGTCAACGAAGGAAGAAATTACCTCGACGTACGGCTGGACAACTTGTATCCATACCACCTGTAGAAAAGCCATTCTATAAGGTCGGGGTTGATCTCCTTGGAAGATATCCAGTTTCTAAAGATGAAAACCGTTGGATCATTGTGTGCCCCGATTATATGACAAGGTATGCCATAACGAAAGCGATCCCAGACGGAGGAGCAAACGAAACAGCTAAGTTCCTGGTTGAAGATGTCATCTTGAAGCATGGAGCTCCTAGAGAAATGATAACAGAGAGATCGCGGAAGAAATTTCATTTCTCAAGTAATAAAAGAGATCAATGCTCTGTGCGGAATTGTGCACAGATTTACAACGGCC
The DNA here is from genome assembly GCA_030710605.1 of Cordylochernes scorpioides. Classification (NCBI taxonomy): domain Eukaryota; kingdom Metazoa; phylum Arthropoda; class Arachnida; order Pseudoscorpiones; family Chernetidae; genus Cordylochernes; species Cordylochernes scorpioides. Next base: position 95,584,832 of record CP092864.1, read on the forward strand.
TACCATCCCCAGACCAACGGCCTGACTGAAAGGTTCAACAAAACTCTGGGAGATATGTTGTCCATGTACACAGGTGTTGAGCAGAAGGACTGGGACCAAGTTTTACCCTACATAACTTTTGCTTACAACACGGCTAAACAGGAGGCAACCGGCTACACTCCGTTCTTTCTTGTCCACGCCCGCGAGGCAGAGACCTACATCGATGCCGTTCTACCTTACCTACCAGATGAGATCTCTAACGACTACGTTGGAGAACTTGTGACCAGAGCTGAGGAAGCGCGTCAACTCTCCCGATCACGCCTTCTACAATCACAGGCGAAAGACCGTAGACTTTACGACCAGAAACATACTCCAGTCTATTACCAGAAGGATGATCTTGTGTGGGTTTTTACTCCCATCCGAAAAGTAGGGCTCTCAGAAAAGCTACTGAAGAGATACTTCGGTCCCTACAAGGTGACCAAGAAGCTTTCAGAAGTTACGTATGAAGTAGAGCCCGTGGACCCGTCTCCCCGATCACGGAAAGCCAAGGATATCGTCCATGTCATTCGGATGAAGCCCTACCTGGACCCTGAAGAGCAACATTCCATTCTGCTAGGGAACACAGACCGTGATAGATTTCCTTCCAGAACAAGGGCTGAGACAAGCTAATCAGCGGGTTGCTGTTTTCTCTAAAGAGGGGGTAATGTCATGTAGCTCCATCCAGATGGGACACCTGTCAATCTTCCCTGGACCCCGGCGGGGACCACATGATCCCCCCCTGATCTGTAAATAAGGAAAACGGGACGGTGGCGGAAATTAGGATAATCTTCAACTTGGAATAAGTTGTACTTTTTCTCTTTCTCCCTATAAATACCTCTTATAATAAATTATTTATTCCTAAATTTGCCCTTGCTTTATTTATCTCCGCGACAATATATATATTCATAATAATTCTACCTTTGCTTGGAATTATTATTTTGCATTCTAATCCGTTTATCTCATATGTAAATATGTAGATCTTCATTTTATTATTCTCCCTACACCTAATCTCTGTTGTGTAAATTGTACAATCGGTATATATGGATTTTTTTTAAAGAGGCGCGGCATTCAAATTCGACAAAATATGAGGAAAGCTTAAATATGCGAAATAAACTCTAAGAATCACAAGACTCAGAATTAAACACTACAAGGGAATGACAATACATCCAGATGGCACAAGAGAACCTACAGGACATGCAACAACTGTTCTGGTGTAGGACTGACACCCACATATTCGCATGCCCAGAAATGGCCGCATCCTTGCAGAAAATTTATATGACCTAGAGCAGTAGCTTTGTACACCCAAGATAGAGGACATTGCTGTTAGGAATATTAATTCAAAGAATTTTTCTTTATGTAAATAAATTATATAGATATATGAATGAAGATAAATTGATAATGATAATATTAGCTAGCATATGTTAATTAACAATTTGGCAACGTAGTTAGTGCCTTCTTGATCCATTTTTTTGTATTTCTTCTTAATTCTTAAATTTTATTTTTGTAGTTTCTATGCATAAAGATAATATTAAAAAATATATTTAAGTAACATTTTCTCTTTTTTACCCCCAAAAACACCAACAATTGGTAGCAGAGCGTGGTTTACGCAAAAAAAGGTAACACAAATTTTGCATATGATTATTAATATAAAAGATATTTTAATGTTACTATGAGTTTGGTATAAACATTTCACTTTTATACCAATTATAAAAAAGTTTGTTTTATAGCATGTGAACATTTTTATTTTAGAAACTTTACCGCATTTTTTTGCAATTTTTTTTAAATCAAATAACTGCTAGAAATAAAAGCTTTTTTTATCCCATTTAAAAAAAGGCAAATACAATATATATAGTACTTAACTATATGATTTTTTTTCTTTTAAAGTATACTATAAAAAGGCATTATTTTTTTAACATTTTAAAATAATGGAATGCCCCTCCATAATTGAGGAAAAATATATCTCTTCCAATTTAGCAAAGTGTTAAGAAAAGCTTGTTGTTAAAAAAAAAAGATCCAATGTTTTTTTACAAAGTTTGTACTTGAAACTTATTCGAATTTATTGAAACTACTTTATTTTTGTACTTATTTATTGGGAATGATCATAGGACTTTATAAAAGCAATGCCTAAAACTACCAATTTTATTATGGGATGTCTTGAAAACTATTTGACACATATATTGTATTGTTCTATTTTAAAAGAACGAGTTTCACGAGACATGAGAAGATTTCAGATAAAAGAAACTCTAACTTTATTACTTTTTTTGACCTATATATAAATATCGCGCTTATCGCAGACATGCAAATTCACCATCCTTTTAAAAGCAACAAAATGTAAAAATATATTCAAAATAAAACAATACTATGCAAATATCTCAAGGCATGCGACAGACTCCCCCTCATGACCTCTCATCACTCCTGTGATGGGACTCCTGGTGGTCTATGATGAAATTTAATGATGTTGGTGATGTGGGCACTCTGGGTTCCTCGCTCCGATTCATAAAGGACATATTTAACATAGCCGTTCACCATCTTTACATCAGTAACAACATGGGGTCCAGTCTGCAGTCGTTGTTTACCTGTGTATTGGTGTTTCACCAGAATCGAATCTCCAGGTTTGATATCAGTAGGTCTTCTTCGATTTCTGTTATAATAATATTTAGTGCGCAGACGGTATTTATGGCGCTGTTTGTCATCATTCTCCGTTTCAATTCTAAGGAGTTGTAAGCCCAATTCCTCGTCAGCAGGCACTTTTGGTACTGTTCCCTTCCATTTATACCATGGAGAGCATCCCAGATAGGTATTATGATGTTTATTGTGATAATTGACGGCTGCCTCCAAGCAACATTTCAATCCTTTAGGAAACTGTGGGTAGCACTCCATGAAGGTCTAAATTTCCTGAATCACTCTCTCGGCTAGACCATTTCCCGCAGGGTGATAAGGACTGGTATGAAGAAACCTGATTCCCTTCTCCTGCGTCCAGTTGTAAAATTCCCCTCGAGTAAAGGAGGTACCTCTATCAGAAATAATTTTCTTAACATTTTTAAGAATGGGATGGTCCATAAAGTATTCTTTTAGAGCTTTACCCGACTGTTTCATACATTTAGCGTATACAATCCGAGTAGCTCCATCAATCACTACTAAGAATGACTGGGTAGAAGCATTGGATTCCGATTTCTTTTTGAGTTCTGCGAAGTCAACATGAACCGTATGAAATGGAACATGAGATTGAACAGGCAAACTCATCTGATCAGAGGTAGATCTATACCTGGCCTTCATCTTCTGACAGGTAGAACACGATTGCACATAACGTCGAATGCAATAGTCCCTTTCTCAGAAAAGATATAAAAAGCCTCCGTCCTAGCCAAAAATACAGTCACCTCTCCATCAGCGTGAGCCCTCGTCGGTTGTCACCAAGGTCCACCTTATCGACCATGTAGACCAGTAAGACCTCTTCTATCTCCATCTTTCTCTCCTAGCTCAACTTTTATCTGTTCACGGAACTTTCTTAGTGCAACTGTGTCATCGTTTTTTGTATGGACATTCCCAAGCTATCCACTCTGCCTTGACCACGACTGCCTGTACTCTGTAAGAACTATTAAAGACCTCCCAAGGTGCAGAGAGGTACTGGAAAACTCTACGTCCTGACTGTCCCTCTCGGTTACTACAGGTTTGCCCCTTTCGGTTACCACATATATATATATATATATATATATATTTCGTAAACGAAATATTTAATATAAAAACTTACATTTATATATATATATATAGATACTTATATATATATATATGTAATACGGGTGTTCAAAAAGTATCGCGACATTTGTGTTTTTTCAAAAATTATGTATTTATTCATGAATACCTATTTTGTCTCCCCTTCAAAGTAATCCTCATTAGATATTATACACTTGTGCCAACGGTTTTTTCCAATCTTCGAAGCACTTCAAAAAATCTTTTTCAGCTCCTCCTGCGATGCCGTCTTTATCTCGTCAAGCGTAGAGTAACGTCGTCCTTTCATGGGCCTTTTCAGTTTAGGGAACAAGAAAAACTCACAGGGGGCCAGATCTGGGGAATACAGTGGCTGCGGCATCATTAGTGTGTTGTTTTTGGCCAAAAAGTCGCGCACAAGCAACGATGTGTGAGCAGGGGCGTTATCGTGGTGCAAAAGCCAATTTTTGTTTTTCCACAAATCCGGGTGTTTCTGGCGGATTGCTTCGCGTAAATTGCGCATTACTTGCAGGTAATATTCCTTATTGACCGTTCTACCCTGTGGCAAGAACTCATGATGCACCACGCCCCTGCAATCGAAGAAAACTGTCAGCAAAACTTTCACATTCGACCAAACTTGGCGCGCTTTTTTCGGTCTTGGTTCGTGCGGCAGCTTCCATTGAGATGATTGAGCTTTGGTTTCCACGTCATAACCATAAACCCACGTTTCGTCACCAGTTATGACCCTCTGGAGCAAATTTGGGTCGTCGCGGACAGAGTCTAACATCTCATTAGCAATGTTCATGCGATGCTGTTTTTGGTCGCAATAGAGCAATTTTGGTACGAATTTCGCGGCGACCCGTCTCATGTCCAAATCATTGATAAAAATCGAATGGCACGAGTCAATCGATATGTTTAGGTCCTCAGCAACTTCTCTAACGATGATTCGACCATTGGTCAATATCATTTTCTCCCCTTCATTAATTTTTTCGTCTGTTGTTGAAGTGCTCGGGCGTCCGGCACGCTCTTCGTCGTTCACATTTTCTCGGCCTTCTGAGAACATTTTGTACCACCGATAAAGGTTGCTTCGGTCCAAGGTAGCTTCTCCGTATGCCACAGTCAACATTCGGAATGCATCCGCGCACTTAATTTCGTTTTTTACACAAAATTTGATACAGGTTCTTTGATCCTTTTTTTTTAATAGGTAAAAATCGAAAACGATCCAAAACACCTGCAAGCAAAGCAGCTGTCAACAATTAAGTGAACATTCAAAATGGCCGAGCTTGTCGGCATAAGTGAGAGACATGAGTACCAACATAAAGCCACAAAATGATCGAAATTCGAATATACGTAACCCGCGAAAATTCAAAATTCGCGATACTTTTTGAACACACCTCGTATTGTTGCAATGTGCCTTCGTATGGATGAACTGGCAGTCGTGTACGTGAAGCGAGTGTTGATGATCTTCCCACACGCGGACAACAAGAAGCAGAGGCAGGGCTAGATATTAGCACAAAGAGGGATCGGGGACAGCCCACGGGACAGAGGTAGAGGCCATGACACCAACTTTGATGTTTATCACCGAGATCCTTTGGATCTTTATTTTGACCTCACCAATTTCAGTTTATATACAAAAAGGGTGTACAGGTTATATTAATAAAGATATATCATATATACAAAATATGCGGGTGGTAGCAAATAGAAAGTGTCATTTTTATACAGTTTCAAAATATACGATAGAATGTGCCCCCGGTGATGAAGGTTTGTTTAGGGGAAATGAAATAACATGAATGATGACCTAACAAACCTATTATAAAATCAAAAGAAATAATTTGGGCAAAATTAGTTAAAATTATTATAAGTATAGGATAATAAAAATGACAATAATATAATGATGACGTCTCGATAAGATATTGAATATGATGAAAGAAAAAATACATAAGAATAAATATTAAAATTGATAAAATATGCAAGATAAAATTGGATATGCCGTAAAAGTAATTTACTTATTGAAAAAATTTGAGAACCCATTGAATGAAAAAATAACTAAAAGAAAAGCTTTTTTTTTTTTGCTTATCCCTAGTACACGTGGTACAGGCCATGATAATCATGGTGGGTAGTTAGCGACTGATTTTTACTGTAAGCGCACAACATGTCTACACATGTGAAAGCAGTTCGACTTTGCACTTACAAATGTGCCAGAGCCCCGTTTGGTTACTTGCACTCGCTGGTGGGGTTGGACTTTTGCAAGAATCGGGGGGCCACTATTAAGTTGAACTAAGATTATAAGTTGACGCAGAGGGTTAATGAGAGTATATGGGAGTATGTTCCTGCTAAGAAATAGCTTAATGAGTACTGCAATGCAGTACGAACTAGTGTTAGTGAGGTACTGTTTTCATTAACAGAACGTTCCTGATGTTTCGTTTGCATCCTCAGTTCAGACTAGCAGGGAGAGGTATGTAGGTTGAAGAATGTGGAAAGGGAAAGGTAAACGCAAGAGATGTACTGCTGCCAATAATGATGGTACCCGGCTTGTATGATGAAAAAAAAAAGATAAAAATGATAAAATGATAAAAATGATGAACCGGGGGTAAAAAAAAGAAAGAAAAAAAATAATAATCTAGCTGGGTGTTTTGAGCTCACTATTGGTAACGATATAGCGAGGAAGGATGTTTCCAGTTGGATTAACAAAAAAATAAAAATTCTGGCGAGCAAGAATCTCTTGAGGGGAATATATGAGATTGGGGAATGAAGAAAGGGAAGGTAGCTGCAAGGGTTATTCTGTTGCCAATGATGATTTCACCCGACTTAATTGATAATAATAAAATTTAAAAAAAGAAGAAAAAAATGATGAGTGGTAATGATGAGAATGATGAGCCGGGTGATAAGAAATATAATCTAGCTGGGTATCCTGAACTCATTATTGGGAATGATATAGCGAAGAAGGATTTCTCAGTTGGATTAATCAATGAAAAAAAATGTTTGGCGAACATGAAGCCCTTGGGGTACTGCATGAGAAGGTATGGGCAGGGGAGGTTAGGAGACGTCAACGATAAAATTAGAAAAACGAAATAGATAAAATATATAAATTCAAAAATATATTAAACTATTAAAAAAAATATCATTGACGTTGTCATTATATTAAAAGTTTTAAATTGATGAGAAAGATGGTTGAAGTTATAATATGTGTGTAAGCCTAGAGATGATGAAAAAAACAATTAAAGAGAAAAAAAAAGGTATAATTAGTTGTGGTTGGCTGACGGCATTGCTAATGATGGTTAAATGAAACACAAAATAATAATAAAGATTAATATAATTGGTTATTGTTAAAATGTTTTATGCAGATCTAAAGTTATAATAATTGAAATAGTAATAGGGCAGGTAAAATAATGAACATGGTGGATTTATAATAATAATGTTATTAAAAAACGTATCATTAAATGGAAGATAGGTATCTTTTATTTGTAAACGTTACGAGCTTTCGGGCAAACGCCCTTCTACAGGTTTGACAGAAATTAAGGCGAGAGACCGACTTATATACAAGGGATGATTTACATAATAAACAATTTTTATAACTTAGTAGTAAGAATTTTTAATTTTTAATAAGTAACTATTGTATTGATATGGTAATAAGATGTTGTATACTAGATTTTTAACTATGTAAAAAAGGAATAGATTAACTTGAAACAAAGATATCATAAATTTCAGGAATTTCTATTTTTCTATTTATGCTTTTAAGTTTGGTGGATACTATGGATTCTAACATTAATCTTTGGTGTAGGTTGGGTATGTTACGGTAATGGATAGTGGGGTGGTTGGTATTAAAAGAGTGGCCAGTGGATGCAACATGCTGATAGATGAGGGAACGTGGGTCGTTGTTATTAATGTTGCGGGTGTGTTCTGACATTCTAATGGCGACGGTTCTACCTGTCTCACCCACATAAGTGGCGGAACAATGTTCGCATGAGACAGAGTAGACCGCCCCAGAAGAATCCAGAGGACTAAGTTGGGTACCAGTTTTTGTAATGGGGTGTCGGAGAAGTGAGTGGATACTGGGGGTATTAATGAAAAAGGTGCGAATGCCAAATGGCCTGATGAGACGGGAGATACTAACTGTTAAAGGAGAATAGGGCAACATGCAGGTAGTCCTGAAGACTGGGGGAGGATTGGAGGGGGCGGGAGAATAGGTATGTTTATTAATGAATGTTAGTGGATAGGAGGCGGCGGTGAGATGGGAGATGATACGGGCTTTTTCTGTGGTTTTAAAGACCCCCAGGTTTTAATACCCCCAGTATCCACTCACTTCTCCGACACCCCATTACAAAAACTGGTACCCAACTTAGTCCTCTGGATTCTTCTGGGGCGGTCTACTCTGTCTCATGCGAACATTGTTCCGCCACTTATGTGGGTGAGACAGGTAGAACCGTCGCCATTAGAATGTCAGAACACACCCGCAACATTAATAACAACGACCCACGTTCCCTCATCTATCAGCATGTTGCATCCACTGGCCACTCTTTTAATACCAACCACCCCACTATCCATTGCCGTAACATACCCAACCTACACCAAAGATTAATGTTAGAATCCATAGTATCCACCAAACTTAAAAGCATAAATAGAAAAATAGAAATTCCTGAAATTTATGATATCTTTGTTTCAAGTTAATCTATTCATTTTTTACATAGTTAAAAATCTAGTATACAACATCTTATTACCATATCAATACAATAGTTACTTATTAAAAATTAAAAATTCTTACTACTAAGTTATAAAAATTGTTTATTATGTAAATCATCTCTTGTATATAAGTCGGTCTCTCGCCTTAATTTCTGTCAAACCTGTAGAAGGGCGTTTGCCCGAAAGCTCGTAACGTTTACAAATAAAAGATACCTATCTTCCATTTAATGATACGTTTTTTCATAAGCTGTACACCGGAAGAGTTTTAAGTTTTTACTATTAATCAATTGAGTTTAATTCTTCGTATTTATTATGGCTCTTCCTAGAGGCGAAATCGACAGATACAAGTTCCTCATCCACAAGAAATCTCTTCAACTCGCCAAATGGCGTTGCCATTTAAAGTTCAACCAGCTATGTGAACGGCTAGTGTTTATCCCTCCATCCCTCCGTGTAAAGGATCCTGTTGGAAACCCCTTCTCAGCAGAACTTATAAGAAGAATCCAATGGCAACTCTTACGGGCAAGAACTAAAGGTTGCCTTTCCCAACTTAGATTCCTCACCAAATCAATCAAAGGGCTGATATGCCTAACCTCCCAAAACGTTCATGAATCTGATCTCACAGCTCTCATAGAAAGAAGCACCTTAGATATTAAGGTACAAGACCGAAGTATACAACTTAGACACGATAAAAAGCTAGCGTTCTGGTCCCAAAAATACTCCTTCCCACTCGATCACAAGTATGCCAACCCCGAGGCTTCAAACAACATCATCAATCTGTCTAGCGTAACCCTCACCCCTGCTGAAAACAGTCTCCTCTCTAAAGGCCTCAAATATCGACTTCCCGCCAAACCCGATATACCCAGGATCATCAGTGGAATAGAGGCCTCCGTTAAGAATCATAACCATCAAGACAGATGCGCCATCAGAAACCATGTATCCCGGGTACTCCAGAGACCTCTCCCCCCACCCCCAAATTCCCAAACTGAATCCAAGGCCCTCCGCAGACTAATGAAACAACGTTCAATTGTCATCAGCAGATCAGATAAGGGCACTGACACCGTAATCCTAGACCGATCTTCGTACCACGCCAAAATCTTGGAAATATTGCAGGACACAGCCACTTTTTCTCAAATTTCCGCACTAGAGAGCACAATAGCACTAAAAACCTTCAAGTCCTCTCTCAACCGAATGAAAAGAACCAGTCTCATCTCAACGGAGGAACACAAATCCTTTACCACTAATCTCCCCAATGGTACCTACATCTACGGCCTTCCCAAGGTCCACAAACCTTCTGTCCCTCTGCGCCCTATCATTGCGTATCACCTCTCTCCCGCCTACCCCCTAGCTAAGTACCTCTCAAATTATCTCTCACCTCTTTTAAACAACAATAGAAGTAATCTCACAGTTTCCAGCACCCCCACACTCATTCAAGAAATAACCGGCCTACACCCCCCCCCAAAACTTCACCATGTGTTCATTTGACGTTTCATCCCTATACCTCAGTCTCCCCCATCACCTGATAATTGACAGCCTCAACCAATTTTTGGTTTCCATCAACACAGATCCCGTCAAGTCCAACTCTATCACATCCCTCTCACAGATATGCTTAAACATGAGCACCTTTACCTTTGACCATATCCATTTCAAACAGATAAGGGGATCGCCTATGGGAAGCCCCCTCTCCTCCATAGCTGCTGAGCTGGTTATGACCAGAATAGATAAATGGGTCTGCAACCTCCATTGTGATGATATTCTTTTCTGGCGACGATATGTCGATGATATCCTTTGCATATGTAAAACCGATCTTGAAGAAACCATCCTGTCCACCCTCAACAGTTACAACCCTAACCTCTCGTTCACCATGGAAAAAGAACAGGGACACATCATTCCCTTCCTAGACATCTTAATCATACGTACCCCGGCATCATTCCACACCACAGTATACTATAAGAATAGCAGTACCCCCACCTACACCCATTTCTACTCCTTTTGCCCCATAGTACACAAAATTAACATCGTTAAAACACTCACCAGGCGCCTTCACACACACTGCTCTCTACCCATCTTTAAAACCACAGAAAAAGCCCGTATCATCTCCCATCTCACCGCCGCCTCCTATCCACTAACATTCATTAATAAACATACCTATTCTCCCGCCCCCTCCAATCCTCCCCCAGTCTTCAGGACTACCTGCATGTTGCCCTATTCTCCTTTAACAGTTAGTATCTCCCGTCTCATCAGGCCATTTGGCATTCGCACCTTTTTCATTAATACCCCCAGTATCCACTCACTTCTCCGACACCCCATTACAAAAACTGGTACCCAACTTAGTCCTCTGGATTCTTCTGGGGCGGTCTACTCTGTCTCATGCGAACATTGTTCCGCCACTTATGTGGGTGAGACAGGTAGAACCGTCGCCATTAGAATGTCAGAACACACCCGCAACATTAATAACAACGACCCACGTTCCCTCATCTATCAGCATGTTGCATCCACTGGCCACTCTTTTAATACCAACCACCCCACTATCCATTACCGTAACATACCCAACCTACACCAAAGATTAATGTTAGAATCCATAGTATCCACCAAACTTAAAAGCATAAATAGAAAAATAGAAATTCCTGAAATTTATGATATCTTTGTTTCAAGTTAATCTATTCCTTTTTTACATAGTTAAAAATCTAGTATACAACATCTTATTACCATATCAATACAATAGTTACTTATTAAAAATTAAAAATTCTTACTACTAAGTTATAAAAATTGTTTATTATGTAAATCATCCCTTGTATATAAGTCGGTCTCTCGCCTTAATTTCTGTCAAACCTGTAGAAGGGCGTTTGCCCGAAAGCTCGTAACGTTTACAAATAAAAGATACCTATCTTCCATTTAATGATACGTTTTTTCATAAGCTGTACACCGGAAGAGTTTTAAGTTTTTACTAATAATGTTATTGCTATAAAAATGGTATCGAATGAGTAATTATTTCAGAGAAAAAAACGGAGATAGTGTTACATTAAATAGTTCTGTAGAGAAATTTCTCCTACCAGATGGATGTCTTGAATGGGTCTTGTGGAGTGGGCTGCGATGAGGCTTGGTGATCCTTTTTGCGGTGGTTACCATGGGACATCGTCGATGCTGGTTGGCAGGGCAATGCGAGGATTCCTCGATGGATCTTTTCTGCTTGTTTGAGCCGATGGAAGAAGGTCCTCGTGGCGCAGGAGATGTCGATGGGTGAGATGATAAATTCTTCGGTGCGAGGTACAGCTAGTCCTCGCATGGGGTCTTTATGATGGTCCACTGGATCGTTAAGGTGGAGGACAAGTAGAAAGAGCATCCACACGAATGCGCCGTTGACCGCCGGTGCCTCTGTCATCCTCTGCATGCCGCTGTCCTCAGTTATCCTGTCGACTTTCTGTAATATTGTTGCAATGTGCCTACGTATGGATGAACTGGCAGCCGTGTACGTGAGGCGAGTGTTGATGATCTTCCCACACGCGGACACAAGAAGCAGTGGCAGGGCTAGATGTTAGCACAAAGAGGGATCGGGGACAGCCCACGGGACAGAGGTAGAGGCCATGACACCAACTTTGATTTTTTTTCAACTTTGATTTTTTATCACCGAGACATGGAGGGAGAGTGTGTGTGTTAGACAGAAGCCGTCTGCCGAGAGACACCTCCTAGAACCATCTGCTGACCCCCTGCCAAAACTTGTCCTGTTTTGGGGGGTCTCTATAAGAATGTCCCTCGGGACCCCACATGGGCTGGGCGTTGCCTTTTTCCACCCCTCTGTCCCTGCTGCCACCAGCTGACCGATCTCTCTTTGGATCATTATTTTGACGTCACCAATTTTAGTTTATATACAAAAAGGGTGTACAGGTTATATTAATAAAGATATATCATATTTACAAAATGTGCGGGTGGTAGTAAATAGAAGGTGTCATTATTATACAGTTTTAAAATATACGATATATATATATATATATATATATATATGTTATGAATATTTTGTGTTGTTGTTAGATTAGGCTTGATAAGACAAAGGATCGATAAGATAAAGGGTTGAGGTGCAGTCGTGATAAAAAAAGATAAATATTTACCGTCAAGTAGCTTTTATTTTCAATTACTTGAGGAAAGATTACACATTTGTTAGTTTTCACATTATATAGAATTTATAATTTAATCCTATATTAGTGATTTAAAAGGATTGATTGGTTAACTACGCATATTTACAACAAAATTATACAACGAAACTAAACAACTAAACTAAAAGTCTTTCTAAAAACGATGATAACAAAAATAAAAATTATCAATGAATAAAATGAAATATATATTTTTAAAATATAGAAATATTTAGAGTTTTTAGATTATATAATATTTTTAGATTATATAATATTTCCCCCCTGTGAAAAGATTCTAAAAAAAATAAAATTTTAAAATAAAATTGGTAATTAAAATAATTAATTAAACGAAATCAATAAATCTTTAGAAATAATTAAAAATGAAACAATAAAAATCAATACGCACATTTTTTCATAATAAACAAAAGAAAGTTTGTTTACAAATAATTTATACAATTATGAAATTATAATAAAAGTTTATATAAGAAGTATTAATGGTCAAGTCAAATGAAATATGGATATGAAGCAAAAAAGGTATTTAAGATTGATTAAAAATGACATTATGCTAGTTACACTTCAAAATATCAAAAGCAGTAGAAAATGTTATTTTTACATGGTTGAGTAATGAAAACGCTAATAGATATATGGAGTGACATTAAGTTATTTGTGAAGGCTTAAGAATTGGTGCTAATATTTGTTCTTCATTATCCATGTCCAAAATATGGCCTTCCTGTAAAAAACATGGTTTATCATCAATATCTATTAACTTTGTGTTAGAATTTTGGTTTACTATAAAGTCATTTTCTATGTTAGTACTATAGTGAAGTAAAAAATCTGTTTCTGGGTAAAATAATTTAAGCTTATTTGAGTGTATAATTTCTGTTTGTTTTCTTTGGGGTATATTAGGCTTATCTATTTCATATGTGACTGGAGAAAGTTGTTTTAAAATTGTAAATGGGCCTATATATCTTTGTGTTAATTTACCAGTGTTTGGATAAATAAAGGTTTTTACTAATACCTGATCTCCTTCTTTAAAAATGGGTTCTGGGTGTTTAATGTCATAAAGTTGTTTGCTGTGTTCATGGGATTTTATGGTTCTTTCAATGGCTAATTTTCTTGCCTTTTCAATTGGTGTATGTGTTACTGTGTCATGTTCTATATACTGTGGTTGTATTCCATAGTATAAGAATTTAGGTGTAAAGCCTGTTGTGGTATGTACTGTTTCATTATAGCTTTCAGTAATTTTAGGAATATATTTTGTCCAAGGAATCTTTAAATTAGCATTATATTCACATCTTAACCTATTAATGATAGTGGAATTTAATCTTTCTACTTTTTCATTTGTTTCTGGGTGATGGGAACTGGTGAGTAGATGCTTAACATTATTTCTTTCTAAAAAGTGTTTAAATTTTCTGCTAAGAAAAGCTGCATTTCTATCAGTTATTAATATTTGTGGTTTATTAATTTGGAATAAATTTCTCAAACAAGTTATATAAGAATCAGTTGATACAGATTTTGTTGGAAAAGCCCAAAGGAATCTACTATGGTGATCTACTATCATATGGATACTGTGTCTAGTTGTCCCATAATTATGTAACCCGCCCAATGTATCTAAAGAAAAAATGTGATTTGGGTGTGTAGCTATTGGCATCTGTTGTAGTGGTCCATAAACAATTCTGTTATCCCTAGACTTGTTAAACTGGCAAGTTTCACAATGTTTGGTGTAATTAGCAATATCCCTAGACATATGTGGCCAATAATAGTGTGGAGAAATTATTTTAGTCATTTGAGTTGTTCCAATATGTCCATGCTTTGTATGTACTTTGCTTAATAATTTGTGTCTTAGTGTTTGTGGTACATAAGCTCTTTTATAACCCTTCTTGTTAATCATATAAAGACCATTTTGTATTTTAATTTTAGCACTACTAATTTGTTCTGTGGATTGGTGTTCTTTTAACTCATTATATGTTAGGTAAAATGAGACAGGTGCTCTTGATAGCATGTCTGCTTCTATATTATTTAATCCTTTAATATGTTTTATGTCAAAGCTATATTGAGATAAGATTAAGGACCATCTAAATAATCTACCTTGTGGGTTTTTTACATTTTTGATCCATTTTAAAGGTAAGTGATCTGTGTGCAAAGTAAAATGTATGTTGTGTAGGTATGTGTGAAATCTTTGTACTGAATTAATGATAGCTAATGTTTCAATTTCTGAGGCAGTATAATTCTGTTCATATGGGTGAAGTTTTCTTGAAAAATAACCTATGGGGTGTAAAATGCCTTGCTCATCTGGTTGTTTAAGAACTCCTGCTACTCCTAGACTTGACGCGTCTGTGAATAAATGACATGGTTTTGATGGGTCATAAATATATAGTACAGGTTGTGATATGAGTGCATTTTTAAGTGTTTGGAAGGCTTGTTCATGTTTCCCACTCCATAGCCAAGGAGCATTTTTTAACAAAAGTTCATTCAAAGGTGCCCTAATTCGCGCATAATGGGGAATAAATTTATTATAAATATTTATGGTGCCTAAAAATCTCTGTAAGGTTTTAATATTATATGGTCTATTTAATTTTAAAATTGCTTCAATATTTGTGTTATTTGGTGTATATTTTCCTGAGTTAATAGTGTATCCTAAGAATTGTATTTCTTTTTGTAAAAATTTGCATTTATTGAGATTCAGCTTTATATCCTCTTGTTCGAATATACCTAATATGTCATCTAAATGTTTAATGTGTTCTTCATAAGTTTTGGAGTGTATAATAATATCATCAAAATAATTTAAGGCATAGTGTATATTATGTTTAGTGAAAACTGGCTTCATAATCCTTTCAAATTGTGAAGGTGCATTTTTTAGACCATATGGAAGTCTGTTCCATTCATAACATCCTAATTGTGTTACAAAGGAAGTTTTATGTCTATCTTTTTCATCTATGGGTATATGCCAGTATGCATTTTTAACATCTAGAATAGTATATATTTTTGACTGTGATAACCTATCTATAATTTGTTCTATAAGTGGAATTGGGGTATGTTCTGTAACTGTTTTTTGATTAAGTTTCCTATAATCTATACAGAGTCTTGTGGGGTGATTTGGGGCATCAGATTTTTTATTCACTAATAATGCAGGAGAACTATAGGGGCTAGATGAGGGCCTAATAATATCATATTTTAATAATTCAGTTATTTGTTTTTGTATTTCAGCATTATTGTAAAAAGATGTCCTATATGGCTTTTGTGCTATGGGAATATTATCTAAAAGAGATATGCAAATTGGGTTAGTCTTTATGTATCCTATATCAAAATTGTGCTTAGAGAAAACATTCTTATATTTATGCAACATATCTGAAATTGTTTGATTTGAGAAATTTGGATTAATATCTACTTTACTAAAGTCTAAATATGAATTATAATTTATTATAGAGTCCGGTTGTCGCATACTGTGAAATGAGTTAAAATCAATAATGGGATTTGAAGTAGGATTTATAAGTTTAACATTTGTATTTGGTATATCAAAAGAATTGAAATTACACAATGGGTTAATATTTAAAAGAGATGAATTTTTAACATAGTATGGGTCTGGAATACATAGGGTAGTGGCATATGACTTCTGATTATCAGTTTTTGGATTAAAAGAATACAAGAATTTATAATTTTGGAAAAGAAGGTTTTTTGAAAAATCTATTTGCAACTTAAATATATAAAATGTTGGTAAACCTAAAATAAGATATTCTATTGGACTATCACAAACAAACATTTCTTGATACTTTGTAATTTTACCTAAGCTAAGCCTAACTAATATTTTGTATAATGGGTAAGTAAATCCTTCTACCTGGCCTATTCTTTCTTTTGGGGAATTATCTAAAATTTTATAATGAATATGGTTTAAGTATTTTAAAGGGATAATAGATATGGATGATGCTGTGTCAAGTACACAGGGTAAGGATATTTGATTAATAAATACAGAAAATAATAATAATGTTCTACCTGGGTTGATGCGCTTCGGATGATTATTGTTCTTAAGTGGGCAGTCTCTATGGAAATGGATCTGGTTGGGTAGCTGGTGAGATGCACATATCTTGCAGGGGTATGGAGGCTGGTTTATGGATTTGTGGTGTTCTTGCTGGTGGTGAGTTGCTGCTGCTGTCCTGGGAAAAGGCTGGTATTGATGAGCTTGGGAGGAGTTGGAGTTAATTTTTTTTACTGGAGTGCTTGTACTGGTAGAGGGTTGTTGGGGTTCTTCTTCTTTATTTGTTGATAATTTTAATTGGGTTGTGATTTTATACCATTCTGAAGGTTCTTGTACTCTTGCAGCTATTAGATATTTTTTTAGGTGATCTGGCATTCCATCTGTAAGTGCCTCTAATAAAAGTGTTTTATCTAGGTTTAGTTTTTTGGCTAAAGCAGATTTTTCCTTAAAATATTGTTCCAGATCATCTTTATCAATATATTTTAAATTTAGAAACCTACTGAATAAATTTGAATCTTTAATTGTGAAATATGATGTTAATTTTTGTTCAATTTCCCCCCAATTATATATATCTTGTAGTTCTTCTATGTAATAATTGAAAGCTTCACCCTCGAGATAATTTGATATATTATTTTGTTTAAAATCTTCATCAAGATGTTTCTGTAAACATTTTTTGTTAAAGAATTTGAGCCAAGATATTATGTTTAAATTTTGACCATTAAATTTCGGTATTTCTATAGCATTTGGATATGGCGTCATGGCGTGTTCTACATTCCTTTGTTTGCGAGACATTTTGTAAAAATAGTTTTATGAAATTTGAATAATTAATAGAGCAATTAGGTTGAAAATTCAGGTAATCCTGTCGGCTTATTGTTATGAATATTTTGTGTTGTTGTTAGATTAGGCTTGATAAGACAAAGGATCGATAAGATAAAGGGTTGAGGTGCAGTCGTGATAAAAAAAGATAAATATTTACCGTCAAGTAGCTTTTATTTTCAATAACTTGAGGAAAGATTACACATTTGTTAGTTTTCACATTATTTAGAATTTATAATTTAATCCTATATTAGTGATTTAAAAGGATTGATTGGTTAACTACGCATATTTACAACAAAATTATACAACGAAACTAAACAACTAAACTAAAAGTCTTTCTAAAAACGATGATAACAAAAATAAAAATTATCAATGAATAAAATGAAATATATATTTTTAAAATATAGAAATATTTAGAGTTTTTAGATTATATAATATTTTTAGATTATATAATATATATATATATATAATTTTTTCTTAGGCAATTCTTAGCGAGTTTAAATTAACATAAAAGAGGTGCTAACACTATATATAGTTTCTACACTATATATATATATATATATATATATATATATATATTGAAAATAAAGAAGGCATCTCCTGACCACGAGCACATGTTTATGCATTTATTTTTAATATCAACACCTGACCCACTTATCTTTTATTTTTTCCTATTGTTTATATATATATATATTAATGATATTCTGTTTGCCTCTCATAATTATGTGCAAAAATTACTTGAAGGTTTTCTTTATGAAAACAATTTATCTTTCTTTTAAAAATCGTTTCCTATATAGTTTAGTATATTAAATATATAGAGGAGCACACATTATTGGATTTAGGCTTAAAAATAAACTCATAATTAATTATTGATTATTCATTAGAATTACAACAAAACATTGGTCTACTTAATTAAACTTAGAACTAAGCACACACAGTGGTTCTGATAAAAAAATAATGTATAATAATTGGTATTGGAGGATTTTTTACGGGAGACCAGTAATTCACAAAAATACAATTCTATTATAAAAATGGCAGAAACTAGCTGTGGACTGGAATTCCCAAATCCCGTCAATCTGTGGCATATTCACCGGCCGAATACTCTCAACTCTGTCGTTAGAAGAAGGTAGCTAAATGGTCTTGTTTTGACGAGAGAGAGAGAGAAATAAAATTTTCAGAGAAATCTTTGTATATATATAATATAAATAAAATATAATATAATATATTATATAAAAAATAAAAAGGTCAGGTGTTGATATTGAAAATAAAGAAAGCATATCTTGACCAGAAGCACATGTGCTTTTAGATGGCAGAGCGCAACCTAGTGGAACATGAATCAAATGGATATTTATTTTACCAGTTTCCTGATATTTGGCCAACCCAATTTCTTGATAAATCAAGAAAAGCCATCCACGAACGCGTTTCGCGCTATTGGCACTGTGACCAAAAATATTTTTGATTTCTGTTCCACTAGATTGCGCTCTGCCGTCTAAAAAGCACATATGCCTCTTTTATTTTTAATATATATATATATATATATGTAACGTCGGGACGATTACCACTTTAATATTTGATGTATTACACTGTAGAATCCTGTCGACTCACTGTGACGTCGGGACGATTACCTTTTGAAGTTGATGGATTGAATTGATTGGTGATTGATTGAATTGATGGGCGCAGTCGTTTGAAGTGTTGAGGTGTTCTCACAGGGGAAAATAACGAAAAAAAAAACCACAGGATTTGGATTTGGAAAAGGCTAGCGATCTAGGGAGAAAGGGGTTGAAGCTATTTGACGGAGTTGGCTCTTAACTATGACTGTTCACATTATTGATGATGGGACTTATCTCTTCGTTGAGAGGGTGGTGGCTGCTGACTTGTTCCTTGACCGGTCCAGGTGCTAACTCGTTGCTGTCCAGGTCCCAACTCGCCTCTATGGTGCCACGTTCCTAACTGACTAAACTCCGTATCCGATTTAACAAGAAACCTATCCAGGGTTTTGATTGGCTGGTGTTTTAGACGTGTAAGCTTTCTATTGGTTCCTGGCTAATTCCCTACTCTCTGATTGGGCCTTTGCTATCCTTTTGTTTCTGGACTTGTTCTGACCTGATCCAGGAAATACTAGGTTCTTGAACCCAGTTTTATGAGTTCCGGGATAATAAAACCTGCTAATGATTGCTTCCTCTTTGATGGCCTTTCTCTAAATCTTTCTCCCAGATTTCTAAGCCTTGTTTTTATTAAAATCTTTTAAAACATACATTGCATACATATGGTGGTGGGATTACATCCAGTTATGTACAAATTATGACATATATATAAGAGACGGAGAAAATAAATTCAAAGTATTTCGAAACGCAGGCCATATACATAAATAAAACAAAGAAAACTCTATATATTACTATTTTCATGTAACTTTACAACACCTATCCAGCGTGATCCAATTTGAAGCACCATCATTAACCGCCGCGGGGTATCAGCGAGTGAGGAATGTTGTGTGTGGAACCGAAGGAAGAACAACTGCCTTCGTGAGCAGCATGTATATATGATCCCGTTGTTTATAATCTATTTAGAATTATATTTTATATTTTACCCTCTTTATAATAAACTAATCATTTGAAACTTGCTCCTGCTTATTTCTATTCGATGCCAAGTAATGTCTCTCAACTTGGGTGCTTTCTGGATTATGTTCCCTCCTATCACCGAAGTTTCATTGAAATCTTTGCCGATAAAATCTAGATATTTGAACGACCTACTGAAATATTCAGAAAACAATCTACGAGAGATGCGCCTGAAGAGAGAGAGAGAGAGATTGAGATTGAAACTACTTTATTCCAAAGTACATATAAGATTATATAAGGTTAAATACAGAATATATATAAATATGAATAAATATTATTATTGTTTAGTTTTATTCTGAACATAGGTGGCAGAAGGCGGCGCGCGGCGGTGAACGCAGTGAAGGAACTACGTCATCGCTGACCAATGGGAGGCCAACTGGCTGCACCGCCAGAGGGCGTCTAACGACCTTTGGCATTCTTAGCACCGTCACCACTAAAGAACAAGGCCTTTAAGCTGCGGCTTTAAATCTTTTGTAAATTCTTTAAATATTTATTGTAAAGAAAATTAAAATTAATTCATTTGTAAAGCTTGGGATAATTGCCTGACCAAAGATAAGTACATTCGTTTCTTTGATTTATTATCAAACATTCTATTCAATTAAAACCAAACGATAACAAATTGTTTTGTTAAAACTTCATTCTGCCTTTCCTCCTTGCGTATTTTCCAAGTGGGAAACAAAACTTGGTGCCGAAACCCGGGAATAAATCTATTAAATAATTGTTTAAATATAAATAATTATAATTCATTTTTTGAATATATTATTAAAATTAATAATAGCAAAAATTAAAGATGGCTGCCAAATTCAAAGCTACTTTAAATATTCTTGAATTTCATTTCAAACAAGTGGATTATTCTGAACAAATTTCGCTCAAGATAATTGAATCGAAGGATGATGCAAATTTACAGACATTTAAACAAGCTATTTTAGATATAAAATGTAACATTGAAAAAACTTATTGTAATCTTATAACATTTTCTGAATTTGATGATGAAGTTTACTTTTCTAGAGTTATGCAATACAATGATAATCTTAGAAATTTAGTGGCGAATATCAATAAAGTATCTTGTACAGCCATTTCAAGCAAAATTGATGATCTAAATCAACCAACCACAAGTAAAATAGAACTTCCTAAATTTATTTACCTTCCTTTTCTGGTGATGTTAACGAATGGCTTAGTTTCAAGCAATTGTTTTCTCTGTCTATTGATTCTAATACCGCTCTAACTGATTCACAAAAGCTGCAATATTTACAATCAGCTGTTACTGGAGACGCTGAACGACTTATTGGGGGATTTCCTGTTATTGATGAAAACTATGACCATGCTTGGGCCACATTGGTCTCCAGATATGATAACAAAAAAGAACTTGCCTTTTCACAATGTACAAAATTATTCACTTTAAAACCTTTAAAACTAATAAATTCCAAGGCCATTTTCGAACTACTAAATATATGTAATGAAGCCATGAGAAATTTGAAATCACTGGGTTTGGAGAGAAATACACTTGTTGATATCTTTCTAATACATTTCCTACAAAGAAGAATAGGTGATGATTTGAAAAGGCAATGGGAATTGACGTTGATAGATGTTGGTTTTCCATTCTACGAAAATTTTATTATGTTTCTTGAAAAACAAGCAAAAAGTTTGCAATCGATAAAAGGCTATGCTAAAGAGGATAAATCTGTGGTGAAACAAACACATGTTTATAATTCTATTTAAAAAGGTGATGATAAATGCCTATTATGCAAAAATTCACATCCTTTATTCAAATGTGACAAGTTCCATAAAAGTTCTCTCCTTGAAAGATGGAACATAGTCAAAACCAATAACCTTTGTTTCAATTGTTTGCGATCCAACCACAGAGTAACGTCATGTAAAATCACTATGCATTGTAAATCATGCAACAAAAAACATCACACTATTTTGCATTCCTTCCAACCCGAACCTTTGAATACCACTTCAATTGAAGCCCCAATTGCCCAATCTAGCGTTTCATGTTTTCTCAGTGATGCAACAAAGTCCAATGAGACAATCTTATTATCTACTGCTATCGTGAGAGTGAGAGCAGAAAATGGATCGTTTCATCCATGCAGAGCTTTGATTGATACTGGTTCTCAAAGAAGTCTAATAACAGAAAATTGTCGTGAAAAGTTGAATCTTCTTGTTAAAAAGAGCCAACTCACAGTTTTTGGAATTGGTAACCAACCAATACAGCAGTCTGCTAGTGAGACTTTTCTTCAATTTAAAACTCATTTTTCTGATAGAATATTCAAAATTTCATCCATAATACTCGATCAAATCACTGTTGATTTACCTAATTTTCTGATAAATAGAGATAATTGGCCTCATATTAGCAGACCCCAATTTTGATAAAACAAGTCCCATTGATTTAGTAATTGGTGCAGACCTAGCCCCATTTATATACAGGAAAACTACGATTCCAAATTCATTCAGGACCCTCTGCCTGTAGTTCCAAATTAGGATGGATACTTTCAGGAAATGTTTCCAGTTCTGAGACTGGAAACAGCTATATCTCATTATGCTCAACATCCCAAGGAGATGATAATCTGCGAAAGTATTTTGAATTGGAATCGGTTCCTGCCGCTCTTCCATTGACTAAAGAGGAGAAGAGTTGCGGGGACATTTATGACAAGAACTTTTGCATATCAACAGATAGAAGATTATCTCTTTGTCTACCGTTTAAATCTGTGCCTAATCTCGGAGACTCACGTCAGAATGCCATGAAACGATTTCTTGCTCTTGAGAGAAAATTGCACAAATCTTCGAATCTTCTTCAGCAATATAAGGATTTCATGATGGAATACATTTCTCTCAACCACCTGGAGCTCATTCCGAAAAACGAACGTGACAAACCATCAGACAAAGTGCTATTATATACCTCACCATTGCGTTCTGCGTGAGCAGAGCAGCACTACTAAATTAAGAGTAGTGTTTGATGCATCGTGCAAAACGAGCAACAATTACTCCTTAAATGAATTTCTTCATACTGGACCAAAATTGCAGCATGATATTTTCAATATTCTTGTGAAGTTTCGTACTAATCCTATAGCTTTTACGGGAGATATTGAGAAAATGTACAGACAGATAAAAGTGAACTCTTCTGATCTCGACTTTCAGAGAATCTTCTGGAGAAATAGTCCATTGGAATCTTTATTGGAGTATAGATTGCTCACAGTAACTTATGGAATGTCGTGTGCACCATATCTTGCAATCCGTACCTTGATGCAACTTGCCACCGACAAAGAACTCCTGTTCCCAGAGGCATCTAAAATCATAAAAACTGATTTTTATGTAGACGACCTACTTTCTGGCGCAACAACAATTGAAGAAGCAAAAGTTCTCATTGATGATAACCGAAAAATCCTTTTTTCTGGTGGCTTTTGCATAAGAAAATGGATGTCAAATGTCCCTGAGGTTCTTTCAGAGGTGCCAGAAGCGCTGAAAGCACATGATTCATATGAAATCGGAGATAATTCATCTGTTAAGATTCTTGGGATAAATTGGAATCCATCCACGGATATTTTCACAATTACAGTCAATTCACTAAAAGACGTATATTCTAAAAGATAATTGTTATCGGACATTTCTCGAATTTATGACCCTTTGAGATGGTTATCACCGGTGATCATTAGCTTCAACATTCTGTTCCAAACTTTGTGGAAACAGGATTTGGATTGGAATGATCCCTTGTCTGAATCGTTGTGTTCTCATTGGAGGAGAATGAAAATGGATTTGGCCATGCTAATTCATATTGAAATTCCTAGATATATTTCCTGCAAGGGACTTATACATTCTTTAGAACTCCATGGATTTTGTGATGCTTCCGAATCTGCATATTCATCAGTTGTTTATATGAAATCTCGTTTTAAATCTGGTCATGTTCAAGTCACATTGATTGCTGCCAAGACAAAAGTCGCTCCCTTGAAGGCAACGTCAATACCTCGTCTGGAGCTTTGTGCTGCTATGCTCCTTTCAAATTTATATGATTCCATTTGCAGCTCATTGCTGTTGCAGATTGACCGAGTAAATTTGTGGACAGATTCCCAGATTGTTTTATGTTGGATAAAATCTGAATCAAAACATTGGAAACCTTTTGTTGGTAACCGGATTGCAGAAATTCAGCGATTAACTCTGCAATCTTCTTGGTACTATGTGTCTACCAAGGATAATCCTGCAGATTGCGCCTCCAGAGGTATAACTTCTTCAGAACTAGTAAACCATTCACTTTGGTGGAATGGTCCTGATTGGCTATCAAACTCAAGTTTACAAGATCCGCTACCAATCACATATGAACTTGCTCGATAATTCAATTCGAACTCTTATTCAAATCATTCAAAGTTCAGAATTTAAAACTGAAATTCAATGTTGTAATCAAAGCAAAGTACTACCAACAAACTCTTATCCTTAAACCCATTTATTGATTCATCAGGAATTCTACGTGTAGGAGGTCGACTGCGCAAATCCAACCTGCAATTCAATGAGAAGCACCCAATAATTCTTCCTCACAACCAGTTTGTTACAGAATTGATTGTTCAACAATTCCACGTAGAGCATCTTCATTCTGGTCTCCAATTAACTCTGTGTGCCATCCGACAAAAGTACTGGATTCCATCCGGTAGAATTCTAGTAAAAAAGCTCATTAATCGTTGCATGACATGTTTCAAGACGAAACGCCAAGTGTCAAAACAAATTATGGGAGATCTGCCTATCCATAGAATCATACCTTCAAGCCCTTTTAGCAAAACAGGAATAGACTTCGCAGGACCATTTATAACTAAACCTAATGTCATAAGAACAAAAGTAACATTAAAATCATATATAGCATTATTCATTTGTTTCTCAACGAAGGCTATTCACCTTGAGATAGTTTCAGATCTGTCAACCCCTGCCTTCCTCGCTGCTTTTAGAAGATTCATTTCTCGTCGAGGAAAACCCTCTGATATTTTCACCGACAACGCTACTAACTTTAAAGGAGCTAAGAATATTTTGAATAATATACATCAACTTGTAAAGGATTCTTCAATTCAAAATTATGTCGCTAATGAACACATCACTTGGCATTTTATACCTCCATCTGCTCCAAACTTTGGCGGCATTTGGGAAGCAGGAATTAAATCATTGAAGTATCATCTCCTAAGGTGTTTAAAATCTGCAGTTTTAAATTTTGAAGAACTCAATACTCTGACAAGTCAAATTGAAGCGTGCTTGAATTCTCGCCCGTTGTATCCGATGAGTTCAGATCCAAATGATTTCAACCCTCTCACTCCAGGACATTTTTTGATTGGAAGACCATTAACAGCACTCCCAGAGCCCAGTTATCACCCTAAGGACAACTACTTAACTAGATGGAAATTAATTCAAAAGGCCAGAGATGTTTTCTGGCAAAGATGGTCCAGGGAATATCTAAACAATCTGCAACAACGGTCCAAATGGAAAAAACCCTCTTCCAACCTGAAGGTTGGAGATTTGGTGTTGGTAAAAGACATTCCTATGCCTTCAATGCAGTGGAGCCTTGGCCGCATCACCAAGGTGTCACCTGGATCGGATGGCATTGTCCGAGTTGTGGAACTTCAAACAGAGAAACAACATCATCTAATAAGACCCATCTCGAAGATTGCACTTCTGCCATTCTAATTCTTCTTAAAAAAAAAACTTTCTACACTATGTGATCCTTTTCTTTTGCCTTGTGTGTGGACTACGTACACAGGAAGGGAGTATGTTTAGTTTTATTCTGAACATAGGTGGCAGAAGGCGGCGCGCGGCGGTGAACGCGCGGCGGTGAAGGAACTACGTCATCGCTGACCAATGGGAGGCCAACTGGCTGCACCGCCAGAGGCCCTCTTTCGACCTTCGGCATTCTTAGCACCGTCGCCACTAAAGAACAAGGCCTTTAAGCTGCTGCTTTAAATCTTTTGTAAATTCTTTAAATATTTATGGTAAAGAAAATTAAAATTAATTCCTTTGTAAAGCTTGGGATAATTGCTTGACCAAAGATAAGTACATTCGTTACTTTGATTTATTATCAAACATTCTATTCAATTAAAACCAAACGATAACAAATTGTTTTGTTGAAACTTCATTCTGCCTTTCCTCCTTGCGTATTTTCCAAGTGGGAAACAAAACAATTATATAATGATAAAAATATGAATAAATAGATATATATTGATAAAAATAATTGATAAATATACATATCGTAATTTAAACAATATGATATGTAAGTAAAAAAGTATGACGTCTTTTCTAGTCGTCTCAAAGTGACACAAGCTTGCCACTGGACACCCAGGGGATCCAGAGAGGGACAAAGAAGGGGCGTTGGTCCGTATGTTGACAGTTAGTTAGGTTACAGTGGATATTTTCGGACAGGGCCCGCTCAGTACTAGGTCTCACGGCGGCCCTCGTGGCCGCCGTTTTGGCTCCTCTCTGCCTCCGCGGCTTCAGGCTGGACGCCGAGTTTTTCTCAGTTAATCCTCAATTTTCCCCTGGTCCTAGTGCCACGTGAGACGTACTAGGAGAGCGTCTTTTTATCCCAAACTTTGTCCTTACTGTCCCGTGCACTCTTCACGCCTTGCCACTCAACCCCGACTGCTTCCAACTCACTTGTTGGCTTACCCGGGTTCACGACATACATTTATATATAAATATATGTTAGGTTTTTTTTATATTATTGTATTTTATTAATTAATAATAATTCATATTCATAGAATTTTATTGTTACCTATCATCATTCTTTTTGTTTTTTTTTTCTTTTGTTTTCTTTTGTGTTATAAATACAACTTAAATCGCATTAAATCGTAGTGTAATTCTCTTTTGTTGTGTGAAATAAACCGAATTGAGTCAGCTCGTTCTTTTTAGAAGAAACTTCAAAGAAAACGTGCTAACATTTTTTTGGTGCCGAAACCCGGTAAAGAAGTAGAAGAAATAGAAAGTTCTTTGCGCCATAGAAATAATGAAAGGTAAGGTTTTGAATACTAATCTTTAAAATATCTAAACAGAAATCTTAATTTTTGAATCTCTGATTAAGAGTTTAGAATTGATAAAAGCAGATGTAGAATATAATTTAGAAGGCAATGATAAATACGCACTTATGTAAAATAAAGAAGACTTGTTAAATTTAAAAGCTAGCTTTGATAATCAATATGTGAAATTAATAAAATTTAAAGGCATTAATGCTGAAGAAAAATTCAAGGTATCCTTTGAGGCAAAGTCTAAAATCAATTCTTTTTTGATAAAAATAAATAGATCGCTGGGAAATTTAAATAGAAATACATTTTCTGGTGAAACGCAATTAGAACTTCCCAAATTTCAATTTTTTAATTCTGCACTAAAAGGAAATGCCGCTAGACTTATTAGGGCGTTCAATATTTCTGATGAAAATTATCCTATTGCCTGGCAAACCTTGGTCAATAGATTCGACAAAAAAATGGAATTGGCTTTTAAACAAATTCAAAATTTGTATGATCTAAAAAATGTAAAACAAGAATCTACTAAAGATTTACTTGATCTCTCTTGGACACTTGTAACAAAAGCATTCAGAATCTCTCTATCATCGGATTGGAACGTAATAATTTATCAGATATGATTTTAATTGATATAATTCAATCAACACTTGATCCTTCAATAAGAAAGGAATGGGAGATGAGTTTGCTTGAAAAGAATATCCATCGTATGAAAAGATGATTTCTTTCCTGGAAAGATTTGCTGGAAGTCTCGAGAGTTTTCCGAATAAAGAAAATTCATAACAATTTTACAAAATGAATAAATCCACTCATTCTCATTCAGCAACATTTGCCTCTGACTCTAGTATAGATAGCAGAGTCCAGTCATGCGCCTTATGTAAAGGTGAACATTTTTTGTTAAAATGTCCTAAGTTTAATGGTATGATGTTACCTGAAAGATGGACATTTGTAAAAGATAATCGTGTATTTAGAAAGAGGGAATCATATATCGCCGCAACTCTTTTTATTAACGCGATTAAGGAAGCTTTCGGGCAAGCCCTTCTTCAGCTAACTATAGAGTACAAACAAGGCAAGCGTGAGAGAGATTATATATCGTTTTTAAGGAGGGATCTATGCAAATATAGTACAAAAATATCTTAAAGGAATTTACATAATTGAATAAATATAATATAGTACAAAAAATATCTTAAAAGAAATTTACGTAATTGAATAAATATAAACAATCAACCATAAATAGTTCAAAGGATTTAGTGGAGACAAAAATGGAATGGCTATTGTTTTATATGGCTTTTGAAGATTTTTAGGATAGAAGGGGAACGTACTGTGATGGCAACTGTATACTTTTGTTTAATGGTTTAGGGTGCTTCATGGTTTCTATTGCTTCAAGAATGAGTCTTTGGGTTTTAGTTTTGGCATTTGTATGGAGGATTCTGGTATTATTGAAGTCTGGAGTGTGTCCTGTTTATCTGACGTGGTCAACTATTAAGGAGTTTGGGTTTAGTTTAGAGATGTTTCTTTGGTGTTCTTTAATTCTGATTGAAAGGTCTCTTGATGTCTCGCCGATGTAGACACTATTGCAGTTAAGGCAGGGAATTTGGTAAACTAAATCTTTTTCTGTTTCTGGTCGGTGCTTTTGGTGATTGGGTTTCTTAGAATCGAGGCTATGGAAGGTGAACCTCTGAAGATGGTTTTTATGCCAAAACTTTTGAGTTTGCGGGCTATTGTAATTGTAGATTCTGTATATGGTAAGTAACAGGTGGAGATGTACTGATTGGAGTTATTTCTGGGGGTCCCTGGTTTATATCTATTTCTTTTGATGAAAGGAAGCGGGTATCCAGATTTAAGAAGCTGGTTTTAGATAAACTTAAGTTCTTTATTGTATTCTATTTTTGATGAACAGTGGGTGAAGGCTCTTTTCGTCAAGGTACGTACAACTGTTATTTTATGGGAGATGGGAGAATTGGAGGCAAAATGTAGGTACTGCGTTGGGGAGGTAGGTTTTCTATAAACTTTTGTTGTAAAACCGGTTCTATTTCTGGTAAATAAAATGTCAAGGAATGGCAGGCTTCTTTTATTTTCTTTTTCTATTGTAAATTGAATAGATGAGTTAAAGCTATTGAGGGTTTCTAGGATGTGATTTTCACTGTTTTCTGTGATTATGCAAAAGATATCATCAACAGGAGAATACTACAACCAAATAAAAGGCACACCGATGGGAAGCCCACTGTCTACAATTCTAGCCGAAATAGTTCTCTCCACCATTGACTCATGGATCACTGAAGTAAAACCCAACGAAATATTAATCTGGTCAAGGTACGTTGATGATATCTTTTGCATAATCACAGAAAACAGTGAAAATCACATCCTAGAAACCCTCAATAGCTTTAACTCATCTATTCAATTTACAATAGAAAAAGAAAATAAAAGAAGCCTGCCATTCCTTGACATTTTATTTACCAGAAATAGAACCGGTTTTACAACAAAAGTTTATAGAAAACCTACCTCCCCAACGCAGTACCTACATTTTGCCTCCAATTCTCCCATCTCCCATAAAATAACAGTTGTACGTACCTTGACGAAAAGAGCCTTCACCCACTGTTCATCAAAAATAGAATACAATAAAGAACTTAAGTTTATCGAAAACCAGCTTCTTAAATCTGGATACCCGCTTTCTTTCATCAAAAGAAATAGATAAAAACCAGGGACCCCCAGAAATAACTCCAATCAGTACATCTCCACCTGTTACTTACCATATACAGAATCTACAATTACAATAGCCCGCAAACTCAAAGGTTTTGGCATAAAAACCATCTTCAGAGGTTCACCTTCCATGGCCTCGATTCTAAGAAACCCAATCACCAAAAGCACCGACCAGAAACAGAAAAAAGATTTAGTTTACCAAATTCCCTGCCTTAACTGCAATAGTGTCTACATCGGCGAGACATCAAGAGACCTTTCAATCAGAATTAAAGAACACCAAAGAAACATCTCTAAACTAAACCCAAACTCCTTAATAGTTGACCACGTCAGAGAAACAGGACACACTCCAGACTTCAATAATACCAGAATCCTCCATACAAATGCCAAAACTAAAACCCAAAGACTCATTCTTGAAGCAATAGAAACCATGAAGCACCCTAAACCATTAAACAAAAGTATACAGTTGCCATCACAGTACGTTCCCCTTCTATCCTAAAAAATCTTCAAAAGCCATATAAAACAATAGCCATTCCATTTTTGTCTCCACTAAATCCTTTGAACTATTTATGGTTGATTGTTTATATTTATTCAATTACGTAAATTACTTTTAAGATATTTTTTGTACTATATTATATTTATTCAATTATGTAAATTCCTTTAAGATATTTTTGTACTATATTTGCATAGATCCCTCCTTAAAAACGATATATAATCTCTCTCACGCTTGCCTTGTTTGTACTCTATAGTTAGCTGAAGAAGGGCTGGCCCGAAAGCTTCCTTAATCGCGTTAATAAAAAGAGTTGCGGCGATATATGATTCCCTCTTTCTAAATTGTCGAAATCCGCAATCCGTTTACCATGAATAATCGTGTATGTTACAACTGTCTAAGATCTAACTATAGAGTATCGTCATGCGTCTTCACGCAAAATTGCGATTCATGTAATAAGAGACATCATACTCTTTTGCATAAGTTCAAACCGGAAATGTTAAGTCCTGTTGCGGACATATCTCCATTGACCCATGCCAGTGTCTCATGTTTGCAGACAACAAAAGTCATGATCGGATATTACTCTCTACGGCTTTAATAAAGGTCAATTCGGAAAATGCGGTTCTTTAAACATGTAGAGCCCTCATAGACACAGGCTCGCAATGGTGTCTTATAACAAATAGTTGTCGAAAGTAATTAAATCTTCCTCTTGCTGAGTGTAAAACTACAGTTTTTGGTTTGGGAAACAAACTTGTAGAACAATCATTGGGTGTGGTCTCTCTCCAATTTAGCCCACATTTCTCAAACCTAATATTCAACGCCAATCCTATAGTCATTGGTAAGATCACATCAGAATTACCCAATATCTTAATAGAAAAGGATAATTGGCTTTATTTGAAAAATCTGTTAGCTGACCCGAATTTTGACAAATCTAGCCAGATTGATTTAGTGATAGGAGCAGAGCTTGCTCCATGCTTATTTAACGGGAAGGTTAGATTCCAAAATTTATCTGGACCCACTGCGTGCGGATCCAAATTGGGATGGTTATTTGCAGGTAAAATATTACTGTCAGGTGAAAATTCCAATCAAGATATAACTATGTTCGCGTCGGAGGAACAAGATGATTTACTAAAAAAATTCTGGGAGCTGGATTAGTACCCTCTGCCAAATCTTTAACCAGAGAAGAAATTTCGTGTGAAGAAATACATATTAATAACCTCAAAATTCTGAAAGATGGAAGGTACTCTGTTGGGCTGCCATTTAGAACAGTGTCAACTCTTGGCGAATCTAGGATCAATGCTCTGAAACGATTTCTATCACTTGAAAGAAAATTACAAAAATCTCCAAGTATCCTAAAACAATATTGTGATTCCATGGACGAATATCTTTTAATCAATCATATGGAGCTTATTCCCAGTGATGAGCTGGATACACCTTCAGGAAAATGTTATTATATACCTCATCATTGTGTTTTTAAGGAGCAAAGCACTACCACTAAATTGAGAATTGTTTTTGATGCATCTTGCAAAACTAGCAATGGCAAATCTCTAAATGACTTTCTTCATGTAGGACCAAACCTACAACAGGATATCTTCAACATTCTGATGAGATTTCGAAAACGCCCAATAGCTTTTTCAGGAGATATAGAGAAAATGTATCGCCAAGTAAGAATCGATTCTAGGGATTGTGATTTCTAGAGAATTGTATGGAGAAAAAAACCATCAGAACCTTTATTGGATTATAGACTACTGACTGTGACATATGGATTGTCTTGTGCGTCATATCTCGCCATGCACACCCTACAACAACCTGTAAGGGACAAGGTGTCAACTTTCCCAGTGGCCTCAAAAATAGTACAAACCGATTTTTATGTTGATGACTTGCTTTCTGGTGTAGGAACAATTGAAGAAGCTACATGTCATATTCGTGAAGTCAATAATCTTCTTTCTTCAGCCGAAATATCTCTTAGGAAATGGAGATCAAACGCCCCGGAGGTCCTTTCTGGATTTTCATAACAGGTTGAAGATAGGCATAATCTTCGGGATTTTGAGAGTGATTCATGTGTCAAAATACTTGGTATTTGTTGGAATCCTTTCTTGGACATTTTTCAGATTATTGTTAATGACATTCCAGAACAAACGAATTCTAAAAGACATTTGTTGTCCCACATCTCCAGAATTTTTTATCATATAGGCTGGCAGTCCCCGGTTTTTATTCGTCTTAAAATTCTGCTTCAATCATTTTGGAAACAGAAGTTGAATTGGGATGATCCCTTGCCTGATACTTTGTGCTCTCAATGGAAGAAAATCGAGAAGGAATTTTCCGTATTAAATATAATTCAAATACCTAGATACTTCTCGTGCAGGGGAGCTTTACGTTCTGTTGAACTTCTTGGTTTTGGTGACTCTTCAGAAGTTGTATAGGCGGCAGTATTTTATATAAGTTCTCATTTCAAATCGGGCCAAGTGAAAGTTTCTCTGATTGCTTCCAAGACGAGGGTAGCTCCTCTGAAAATGATTTCCATACCACGGCTGGAGCTGCGCGCTGCTCTTCTT
This sequence comes from Cordylochernes scorpioides, assembly GCA_030710605.1. NCBI lineage: Eukaryota > Metazoa > Arthropoda > Arachnida > Pseudoscorpiones > Chernetidae > Cordylochernes > Cordylochernes scorpioides. The sequence goes on from CP092864.1 coordinate 95,617,482, forward strand.
CTCGCAACTTTATATGATACTATTTGCAATTCTTTATGCTTACAAATTTATAGAGTATTTTTATGGACTGATTCCAAAATTGTTCTCAGCTGGATTAAATCTGAATCCAGACATTGGAAACCATTTGTCGGGAATAGGATTGCTGAAGTTCAAAGATTGACTTTACATTCTTCCTGGCAATATGTCATTTCGAAATATAATCCTGCAGACTGCGCTTCCAGAGGTATAACTTCTTCAGAGCTGGTGGATCACTCTCTTTGGTGGCGAGGACCAACTTTGGCTCTCGGATGTGAACTTTTAAGATCCAATTCAAACTCAATATGATTTTCCGAAAGAAATTTCAGGTGAAAGACGAAATAATTTCTCTGTTTTTCATTCCACTAATCTTCTTTTCCCAGACTTCCTTTTCAAATACTCAAAGATCAACAACTTGTTAGAATTACAGCATGAATTTATAGATTTGTATTCAATGTCCAATGTTCTTTCAATGAAAGAAAGAAAGGACATCTATCTTCAAGCGAATTAACAAGTTCAATTAACAATATCATTCGTTTCATTCAAAGTTCTTAATTTCAATCAGAAATTACCTGTTGCAAACGAAATAAATCTTTACCAACTAACTCAAGGCTTTTTTCTTTGAATCCTTCCAATGATGAATCTGGACTATTACGGGTTGGAGGAAGATTACGTCATTCAAATCTGCAATTTGATGAAAAGCATCTAATAATATTGCCAAGAGATATTTTTTCACGGAATTAATAGTGCGACAGTGTCATCAGGATCAATTACATTCTGGTCTTCAACTGACCATGTCAGCAATACGATTACGATATTGGATTCCTGCAGGCAGATGTTTGGTCAAGAAAATAATCCTCCAATGCATGGTGTGTTTCAGGGCTAAACGCCAAGTTACCAAGCAAATCATGGGAGATCTGCCTATGCACCGATTTGTGAAATCAAATCCGTTCACTAAAATTGGAATCGACTTTTCAGGACCGTTTTTGATGAAACCAAACATCAAAAAATCTAAAGTAAAATTGAAATCATATTTTGCTTTATTTGTATGTTTCTGCACAAAAGCTATTCATATAGAAATTGTATCAGACCTATCTTCAGCGGCTTTCCTCGCAGCTCTCAAGCGGTTTATTTCTCGGCGAGGAATTCCTTCTGATATATTTAGTGATAACGGGACCACCTTTAGGGGAGCTAAAAACATTCTCCGAGGGCAATTTGGTATATTGAAAGCTTCAACAATTCAAAAATTCATATATAATGAACGAATCAACTGGCATTTTATACCTCCTTCCGCCCCAAATATCGGAGGTATCTGGGAAGCTGGAATAAAATCCTTCAAATTTCATCTTCTCAGATGCTTAAAGTCTCAGATACTCACATTTGAAGAGCTGAATACTCTGACAACTCAAATAGAAGCTTGTTTACATTCGCGACCTATTTGTCCTCAAAGTTTAGAATCAGACGATTTTAATCCTCTTACACCAGTACACTTCTTAATCGAGAGACCCTTAACTGCCCCTCCAGAATCTAATGATGATGATGATGTTCCGATAAACTACCTCGATCGCTGGAGCCTAAATAAAAAAATTAAAAATGTATTTTGGAAACGTTAGAATCGAGAATACCTCAACAATTTGCAACAACGCTAAAATGGCAAAAATCCTCACCCAACATTAAGGAAGGTGACCTCATCTTGCTCAAGGACACCAAATCACCACCAGCAATGTATTGGAGCCTTGATCGCATCACCAAAGTCTTTCCGGGAGCGGACGGAAAAGTTCGAGTCGTCGAGGTGAAGACCAAGCACAAAGAACGCCTTACTAGAACTGTCTTTAAAATAAGACTGTTTTAAACAAATACTTTTTATTTGTCAGGATAAAACTATATTAGCAAAAGTCGTTTTAGGTAACAAGACTATCCCTATCCTCCTCTGGCTGGACTAGCGCACACGCTCTATAAATAGCTGGCACAAATAGGTTATAACAACTATGCAAATCGTGCCAAACATGCCACGAGCAAATATGCAAAGAGCAAATATGCAAATATACTACACACCTGCTTACATCCCCCTTTTTAAGATCTGAAATATATACATATACATTACAAACTTCAAATGCATAATATAATCAATAATGAAGGCGATCCACGGGTTTAACAATTCGTCCACTCCGTGTTCTTATCTGGCCGTCATCTGAGTCGCCAGAGGGATAATCCACAGCTGGGGTCTTTTCATTTTTAACCAGTTCCTCCCCCGAAAAGGTCGGCGTCGATGGGTCGTCTGGATATTGCACTGCCTCTCCTTTTCGTAGATGGAACCTGTTTCGACGTATAGTCCCAACTGGAGTATCAACCATATATGACCTTGGTGTCGATGCCTTCTGCTTTATAATCCCCCAGATTCGAATATCTGTAATCCAAACTGTGTCACCTTCGGATAGCTCCTCCATGTCCCTAGCTCCGCAGCGTCGATCATATCTGGATTTCATATCCTTTCTCCTTTCATATCCTTTTTCTTGAGGATCAACTTAGCAATTTTCACACCTGCTTCTGCCATCCCATTGCTCTGCGGGAATCGAGGACTTGAAGTAATATGTGTGAATCCGTACTGCTTTGCGAAATTTGCAAATTCACGAGCAGTTCCAAATTGCGTCCCATTATCGCTTACAACAGTTTCTGGTATTCCGTGTCGGGCAAATATGGATTTGCAACTACGCACCACCACATTGGCTGTGAGCCGATCCAGCTGAACCATTTCAGGAAAGCAAGAATAATAGTCAATGACGACCAGATACCACTTATTCTCGAACTTGAACAAATCCATTCCAATCCTTTGCCACGGTCGTGTAGGAAATTTGGTTGGTATCAAAGGTTCATGCCTTGAGACGGCTTCCTGGATACAGACACTGCACTTTCTGACCATTTTCGCGATCTCTTCCGAAATTCCAGGCCACCATACCGTCTCACGTGCGCGAAGTCTTGATTTGTAATCCCGAAGTGCCCAGCGTGCAACTTATCCGGGATCTCCAGTTTCATAATTGCTGGAATAACAAGACGACAGCCACGCATCAGTAGTCCATTATGAACGCCGAGTTCATCCTTGACATGCCAATAAGAGAGCAGAGCCTGTGACATCTTCTTCTTATCTGGCCAGCCTTGCTCAAGGCAGTTGACTACTGCTTTCAGGGTCGTATCTTCTTGTTGAGCTACAAAATTCCTCGTCAACATCTCGTCTTTGTCGGTTATACACGAGAGAACTGCATTTATATGCGCTGAGGTTAGCCGTTCGTCTTCACCTCCCTCGGTTGTAAGAAGTGGTTGTCTGGACAATGAATCGGCGTCGAGCAGCTCTTTTCCAGGGATATGCACTATCTCGAATCCAAACCTCATCATACGCATTCGGAAACGTTGCAGTCTTGGGGTCAGCGAGCTCAATTCTTTCGTAGAAAACAGAGGAATGAGAGGCTTATGGTCGGTCTCAATTCGGAAACGCTTTCCAAGCAGGAAATCCTGAAAACGTTCGCAAGCCCATATAATTGCGAGAGCCTCTTTCTCGATCTGAGCATATCGTTTTTCGGTAGGTGTCATAGTTCTAGAAGAATAAGCAACAGGTCGCCAGATTCCATTCTTACCTTCTTGCTTCAGTACCGCTCACAAGCCGTATGAAGATGCGTCGGATGACACCATAGTTGGTTTCCTGACATCGTATGCTGCCAAGATGGGTTGAGTCGTGAGCAATTCTTTCAACTTTCGGAATGCTCGCTCCCGGCTGCAATCCCAAACGAAGTCCCGACCTTTCATTAACAACTGGTTCAGTGGAGCCACAATTTCAGATAAGTTTTCTACAAAGCGCCCCAGATGGTTCACCATGCCAAGAAATCTTCTCACGCCATGAACATCGGTCGGAGCAGGCATCTTCGCCACTGCTTCGATTTTCGCTGGATCTGGTCGAATACCGTCCTCATCCAGTATGTGCCCAAGAAAATTAATTCTTGGCACGCCGAAGACACACTTGGCCTTGTTAAGTATAACTTTCGCCTCTTGCAGTTTTCGGAGCACCAAACGAAGGATTCGATCGTGAGTCTTGGAGTCAGAGGCAAATATCAGGATATCGTCCAGGTAACAAATTACACCGTCCATGCCTTGAAAGATTATTGACATAACTCTTTGAAAATACTCTGGGGCGAGTGAGATTCCAAATGGCATCCTGCAGAACTTATATCTCCCAAAAGGAGTGATGAAGGTCGTTAAATGCTGGCAGTCCGGGCTCAACGGAATCTGATGAAAGCCACTGTTCGCATCCAGTTTCGAAAATAATTTTGCTCCCCCCAGTTGCCCCAGCATGTGCTCCACCACTGGCCTGGGATGCACTTCGCGCTGTACATGTTCGTTCAGCCTTGAGAGGTCCACACAGAGTCGTATGTCGCCATTCGGTTTACCAGCAATCACAGTCGGCGCGCACCATTCAGTCGCAACGTTAACCCGTGCTATGATTCCGCTCTCTCGAGCTCTTCCAGTCTTGTTTTTAGCCTTTCCATCAAAGGAATTGGTACCCGTCGAGGAGTATGCACAGCATATGGGTTTGCTCCAGGTTTCAATTTGATTTCGTAAGGGCTTCCGATCTGTCCCAGTCCTTTAAATACTTCGGGGAATTCCTTGATCGGGTCAATTTTCGTCGCAACCACTTCAATTCGCCTCGCCAGGTTCAAGAGCTCACATGCCCGGCGACTCAGAAGAGGTTCACTCAAACGACGAATGACATAAATCCTCTCCTTGATTTCATAACTGCCATTTCGCAGCGTTGACACAAACATACCCACAGTCTGAAGTTCGGAAAATTCAGCAGCTCTAAGGTTGATATTACTCTCTACCAGTCGTTGCTGTCCCATTATCGTCTTGAAGAGACACAGAGGAACACAGGTAACATCCGCCTGGGAGTCGAGCTTGAACTTCACCTGTTTCCCGTTCACCTGGATTTCTGCTGTCCATCGCCTCCTGCACTCGCCTTCATCATCATCGAGATTAGATGAATCCTCTACAGCTGAGACACCCAGGAGAAAACCAATTTCTTCATCCAGTTCAGAAACAGCTCTGACTTTCGCAGTCTTCGCCTGCTTATCTGGGCAGCAATTTGCAAAATGGCCAGTTTTTGAACATAGGTTACATCTTTTTCCTTCAGCACGGCAAGCCTGTCCTTCCCTGTGGGTGAAACCTCCGCATTTTGGACATCTTGTTCTTGTTTTGGCTGACTTTTCCTTCTTCCTCGAAGGCTGCTGTTGTTGCTTCGGTGTAAGTTTTCTCGAGTTGAACCTCACCTGGCTGACCTTTTGGCTTGTTGAGGGACGCTGCAGATCGAATTGTGGCTGTCGAACGGCTTCTTGCTGCCGAACCATTTTCGCAGCCTTTTCCAAAGTCAGTTTGCTGTCCAACTGCATTCTTTCAGATAACGCTTTGTCCCTCACTCCAACCACTATTCGGTCACGGATTACTGCTCACGAAGACTCTCGAATTCGCAACTACCAGCCAATTTGTACAATGAAGTGATAAATTCGTCCACTGGCTCTCGATCCTCTTTATTCTTGAGTTAAATTTCGCACGTTCGTAGATAATATTCTTTCTTACACAGAAGTGGCTGTCGAACGCCTTGAGGACGGAATCAATTTTCGTTGCATCTTCCTCCTTTTCGAACCTAAAGGTCCTGAATATATCATCCGCGCGGTCACCCATCAAGTACATGAGCAAATCAATCTTGTCCGCCTCCTCTTTCTTCTTCATTCCACTGACCACGAGGTATCGTTCGAAAATCTTCCTCCATTTTGGCCATTCGTTGGGAGTCGAGAAGTCAAAAGTTTCTGGAGGTTGAACCTGAGCCATGTTGAATTATCTTCCAATGTACACCAAAACGATACTTTGCAATATACGGGTTCGTATTTTATCCAGTCACCGCTGCCACCATGTTTTAAACAAATACTTTTTATTTGTCAGGATAAAACTATATTATCAAAAGTCGTTTTAGGTAACAAGACTATCCCTATCCTCCTCTGGCTGGACTAGCGCACACGCTCTATATATAGCTGGCACAAATAGGTTATAACAACTATGCAAATCGTGCCAAACATGCCACGAGCAACTATGCAAATATACTACACACCTGCTTACAAAGACCATTAGCTTTTGCTGTGGACTAAATTAGTCCACCGGGGTGGAGCATGTTAGGTTTTAATTATTATTATTATTGTATTTTATTAATTAATTATAATTCATATTCATAGAATTTTATTGTTACTTATCATCATTCTTTTTGTTGTTTTTTTTTTCTTCTGTTTTCTTTCGTGTTATAAATACAACTAAATCGCATTAAATCGTAGTGTAATTCTCTTTTGTTGTGTGAAATAAATCGAATTGAATCGAATTGAGTCAGCTCGTTCTTTCTAGAAGAAACTTCAAAGAAAACATGCTAACAATATATACAAGGTCTTCATTGGTGGCGCCCACCGCGGGAAAGACTCCGCCACCGGTGGACTGCGAGAGTTCTTTTCCATAGAGTGGGCAGGTCGATAAGATGGCTGGCGTTACCCACCTCAAGACCAAGATGATACTTATAGATGGTTGCCTTCGCTATGCTGGTCAATTTCATTGCCTTGGGATGGAGGCCGACACCGAAGAGCCAGGCCTGCAAATCCAGGGGCATTTCGCAGGAGGCGAATACCTCCCAGCGCAGGGCTCGGCAACTCCAATATCTGTGGGCCAGCGACCCGTCGCTGGATGTAGTAGGGCGTGGAGGGCCAGCCGTAGGGCGACATCTGCGTCGTGTCCCGAGAAGCAGTTCCGACGCAGGTCGGCACAGGGGATGGAGCGGGGCACATCCACGGTGGGGGTCCACCGGGCAGCCAGCTCTGCAGTAGGATGCGACTGGAGCCGTGCCGAGTCCAATGCCCGGCGCGCCCTCTGGCTAGTTAGGCGGGTGATGGGGGTCGCCGATCCCCGTAGGACGATGGGCTCCGCCTCGTACTCGGCATGATAGCTGGAGCTGGCGTTTTCCCGCAGGAGACGTTGGCAGAAGGCTCCAAGATGCTGCGCGTCCAGGAGCGCGGCCCGCGTTGAGCGCGCTAGTGCAGGGGTGCCATCGGATAAGTCCCCGACAGTCGTCTGAAGCCAACGCTCGGGAGCCAGCAGGTCTGGCGGCCGCAGAAACCTGTTGTCGCCTCGAAGACGCAGAGACCTCAGGCTGGCAGGATGGAGAAATCGGTGTTTCAGCTCAAGAATGCTGCACTCGGATTCCCAAAGACTCAACAGCCTCCTTCTCCTCGGTGAGAGCCAGACTTCAGGAGCCGGCGATGTCATCCACGTCCGGCTACGAACCAGCCAAGAGTAGCCGTTGGCGGCGCCGCGCCGAGAAGCCTGAACGCCCTTCAGGCAGGCAAGCCGAAGCTGGCCCGCAATGTCAAGCAGGCCGACGCCACCCTCGGAGGCTGGGCGAGCCAGAATGCCCCCAGGGAGCCACGAGACTCGGTTCGTACCCCACACGAAGCGCGCCAGCCGCGCCTGCAACTAGCCGATGGTGGTTTCAGGTGGAACGTAGACGTGGAGGTTTTTCAAGATGGAACCCAGGACCAAGCAGTTGGCCGCCTGGGAACGACCCACCAGAGACAGTCCGCGAACGAAGGGAGACCACCTCGCGATGGCTCGCTCTAGCAGCCCCATCAAGTGGGAGGCCTGGAAAGCAACGGTGTTCCCGGCGGTGATCGTGCAGCCCAGGATATTTAGTGATTCGGACGTCCAGGAGATCCCCAGAGGAGAATCCGTCCGGTGCCTCCAGGAACCGCACCAGAGCCCGCAACACGAACATTTTGGTGAGCCGGACGTGATCGATTTAAAGGAAATATGGAGGAAATGGATGCAATTAAAAAGCGCAGAAAAGCCATAAGAGGTACTTTCACTAGAATTATCAATGAAATAAATGGGGAATTTGAAAAGTCTCAAATTGATAGGAATGATATTTATTCTAAGTTTAATAGACTAGAGTCTTATTACACGAAACTTGTAGATCTAAACGAAAAATATCAGGCTTTATTGGTAGTGAAAGAAGGGATTACAGAGGAAAGTATTGATAGGGAATGGCAAGAATGCGATAAATATGAAGAGGAAAAGTTTGATATTCAACAGAAAGTCAGTGTATTACGGAATCCCGATAAAGAAGAAACAATCCCGATTGCTAGCGAGGACACTGTAATAAATGTGAAATTACCAGAGTTAGCCCTAAAAACCTATGATGGCTCTCTGGAAGGTTGGTTGCCTTGGTGGGCGCAGTTTTCGAAAATTCACGAAAATAAGAATTTATCCGATAGCGACCGGTTTTTATTTTTGCGTCAAGCAATTGTACCAAATTCAGAAGCCTATCGTGTTGTAGCAAGCTATCCCGTTACAGGCGCCAACTATGCTTTGGCAGTACAAGCCCTACAGGAGCGATTCGGTGACCCGAATATACTGACAGAACTGTATGTCAGACGTCTATTGAATTCGGTTATATCTAATGTAAAGAAAGAAAATAGAAATTTAGGCAGTCTGTACGACGAACTGAGCAGTCACCTCCGGTCGTTAGAGACATTGGGCATTGATCCCCAGTTGTCGGGTATTTTTTTATACCCTCTTGTCGAGTCTTCATTACCTTCGGATATTTTGAAAATATGGCACAGGCATCCTTCTTCGGGTTATGGTATGGAGTTAGCAAAACGGGAAGAGTCAGATAAAGGGGTTGGAGGAGCTCAAGAAAGGCTCAGGTTATTATTGAACTTTCTAAAAGCCGAAGTAAGGAGTGCTCAACGGCTGAAATTTGTGAAAAAAGGCTTTAAGCAGGAGGAACCCTATAAAAGGTCTTACAATGATGGGACCAGAACAAGGAGCAATTTCAGACCCGCCACTGTGTCTAGTCTGTTCGGAGGGCGAACTAATATAAAATGCTTCTTTTGTGAAAGAACAAATCATGCGAGTCATCAATGCCGCTCCATAATGAAAATGTCTCCGGGAGAGAGAAATGATAAAATACGTAGTGCCCATCTGTTTCAAATGCTTAAGAAAGGGACACATACAGAGTCAGTGCCGAGAACAATTGGAGTGCAAAAACTGTGGGAGAAACCACTTGGAAGTTTTATGTGAAGGAAATTCTTCTAACCGGTTAACGAAACCAGGAAGAGAAAATCTAAAGAAAAATGCACCTGAACCCATTGCATCGCTTTCTAGTCAAGCCTGCACCGGTCAGGTCTTGCTGATGACCACGGTAGCACTGTTAAGAGGCCCAAATGCCTCTAGAAGGGTTAGAATTCTCCTCGACGGTGGAAGTCAGTTTTCGTATATCAAACAGTCGTTAGTCTGGAGTATAGGAATAGAAAGAAAAGGCGAAATAACCATAGCTAAAAGTCTTTTTGAAGGTAATAAGATTGTTGAAGAAAAGCACGGTAAATTTATGTTAGAATTAGAGAATTTAGGTAATAAAAGAGATGTGATCCATATTGAGGCGCTGGATCAAAGTAAAATTTGCGACGCCATACCACCTTTGCCAAAAGGAGACTGGTTAGAAAAATTGAAGATTAAGGGCATAATATTGTCTCAGGACAATTTTAAAGGACAAGAGATTGACATATTGATTGGTGCTAACTATCTAGGTATGATTTTGAGAGGAAACATAGTTCAAGTTGAAGCAGATTTAACTACGGTGGAAACGAAATTAGGTTGGACACTAATGGGCAATTCGCCAATTATTGATAGCAATGACAATGTGCAGCAGACTTTGAATCTGCTAACAACGCGATGCGATTTAAAGGATTTGTGGGATCTAGAAGTACTAGGCATTAGGGATCCTGTTGAGACTTGCTCCAAAAAGACCAGATACCAGGAAATAAAAGAAAAGTTTATAACAAAAATTCAAAGACAAAGTGATCAGAGCTATCCTGTAGGTCTACCTTGGAAGGTAGAAAAGGAGTCAATCCCCAGCAATCTTGACATAGCGATAAAAAGGTTAGATATAAGCACTAAGAAAATGACCTCACAGAATAAGTTGACCGAATATAGTCAGATCTTTAGAGACTGGCTGACTGAAGGACTCATTGAAAGAGTCGAGAAAAATCCTCTCGAGAGAAGAGGCTACTATTTACCTCACCGCCCTGTGTACAAGATGGAATCTAAAACGACGCCCATACGTCCGGTTTTCGATGCTTCTTGTCTAGGTCATAATGGACTATCTTTGAATCAATGTTTAGAAAAGGGACCGAATTTATTGGAAAGAATCCCTGAAATGATGATAAGATTTCGGTAAAATAAATTTGGAGTCACGGCAGATATAAGAAAAGCATTCCAGATGGTGGCGATTTAAGAATCTGAACGGAACTACCTTAGATTCCTTTGGTGGGAAAAGGAGAGCGATAGAGAACTAATAGCTTACAGGCATAAGAGACTTGTATTTGGCTTAAACTGTAGTCCTTTTGTGCTGAACGCCGTAATAGAATACCATCTTCAATCAATAAGAGGCCCACTTGTTCAATGGGCAAAGATTTTAGCTCAATCCTTCTACATGGACAATTGTATTACCTCGCTGGAAACAAAGCAGGAAGTGCAGGAATTTCAAAAGGCCGCAATTGAAATTATGGACAGGGCTAAAATGGACTTACGAGAGTGAGAATATTCTCTGGAGGAAAACCCTAAAAAGGGGACTTGTACAAAAATATTGGGTGTTGTTTGGAATAAAATGGAAGATTCATTAAAATGCGAACTCCCTGACAATTTGAGTATTCAACCCAAATTAACGAAAAGGCTGGTACTGTCCATGGTTCAGCGGATATTTGATCCACTTGGATTTTGCGCTCCAGTATTCTTGCCACCAAAGTTGTTACTGCAGCGATCATGGGGGCTGAAACTAGGTTGGGATACACCTCTACCCGAAAGTATGGCCCAGGAATTTCGAACCTGGTTGGATCAAATAAAATTCATAGAGTTAATAAAGATACCGAGATATATGTGGAATGATCTCATTTTCCCTACAGAAGTTCATATCTTTTGTGACGCTAGTCAAATAGGCTATGGAGCTGTAGCCTATTTAAGGAGCGAAACGGGACGAGAAAATACTCTAACTTTGATTTGGAGCAAAGTCAGATTAGCTCCTATGAAGAGTATTACGATTCCTCGCTTGGAATTAATGGCCATGGTACTAGGAGCTAGACTAGCCAATGCAATCCAAGCTGCCTTGAAGAGAAAATGTGAAACAACTCTTTGGTCTGACTCTACTACCGCGCTAAGTTGGATAAAGAAATAAATTGAGTGGAGAGTTTTCGTGAGAAACCGAGTCAGAGAAATACAGGCCACTACCAATTTGAACGATTGGAGGTTCGTTCCTAGTCAGTTGAACCCGGCCGATCTTCTGTCTCGAGGTTGCCCTCCAAGCCAGTTTGTGCAAAGCAGATGGTGGGAGGGCCCCGAATGGTTGAAAAAACCTAAAGAATTCTGACCCAATTCAGAGTTCTCGATAATTCCAAAAGAAATAAAGGTTGAAGAAAACATTATGAAAGCCAACATTAATTTGAACATCGATTATAAAGACTGGATACTGACAAGGAGGTCTAATTACTCTCTCAACATCAGGGTAATGTCCTATGTTTTAAGATTTTTAGGGAAACTTAAAAAACAGTCAACTGAAACAGGACCTTTGAAAGTTTCAGAATCAGACTTGGCAGAAAAAAAGCTTATCCGAATGATTCAGGAGAAAGTCTCCATAGAGAAATCGAATGCAACCAAGAGTTTTAAAATATTAAAAAACACTGACGGACTTTGGTGTGTAGAAAGCAAACTTTTACATGGACAGGTCCCAGAAGAATTTAAAACTCCTATCATTCTACCAGGCGACCATCCCTTCGTAGAGCAACTTATATGGGAAGTGCACCTGAATAATGGACATGTAGGGGTGCAATTCATTTTATCAAGGCTGAGAGAGAAATTTTGGATAGTCAGGGGAAGGAAAACGATAAAGAAAATTATCAGTAAGTGCATTGCTCGCAAGAGACTTAAAGAAAGGTCTCTGCAAAGACCAATGGCAGCTTTGCCAGAAAACAGAATTGGACTGGGCGAACCCTTCCAAATTACAGGAGTTGATTTATTAGGCCCTCTTCATTTGAAAGAAGGTGGGAAAGTGTGGGTAGCCGCCTTTACTTGCGCCGTCTATCGCGCTATTCATCTGGAGTTGGTGAAGAGTTTAGAGACAGGAGTCTTCATGATGGCCCTCCATAGGTTTATTTGTCGGAGAGGGCGCCCCGAGAAAATATATAGCGACAATGGCACCAATTTCGCAAAACTTAATAGAATATTCAAAAGATTGGATTGGACTAGAATTGAAAGGGAAACCTCAATTAAAAGGATACAATGGATTTTTATCCCTACTTCTGCTCCTTGGTGGGGAGAATTTTGGGAAAGAATGGTTAGGACAATAAAGGAAATGTTGATAAAGATGCTAGGTCACAGGAAGCTGAAATATTTACAACTGCAGACTGCCCTTTGTGAAATCGAATCTATCATTAATAATCGACCCCTCATTTATGTCTCTGAAGACGACAATGATCTAAAACCGTTAACTCCTTATGAGTTTTTACAAAATGGTCCAGAGTCTAGCTTTCCTGAATTTGAAAATTTAAAGCCAGAAATGTTGCACACTAGATACAGTGAGTTAGGTCAACTGAAGAGAGAATTGAAGCAGAGATTCTTAAAGGAATATTTAGGCGCGCTGATTCAGAAATCCGAAAATATTGATAGAAGACAGTTGAAAGTAGGAGACGTTGTACTGATCGGGCAAGAAAATCTTAAAAGAATGTTTTGGCCTAAAGGGCGAATAGTAAATCTCATACCAGGAAAAGATGGAATAGTGAGAGTGGCCCATGTTAAAACAATAACAGGAACCTTGATCAGGGCTCTACAACGCTTACACCCTCTTGAAATATCCTCGAATGTTAAGACGATTCAAATGGACAATTCAAATACCGAACCCCAATCTGATGCATTTTTAGGAAATAGGCCTAATATTGACTCCAGGGACTCTAGAAATAGATATGGTAGGGTAATCAGAAAGCCTGCAAGGTATGACTCGAAGGACTAGTGAAAGTACCTGTATGAAAAAAAAAGTGTAATATGTGTACTATTTTATGTGTATTTTATGTAATGTAATAGGCATATCTACTCTTGTGTGTATTGTGTATTTATATGCTCTTTTGTCTTATACTTAATTTTGACTTCTTTCAGAGCAAAATTTTGTGGGAGAATGTTAAAACTATTTTACCGATCCTTACTTTTGTACATAGAATAAAAGACTTAGGTGAAGGGAGACGAGGGGAAACTCCCAGCTGGGACCGATCAGGACAAAGGTCGGTCGATGCCCGGGGAGGCAGAGTCAAGTGGACGTCTGGAATTTGTTTGGTTGTTCTGCAAGCCCCGGGACGGCGCGCCATGTGGCGTCATCTTTTTTTTTCTTAGTTAGAAGCAGCGGACCAGGCGGAGCAGACGCGCCTGAGAAATATCCTACAAGCAGCGTCTTGTGGACGGAAAGACGTCTGAGAAGTATCCTACAAGCAGCGTCTTGTGGACGGAAAGACGTCAAGAAATATCCCTCAAGCAGAGTCTCGTGGATGGAAAGGACGCCTTGGAGTATCCCTCAAGCGGCAACTTGAGGACGGAAAGGACGCCTGGACATCGCACGAGCCGCGACAAGAGGAAGCCAAGCCAAGCGAGCGACGGTGCTGCCACCCGAGGTACTGTGTGAACACAAAGCTCGACACCCCCCTGCCACTTATTTTTATCTCCCTTCCCTAAGATTAGTTAATTTTACCTTTTTTTTGCTTAACTTTGTTTCTTGTTTTATATGCATATTTCTTTATATATAAGTATAATTTTGCTTAACCTTTTTTCTTGTTTTTTATGCATAATTCTTTATATATAAGCATAATAGTTTTTAGCCCTTTTTTAATTTTTAAATAAAACCTTTTATTATACTGAGTAAGTGTGCATTTATTTCCCCCATTGTTTTTCCTTTCAATCGATCACCCTTTATTTTTTTTTTTAACGAACACGAACAGGTGGAGACAGCCACAAACGACTGCTAATTCTTTTTCACACCTATAGAAATATAACAGCTAGTCGACAGGATCGCTGCCTACGGGAGGATCCCAAGAATATCTTATATTTTGTCAAGATCGAAGCAGGGTTCCTGCCAGGAATATTTAAAGAAAGGAAGAATAATTAAATTAGAAATGGCATCGAAGAAAGACTTGAAAACTTTACAGAAAGAAGAGGTT